>OX328125.1:72590484-73190484 GCA_946811695.1 Gonocerus acuteangulatus
GTACTGGTTGAAGAAAGTTATCGTCCTAAAACCAGAAATGGTGGAGGACCACCCATGATTACGCTTTAGATGAGAAGTGCGTGGGAAGGCGTTTATCCAAGAGTCTTGACATTATTCAGTTAAAACTATAAGTACTTGTAAGCACATCTTTAAATATCACTTAAATCATTTAAATGCAGCGGTAGGTCAATAACTAAAAACAATACAGTTTACGACCGTTGGCATAAAAAACGATGTCCATTGCCGCTCATCAAAGTATTAATTCTGCTTTAAACCGCCCTATCTGGAATAACCTTTCCCCAACAAAAGGTATATATATATATATACTGGTCAACGATGATTTTGTTAATAGTTTCAGGTGTTTCTGATATATTGTAATCTGTTGGTTCCACAAATAAAGTCAGTAATTTCCCATCATCCACCATTTTTATTTATTCACGCGGGTTTCCCCTCCCTCAATAGGGAGAAACCCGCTTATGAGATTGATCTCATAGCGCAATCCGGAAGTGCCTAGACTAGAAAATTTAACAGTTCAGATCCCATAGATCACGAAAATAACGGTGGTTTTAATTTTAATTATATATATAATATATATATATATAATATATATATATATATATATATATATATATATATATATATATATATATATATTTATAGTCTTCACTCTTTACGTACATTGATTACGTACTGGTTGAAGAAAGTTATCGTCCTAAAACCAGAAATGGTGGAGGACCACCCATGATTACGCTTTAGATGAGAAGTGCGTGGGAAGGCGTTTATCCAAGAGTCTTGACATTATTCAGTTAAAACTATAAGTACTTGTATCCGGTGGTGCTAAGCTATTGTGTATGACAGCATAAATATTTTCATATTTAACGTCGAGAATGCTCAATGAAAAGGCAAATAATCAATCGATTTTTTTTTTGCCATAGAAGTGAAACCTTTAAAGGAAATAAATAAAAATAATCAATTGTTGGATTACGGGAAATGTTTTATGATTGGTCATTTCCGTTATTTGAATGACACTCACGAAATAGAGACAAACAAATATATGTAGATTAATATTATTATTAACACTTTGTGAGCTCATTATGGTGAAATACTCGTACTTTTGACAGCGAAAATATCACTTTTAGAACGTTTAAAATTTTGTTAAGAAATTATTTTCTTAGATGAATGAAAGAATAGTTTAAATTAGTCGTCTTTTGGCCGTAAACTGAATGTAATTGCTGCATTGGATGGTGATTGTACGGAATGTGTATACTAAAAGGTCTGTCACGATGTACCCGCATAACTTGGCACATTCCTCAGAATGATGATGCATTCCTGAATAATCAGTTATATATATAGACAACAATAATAATAATTTAAAAAATGAATAGTTTTGCTCTTTTATTTTTTTTATGAACAGCTATGCTTTTTAATGGTCCTGCACTACCAAATGAATACTCAAATAGCTCACATTTTTCTTTTATTGATCAGGATGAATAATAAAAGCGTTCACATGTAAAATGAGAACATCCCCCAGCATAATAACTCAAAAACCGGGCACTGCACCTCTCTACAGCTCTTCTAGTGGAAGAAGTAACAACAAATGCACATATTTGGCGGCTTAATTCTAATTTGTACATAATACAGAGTAAACCCCAACTTCTAATGAGCCCACGACTTATACTGAAATTATGCCCGGTAAGAGCAAATTAGTAATTTGGGTCTGGAGTAAACCCCACCCCTTCCAGGTGGACTGTAGTACATCATACGATAGTTAGGTTCGATGAAGATTTGAAGCCATTTTTCAAAGATTCTTTCATGAGTGCAACCCTTCGGAAAGTGCTAATAAGGGTGGCTTCATATAAAATGCTTTTACAAACTGACTTCCTAAGTCCTTGTTGAACTAGGAACATCCCTCATCCTGAAGTCCACGTCATCCATGTTTAATATTCCTGCTGTATTAAGTCCTCCACGTGAGTGAGTTAATATTCATGGGACCATAAAGTAAGCGGCAGTAACCCCGGCTCTGAGGCACGTCGCTGTTAGGGATTCAGCAAGTCGACATTATGTATCCATTACATTGTTAGGCGATTAATTCAATTATAGTTCTTTGTAACTGTAATATAGCCACCTTTTCAGAGCGTAAAATCAAAATGTATCTACTTTGGCATCTTTTGTTAAGATTGAACGAACGGAAACGATTGTGTGAAGTCTACTCACTGGCAAAAAATCAATTATTCCTCTCAGAACAGTATTCAAGCCCGTGATCAGTGGCCATGAATTGGTTCAGTTCCAAGCGTTTTTCTTATAATGCTCATCCCTTGTAGGATTTGGGAATCACTGATTACCAACCAAACATCCGTAACTTGTATAACCGGTTTTTTTTTTCGGATTGAGTTGGTCCTATCGAAATTAATGACTGAAGCGTTTAGCACTTGGAAGGAATGCAGCTAACTTAAGTGTAAGCAGCTATTGAAGAAATGCCCCCTTTTTTATTTTTTAATTCCTTCAATTCTTCATTCGTCTTGGATACTATATGTATTTTATATGCGAGCATGTGAATCTTTTTCTGTTATTGTTTGTTACGACGATAGCGGCCAAGTTTCTTCTGGCATGAAACTTGGTATTTAGCCTTTTACCTAATACATTTATTAGGCCTTTAACTTTCACATTTCATTAATTCCAATTTCTCGACCATTTGCGAGAAATGTAACAGAATATAGGAAAATTCGAAAGCTGCTCGTTTATGTTGCTAACTTTTTCCAGACGCTCCACATTTATGACATCTTAAATATATATATATAGCACGTGTTTGATAGCTTTCCAATTTTACAGAATTATTCCATGTTGAAAGCTAATATATTAACTGAACATTTTACGAGATGAGAAAAATAGAAATATTGAAAAACTCGCATTTTAGAAAAATGTCGATTCCGTATATGTTTTATTGCAAGTGACTCGTTAGAGTGTATTCATGCAGGTTTGATTCGTATTTTCTTAATATTAGAGTGAGTCAGTAAAGTTTGTCCAATGCAAACCCTGGTTAAATAACTTGTTCTTTTTTTGTTCAGTTTTATTTTAACCAGTCTCCTGTTATGTTTTTAATTTGTCTTAGAATACATTCTGATTTTGTACCTTCTATCTGCCAGTCATTCATAGTCTTAATTTTGGCTAATGTCTATTGTCTATTTCACTACATGTTATTTTGTTTAGGTGAGGTAGCGTTCTCTCACAACGGGAGTATACAGCGATGGGGTCACCGATTTGGGCCATTTTTTTTCTGGTGATTCTACATCGAAAAATTGTCGACACGTGTCCGAGCGTTCCTTCTAATGCGCCTTAGGAGCCGGGAAATAAAATGAAATAGATTGAAAGTGCTTTATTTTTTATATCGAGTTTAGAAAATGATATCGACATGATTTTTTCACCAATTTATTTGTTTTACTGAGTAGATTAAAGGAAAAATATAATCGTTAAACAACAATTTAAATAAAAAATTGTTTTACATACTTGACTTTATAGAAGTCATTATTCTGCCAAAATATTCCATATACCTACATTTAAAAAGTTATCCAGTATAAACATTTTTTTGATTTAAGGATTCGTTTTTAGCACATTGAAAACCCCCTAAATTCAAATTTTGGGAATATTACAAAAATAAAACAAAATTTATTATAAATTTCGCTAAGGGGGGGGGGACCCATAAAATGTTGTTAATGATTCACCAATCCGGCCATATTTTAAAGAATATTTAACCGATTTAAACCAAACTTGGATGGTCAATAAAGGACCTAATATGACACATTTTCCTCCAATCGGGGTGCTTCTACGTGTTCTGGGATCGACGTTATATAGAAAAAGTCCGACTCGCAGGAACTGCCTCATCTTAGCGCGGTTCCGTTCTTATCCCTAGTCTAATTTCGAAAGATTAAAATAGAAGCAGTTATTATTTTGTTGAGAGGAGATCGTTGACCGTTGATGATGCAAGGTAGGGATTGTCCGGGTTAGGTCACTGCTACTTAATAATACATACCCCATATGTGTATGTATGTGGGCATATATATGTACATATGTGTGCGTGTATATGTGTATGTGTATATGCATATATATAAATATATATATATTATATATGTATATATATATATATATATATGTTAGGTATATTTACATAGATATGTGCATATATTAGTGTTAAATATGTCCTACTTGTATTTACAGCCCTGTTGAAGGCTTGAAGTTCAAGCCGAAACGTCGGCATAATAAAACCATTTTTACGATAAAATGTAGTTTTATTAAGTAGCAGTGACCGAACCCTGACAGTTATATTTTGGTTCAACCAGTCTTGAAAGGTAGGATTTACAATCTTACCTGGAAGGGTCGGCAACACTAGAAACCATCCCGCTAGTTACAAGGTCTTGGAATCTTGGAACTCTATATTTCTAACAATAAATTGTTTTTGTTATTTTACTTAACCTGTTTTATTTTCGAATACATTATCCAACTATAAGCAATTAAAAAATAACAAGGAATAAAATACAGACAAAAAGAACACTTCGAATAAGCGAAATCAATTACTTTAAAGCTTTAAGCTCTTATTTCTCCGATTGACATCGCCTAATCAAAACTTTCATTAGAACCTTTTATGTAGAGCATTTAATAAGCTTTCTAATGGTATTCTTCCGTTTACCAAAATTCTCAACAGTTTTCGAGATATTAATGAAAGTTCCCAAAATTTATATTATTTTTAGCAACAGAAAATTGGCCTCATTTTTCATATCCTGTTTTACACACAAAATTTTCGCAATATAAGAAATTACAAAAATAAAAAGCAATAAAAAACGAAGGGAAAGAGACAAAAATTACAACAAGAACGACAAAAACCCGTTCATAAGAACAAAACAGACGTATTTGAAGTTTTAAGCACTTATTTCTCCGATTGACATAACCTAATCAAAAATAGTTTTAGAACCTTTTTTGTAGAGAATTTAGTAAGCTTTCAAATAGTTTCTATCCACTTACCACGATTTCCCAACCGTGTTTGAGATATTAATGAAAGTATACGAACTTCCCAAAACTTTTCATGTCTGTTCATAAAATATTTTATTCTAACCCTTCCTTAACTCCAAACGTAACAAAACTTTCAACATATTAGTTTTAATGAAAGTAGAACATGCAGATAAAGTTTCAACTGAATCCCGTAATTCTAAGTACCCAAACCAAAAACGGTATTCAAAAACTATTTTTCCAATTTTCTCGAAAACGGTTAAAGCGATCGCCTTCAAAATGGTTTCATTCGTTTTCCTAGCCCAGGAATCATATAAAACGAGTACTTACAAGCTTATGAACTCAAAAACGTAAGCGTTACGATTTTTTTTGCGCGAATTTCGCCCCAAACGCCATCTTCCAGTAGGCGGATTTTGCTGGTTAACGAACTTGACCTTTCAAATTGGACGAAGGATTTTTGTACCAAATTTCATCAAAATCGGACCATTCGTCTTCTATCTAGAGAGCGAACAGACAAATATATATATATATATATATATATATATATATATATATAAATATATACATATATATATATACAAATTTGAACCACCGTTATTTTCGGTCTCTAGGGGTTCTGAAACGCGAAATTTTCTAGTCGGCACTTCCGGATTGTTTCAATGTATCAACCCTATAAGCGGGGTTCCTCCCTATGGGGGAGGGAGGAACCGCGCTAAAACGTTTACATTTTATTTTTATTTTGAAACCCATTTGTTGCAAGTACCTTTTGAGATAATACGATAGTCATTTATATGGTTAGAAAAAGGAGTCTTTCTTCTTTTGAAAGATTTCAATGACGTAAAAATCGGATTATCTCAAGGGGAGATATTGAATTTCAAAACGTCACGTTACTTTTTCGCTTACAAATTTTTAGTCTCTTCCAGACCGGGAAAAATCATTATTTTTTTGTTTTCAATGATATTCATTACATTAGGGTTTATTGGGGTGCTGTTTTTAAATCTGCTATTATTTTTGGTGTAAAAAAATGTATAATACTAGTTTACGGGGTCTCCCGTGGTCTAATGGTTAGCGCCTTGGATTCATAAGCGGGAGATGGTGGGTTCGATCCCCACCTCCGGCAGGAATTTTCTCATCTCAGGGCTCGTTGGGAAAATTCCTCGCTGCACCCTGGATGTTGGCGCTAATGACCTAGAAGTAGATGCGCCGTAAAAAAAAAAAAATACTAATTTACTTGAAAACGTAAGCATATTTTTGAATTTATTTAAAAAAATATAAATTATTGTTTAACGATTATATTTTTCCTTTAATCTACTCAGTAAAAGGAATGAATTGGTGAAAGAATCATGTCGATATCATTTTCTAAACTCGATATAAAAAATAAAGCACTTTCAACCTATTTTATTTTATTTCTCGGCTCCTAACGCGCATTGGACGGAACGCTCGGACACGTGTCGACTATTTTTCGATGTAGAATCACCAGAAAAAAAAAATGTTCCAGATCGGTGACCCCATCGCTGTATACCCCCTTGTCAGTAACGGATTTGGTTTGTAAGTCTACTGTAGTAGTCAGTGAAATATTTCAAACAAACTATGAGAATATACCAATATCTCCCTGTGCGGTTTCTTCTCTAGTTAAAACATAATTTATTATATGTTAGCTAGTTTTTGTCTATTATATGTATGATTCATTAATTCCTTCAATTCTTCATTCGTCTTGGATACTATATGTATTTTATATGCGAGCATGTGAATCTTTTTCTGTTATTGTTTGTTACGACGATAGCGGCCAAGTTTCTTCTGGCATGAAACTTGGTATTTAGCCTTTTACCTAATACATTTATTAGGCCTTTAACTTTCACATTTCATTAATTCCAATTTCTCGACCATTTGCGAGAAATGTAACAGAATATAGGAAAATTCGAAAGCTGCTCGTTTATGTTGCTAACTTTTTCCAGACGCTCCACATTTATGACATCTTAAATATATATATATAGCACGTGTTTGATAGCTTTCCAATTTTACAGAATTATTCCATGTTGAAAGCTAATATATTAACTGAACATTTTACGAGATGAGAAAAATAGAAATATTGAAAAACTCGCATTTTAGAAAAATGTCGATTCCGTATATGTTTTATTGCAAGTGACTCGTTAGAGTGTATTCATGCAGGTTTGATTCGTATTTTCTTAATATTAGAGTGAGTCAGTAAAGTTTGTCCAATGCAAACCCTGGTTAAATAACTTGTTCTTTTTTTGTTCAGTTTTATTTTAACCAGTCTCCTGTTATGTTTTTAATTTGTCTTAGAATACATTCTGATTTTGTACCTTCTATCTGCCAGTCATTCATAGTCTTAATTTTGGCTAATGTCTATTGTCTATTTCACTACATGTTATTTTGTTTAGGTGAGGTAGCGTTCTCTCACAACGGGAGTATACAGCGATGGGGTCACCGATTTGGGCCATTTTTTTTCTGGTGATTCTACATCGAAAAATTGTCGACACGTGTCCGAGCGTTCCTTCTAATGCGCCTTAGGAGCCGGGAAATAAAATGAAATAGATTGAAAGTGCTTTATTTTTTATATCGAGTTTAGAAAATGATATCGACATGATTTTTTCACCAATTTATTTGTTTTACTGAGTAGATTAAAGGAAAAATATAATCGTTAAACAACAATTTAAATAAAAAATTGTTTTACATACTTGACTTTATAGAAGTCATTATTCTGCCAAAATATTCCATATACCTACATTTAAAAAGTTATCCAGTATAAACATTTTTTTGATTTAAGGATTCGTTTTTAGCACATTGAAAACCCCCTAAATTCAAATTTTGGGAATATTACAAAAATAAAACAAAATTTATTATAAATTTCGCTAAGGGGGGGGGGGACCCATAAAATGTTGTTAATGATTCACCAATCCGGCCATATTTTAAAGAATATTTAACCGATTTAAACCAAACTTGGATGGTCAATAAAGGACCTAATATGACACATTTTCCTCCAATCGGGGTGCTTCTACGTGTTCTGGGATCGACGTTATATAGAAAAAGTCCGACTCGCAGGAACTGCCTCATCTTAGCGCGGTTCCGTTCTTATCCCTAGTCTAATTTCGAAAGATTAAAATAGAAGCAGTTATTATTTTGTTGAGAGGAGATCGTTGACCGTTGATGATGCAAGGTAGGGATTGTCCGGGTTAGGTCACTGCTACTTAATAATACATACCCCATATGTGTATGTATGTGGGCATATATATGTACATATGTGTGCGTGTATATGTGTATGTGTATATGCATATATATAAATATATATATATTATATATGTATATATATATATATATATATGTTAGGTATATTTACATAGATATGTGCATATATTAGTGTTAAATATGTCCTACTTGTATTTACAGCCCTGTTGAAGGCTTGAAGTTCAAGCCGAAACGTCGGCATAATAAAACCATTTTTACGATAAAATGTAGTTTTATTAAGTAGCAGTGACCGAACCCTGACAGTTATATTTTGGTTCAACCAGTCTTGAAAGGTAGGATTTACAATCTTACCTGGAAGGGTCGGCAACACTAGAAACCATCCCGCTAGTTACAAGGTCTTGGAATCTTGGAACTCTATATTTCTAACAATAAATTGTTTTTGTTATTGTTATATAATGGTATTCTTCCGTTTACCAAAATTCTCAACAGTTTTCGAGATATTAATGAAAGTTCCCAAAATTTATATTATTTTTAGCAACAGAAAATTGGCCTCATTTTTCATATCCTGTTTTACACACAAAATTTTCGCAATATAAGAAATTACAAAAATAAAAAGCAATAAAAAACGAAGGGAAAGAGACAAAAATTACAACAAGAACGACAAAAACCCGTTCATAAGAACAAAACAGACGTATTTGAAGTTTTAAGCACTTATTTCTCCGATTGACATAACCTAATCAAAAATAGTTTTAGAACCTTTTTTGTAGAGAATTTAGTAAGCTTTCAAATAGTTTCTATCCACTTACCACGATTTCCCAACCGTGTTTGAGATATTAATGAAAGTATACGAACTTCCCAAAACTTTTCATGTCTGTTCATAAAATATTTTATTCTAACCCTTCCTTAACTCCAAACGTAACAAAACTTTCAACATATTAGTTTTAATGAAAGTAGAACATGCAGATAAAGTTTCAACTGAATCCCGTAATTCTAAGTACCCAAACCAAAAACGGTATTCAAAAACTATTTTTCCAATTTTCTCGAAAACGGTTAAAGCGATCGCCTTCAAAATGGTTTCATTCGTTTTCCTAGCCCAGGAATCATATAAAACGAGTACTTACAAGCTTATGAACTCAAAAACGTAAGCGTTACGATTTTTTTTGCGCGAATTTCGCCCCAAACGCCATCTTCCAGTAGGCGGATTTTGCTGGTTAACGAACTTGACCTTTCAAATTGGACGAAGGATTTTTGTACCAAATTTCATCAAAATCGGACCATTCGTCTTCTATCTAGAGAGCGAACAGACAAATATATATATATATATATATATATATATATATATATATATAAATATATACATATATATATATACAAATTTGAACCACCGTTATTTTCGGTCTCTAGGGGTTCTGAAACGCGAAATTTTCTAGTCGGCACTTCCGGATTGTTTCAATGTATCAACCCTATAAGCGGGGTTCCTCCCTATGGGGGAGGGAGGAACCGCGCTAAAACGTTTACATTTTATTTTTATTTTGAAACCCATTTGTTGCAAGTACCTTTTGAGATAATACGATAGTCATTTATATGGTTAGAAAAAGGAGTCTTTCTTCTTTTGAAAGATTTCAATGACGTAAAAATCGGATTATCTCAAGGGGAGATATTGAATTTCAAAACGTCACGTTACTTTTTCGCTTACAAATTTTTAGTCTCTTCCAGACCGGGAAAAATCATTATTTTTTTGTTTTCAATGATATTCATTACATTAGGGTTTATTGGGGTGCTGTTTTTAAATCTGCTATTATTTTTGGTGTAAAAAAATGTATAATACTAGTTTACGGGGTCTCCCGTGGTCTAATGGTTAGCGCCTTGGATTCATAAGCGGGAGATGGTGGGTTCGATCCCCACCTCCGGCAGGAATTTTCTCATCTCAGGGCTCGTTGGGAAAATTCCTCGCTGCACCCTGGATGTTGGCGCTAATGACCTAGAAGTAGATGCGCCGTAAAAAAAAAAAAATACTAATTTACTTGAAAACGTAAGCATATTTTTGAATTTATTTAAAAAAATATAAATTATTGTTTAACGATTATATTTTTCCTTTAATCTACTCAGTAAAAGGAATGAATTGGTGAAAGAATCATGTCGATATCATTTTCTAAACTCGATATAAAAAATAAAGCACTTTCAACCTATTTTATTTTATTTCTCGGCTCCTAACGCGCATTGGACGGAACGCTCGGACACGTGTCGACTATTTTTCGATGTAGAATCACCAGAAAAAAAAAATGTTCCAGATCGGTGACCCCATCGCTGTATACCCCCTTGTCAGTAACGGATTTGGTTTGTAAGTCTACTGTAGTAGTCAGTGAAATATTTCAAACAAACTATGAGAATATACCAATATCTCCCTGTGCGGTTTCTTCTCTAGTTAAAACATAATTTATTATATGTTAGCTAGTTTTTGTCTATTATATGTATGATTCATCATATGTAAGCTTATAATTATCTTACTAGCCATGATCTTTCCACAATCCGTAGAACAATAAGATGACGCATTTCTATCATATTATTTATTTATTCTTTAACTGTTTTTTTTCAGTCGATTTCTTGTAGAGATGGCCCTGAATATATATCAGCCCCTGGCCATTTTTAGAAGGACTGATCCTGCATACCATGGCCAAACCGGGCAAATAGTTTTATAGCCATGCAAAGCACGAACTATTATTTATCTTTTTCTTTTTTATAACATAGTAATGGTTTCCGGTCTATCTAAATATAAAAACAAAAAATAAATTCTACAAATTTATATAAGTCCGTTTTTTTTCGTCAAATATGAGCAAGGAGTCGTCAACATTTATTGTCAACACTTCCGGATTGAGTTTTTGTTAAAAAATAATCCTTTTAATATAAGGTTATCATGAATTGTAGGTACATACAATTACTTCAGAAGGGTGTTATGTAACATGATACAAGTCTAGTCCCAAAACGTGAAAAATAACGAGAGGTTATAGTGTTTATACTACTTTATTATAAAATCTGGCTGGTAGGAACTGCGTCATCTTTGCGCGTTTCCGTTCATATGCCTAATGCCATTAGTAAAGAAATGGAAACATGTTAACAAATATAAAATAATATGTAAAAGGCCGTATCCTGAAACCAAATTAATCCATCATCTTTCTCAACATTCGCTATAACCTATATGTTTCTCATTTCCCTACATTGTTATACTAAAATAATCATTTTACTGTTAAATGCAATTTAAAAAAAATATAACCAATTAAAAAGTGAGATAAACAGAGACAAAACCCAGTTCAAAAGACAAAGCTAACAATTTTAGGTTTTAAGCTCTTATTTCTCGCGCCATCGAAAATTATCTCAGAAACGCTTTGGTAGAGAATTTATTAAGCATTTGAGTGGTAACTTTCCACTACCCTAAATGTTTTAACCGTTTTCGAGATATTTTAGAAAATATACCAAGACCCAAAAAATTGTCGTCTCTGTTAACAAAACATTTTTTTCCCCCAATACATAACTCCAGACGAAAACAAAATTTAAATACCTTAGATTTGATGAATGACAAACGTCTGGATGAATGACAATTTACAACTGAATCAATCGTTTTTGAATAACCATACTGAAAATGAGTTGGGAAAAGTTGTTGTACCAACTTTTGTCATAAACGGCTACAGATATCGCGTTAAATATGGTTTCATTCGTTTTCCTATGTTAGTGATGAAGGATTTTTGTTCCTAATTTCATTAATTCGGACAATTTTTGAGGCAACTACAGAGTAAACACACACACACACACACACTCAGACACATTCTTATTGAGTTTTTTCGCTTAGGTGAATTAATTTTGTTGGCACAGCTTTCTCCAGCGATCGGTTTATTAACGTGTCAACAACATATATATATATATATATATATATATATATATATATATATATATTGTTGTCACGGCTTTCTGTTTTTGAGAGAAACACACACTCACACACACACACAAATTTAAAACACAGTTATATTCGTGGTCTATGTGTACTGAATCGCAAAATTTCCTAGTTGGCACTCCCGGAGTGCGTCATGAGGTCATCCTCCAGACACTGATATTAAGTGAATTAAATTACTGGTTAAATATCAGAGAGCACGAAACTTGCAGAGCGGTAATAAACATTATGAATACTTTTACACTTGAATAACATTACACTCAGTGTAAACACTTCCTTGGAAAATGTAATAAATCGTATATAATATATATCCTAATACTTTTAGCAATGAAACTCCCAATATAACATTCTACATTGCTGAGAAAAACGTACTTTCCACATAAGACAAACCAAGGATTCATTGGAAGTGGGACTGAATACTTAAATCCTATAAGTAAGTTGGGGTCCATCTCATTTATTTTACAGCCTAGTGTTATTTGTTAGCAGCCTTCGCTTTGTTTAGGAATTCTCTTGCCTTGCTAAAGTGGCGATTTTTCCTTTTTATTTTAAATTGTTTCCTTCGTTGAAGAGTTTCATATCCTTTTTCATGCGAAAAAAAAAGGTTCTTAGGATTGGGCTAGCTGGCGGACTGGCCTTGGTCAGGAGGATCTACGCTTCGGTTCATTGTGAATTAAACCATGTTCTCTGTTTTGCGAACTTATAAGTTATCTAATTTATATTCTAACATAATATTTTAACACAGCATTGAAAACTTTTCTGAAAGAATAAACGTTTTGACACTGGGCTTTAATATAATCGCTTTATGTTTTCATCTAAATTTAAACTTCCAAACTTGAGTTTACTGTGTCAATGATCCATTTGTTAGTCCTTTGCATATGGACAAACAAATAATAATATAATCCTGTTCTAATAATTTACAGGAAGGTCCTAGGTTTTTTGGGGGAAAGTTGAAGGCTTTTGAAATTGTTGCTTTTTGCTCTCACTCGAATAGGGCTGGAAAAAATTCATTGTGCTTGTTGGAAATTTATTTGATAATTCCGCTGCATTTGTCAAATGTTTGCACTGAAAATTGGTCCTTTTTAACGTGAAAATCAAATTTATTCAGAATACGCTCAAATTGGATGTTAAATGAGGACCCCAGAGGTCAAAGGGTCTAAGTAACGCACTCAAACTTTTGAGGAAAATGGAGTCAAAGTTGAACATATTTGGTTATAGCAAAAACTAGATTTTTAAAGTGTCGAGCATACTAGACGAATCTTTAGGTCCTTAGCTGTTTATTACCGATAAGACATAATAGGTACGTCATCAGGTTTATGATTAATATGCAAAAGAATTGGAGGATCCGCACATAGACCCCTTAATTTCCTTCTGGGCTTAATACTACAAAGACTCTTAAGAGAACACAAGCTAGGTGGTAGCAACTGTCAAGAAAAATCACTAGGATCTTTTTACCACCCATAGTATTACGGTGTTCACACCCTATTCCTGTATCTAACTCATTTTTCTCGAACATGTCATTTCCCCCCTTAACTTCTGGGGGCCTCAATTTTATTTTGAATGTAGATTTTAATATGAATATGGGCCAGTTTTATGGAATATTTTTCTATTAATGGATTGTTATTTATTTTGTTCATTTACGTTCTTCTAAAGGTACGCATTCCGGTACCTTGTGACCTTTTTAGGTCTACTATTGATGACGAAGGGAATCTTTGAAGGTCGCTCTGACGAGAACAATATCGTTGCTAATCTTGTTACTTGGAAATAAGGTTTTAAGGATGGGAAGAGTGCTAGAAAATGTCCTAATTTATTTGGACGTCCCGACAAAACAATGTTTCATAACCCACATGTCATGAAGTCACCTGTATTTCGTATGATGCGTGTTTTTGAACAATGATACGTCATGTCCAATTGCAGTACCTTGTAGCCCGCAAGGCTCTGCCTGATTGCAGCACGGACAGTCAAGGCTATTGCCTGATATAATTGCATATTCCCCACAACGTATTTTCCATTATCCTGGAAATAGGCAGTAATTACGCTCATCACCAATCTAGCAAAATCTTGAACGACCCTTATTCTTTACGACCTATAATAAACTTTCAAATATTGTCAAAGTGATTTGAATAACGCCGGTATAATAGTCTTTTGGAATGATCCTGAACGTTATTTATTATATCAACATAAATTCCGCTTGATGTTCAGACTTGTGGACGGAAGACAAGGCTTGAACTCTTGGTCAGGTCTTCATTGAGATATGAACAACTTTTCTTTAAAGATGTAGAAGGTACCTTCAGTAATGGAAAAAATAGGCAGACTCGCAGGAACTGCATCATCTTAGCGCGGTTCCGTTCTTATCCCTAGTCTAATTTGGAAAGATTAAAATAGAATCAGTTATTATTTTGGTTCCACCAGTCTTGAAAGGTCTTGATTTACGATCTTATCTGTATGGGTCGGCCAACCCATAAGTCGGCCAGAAAGACCTCCGCTCAGAGGCATTTGGAAAGCCTTGGGATCTCTCTCTTTGAACGCTAAATTTCTAGCAATAAATTGATCTTCTTATTTTACTTAATCTCTTTTATTGTAAAATACATTATCCGACTATAAGTAATAACTAGGGGTTCTGAAACGCAAAATTTTCTAGTCGGCACTTCCGGATTGTTTCATGAGATCAACCTTATAAGCGGGGTTCCTCCCTATGAAGGGAGGGAGGAACCCCGCTAAAAAGAAGTTTACCATAAGTTACGGCATTTAATATGATTTTTTAATGTCGATTTTTGTGTATAATTCTGGCCGCTACTCAAACAACTGGTTGTCATTGTTTCCTTGAAAAAAAGAAGCCTAGCGCCATAATCGTAAGTGTTCAAATACCAAGATTACATAATGGAACTATATCACCGAAGTTTCTGACATTTAACCTTCGATACCAAATTCTAGATTGACCATGAAGACAAGCAATCAATAATCTCTTTATGGTTTTATTATATCGAGAGTTTTATTGAGACAGTATAACGATTTAGCTATGACACTAGCACATCCATACACGTGGATAATTAAAGGAAAAGATGTCGGACAAGAAGGGCAAAGTGTAGGAGGAAATAACAGGGCAATAATGCGCCAATTAGATAGATTCCAGCATTACTATTTACTGCAGCATGCGCCAGTTTTCTTTTTACAATATTGTTGTAGTTAGTTATAATGTAAGTTTAAAAATGTTATTAATAGTAGAAAGTTTGATGTTATTACTTGCCTTGCTAGGGAATATCTTAAGTTTACGCAGAAATTCAGGGCTGGAGCTCTATTTATGAGGTAATATTATGTCTGTATGACTCACGATAGTAGAGAAACAAATCAGTCCTCTTAATTCCTAATAATTAATTCTATTATTCAGAGAGATGCAGATACTGAAGAGGTACCTGATTCTTGACCACAAGGCACACTAGTAAAATAGTGTGGTGAGTACTATGCCGCCTGATTGACATTAAAAGCTGCGTGAGTCTAGGAACGTCACACAGTGGAATAAACGAGGAAAAAAATACAAAATGCTATGTCCGGTTCTAGAGTTAATTTTTATTGTGTTATATCCTCGAAGAGTCAAAAATGAAACGCTATTCCCTTTTCCCATACAACGTTGTTTTTTTTTAAAGGTGAAATTATAATTTTTTGTTTGCTGTTGTAAGATTATTCCACTTTTTTGTAACATTATTTTGAACTTTCTCAGCACATTTTATTTCTCGGCGTTTTTCTTTCTTTAAAGAAGTAGCTCGTCGTGACGACGAACTACTTTACGTCAGTAGCTATTTATTAAAAACAATAAGCGAAAACCTGTCGCAGAGAACAATTCATTTGAGCAGAAATTGGTCTAGGACCGAGATATATCAGAGCAAACAAATATCAATATAATATCATTTGCTCTGTTTTGCCCATTGAGTAGTAATGTCATTGAAGTGACATTTTTCTCATAATATATATAAAAAAAATGTTTTGTTAGTTCTATTTCATTAAAATTTTTATTCTTTGTGTTTGTATAGCAGAATGTTTCAATTACTGTTTTTGGACTGCGTTTTGTTTTATCAAGATCGAACAAGAATCAATTGCAAGTCGAAAATTTCAGTTATTGTTTATAGGGCACTTTCTCAAAGCATTTAAAATATCAATATTAGGACTTTTTTGTTCGATCTTAACGTACGACATGTGGTGTAGTGGACATGATGCGAAAACCAAAATGACATCAATCTAGCGTGATTTGAACCTGGCATTCCGAATTTCAAGTTGTTAGTACTGAGCTTAAACTGCTTCACATAGGTGTATTTTCTCATTTTTTTTTTGTTTATTTATTTTAATTTTTTGTAATTCTAAATTCAATGAGGTCAGCAAAAATTGGTTAGGATCCGTCGTTCAAAGGACATTGACATTTTTCCACTTGCCATTTGGCAAGCTGAAAGGCCATTTGGTCTTACTGTGCATCATTTGACCCAGACTCCGATCAAAGAATGACAACATTAAAAGATAAAATCTTTAGTACGCATCCTCGGGTCCTCCAGAACATGAGTGTTCTATACTTAGCTAAACTGGCCCCGTACTTATAATATAGGATCTGAAATTGTATTTATTTGTTGTACATTTGTTTCCTTTAAAAGGTTGATTCTGAGACTCTGCCTCTGGAGCATGCTGATATTTCTCTGACCTTTCTTTTTATTTTTATTTGTTGATCTTATTTGTATTTTCACTCATGAAGCCCAATTGACATTGAAGATTTATTAAACATGCATTGACATTTTATTTTATGTAAGGGCTTTTCCCCAAAGTAATTTTATGGGTTACGTTTAAAATTATTATCAGAGAAAACTCATCTGAAGTAACGATTCTAGGTATTTTTCAAGGATTTTCAGAAGTGAATTACCAACTGAAATCATTACTGAAGATCATAATCATACATAATAAAACGATTTAAGACCCCGTTACTTCATCCGTTTGGAAATTTCCGCAGAATGAACGGTTCTTCTGGAAGGATCAGGTTTCGCAAATCTGGAGTTTATGATTCAACGCACGGCAGGGATCACCCTTGAACAAAACCTTTTGATGTGCACCGCCTTTAGGAAGCGCCACGAAACGTTTGTTTATTCGATCGTGATAAGAATGCATGAGACGGGAATTGTTCTACTGATGTGATCGCGCATTCCTCAACATTTACTACAATTAGCCAAGGACGTGTAGAAAAATAAAAGGACAACTCATTATGCGGAACCGAGAATTCCGCTCAAACTTCGTCCAATATCAGGTTGGAACAGATGCCGTAAATGGCTCGTCGTGCTATTAATCTGAAACAAAAATTGAATCACGGAGCGTCTAAAGAGCAAATTGAGCGTCTTAATGAATCGAAATAGAAGACCTGAGGCGCTTAAATTTGTTGACATCTATCTCCTAGAACGTAGCATGTAAACACAGCTGCGTCAACTCGTTCAATCATTCGCTCATCCTTGAACCCTTCACTAGGCTAAACTTCGCCCTGTTGCGTGTGCTCTGAATGCTGCAATTAATCGTTCGCCCGGAGTAACAGACTCATACAAGTTTCTGTTTTCTTATTGTTTGATGTCACAATGATAGGACCTTCCAAAGAAATGTAGCAGACCAAACCCAATGCATCCTTCGCTTCGTACTATTGTGGTTGCGCTCATGTAAGGATTTTTGAAACATTTTTTTCATACCTAAATCGATCCTTCCTTATACACATCGAAAATTACCTCCGTTAAAATTGTATATATATATATATATATATATATATATATATATATATATAAATAAAATTTTAACAGAGGTAATTTTCGATATGTATTAGGAAGGATCGATATATCACTTTTCCCAGAAGCAGAATGGGATTTCTGCGAAATATCACCCAAATAATCAGACCGAAGAAACCTCAAAAGTAATATATATATATATATTTCCTCTTCTTTTAATAAGGCCTTATAGGTGAAAAAATTGTAATCAATGGCTGTAATATGCAGAGCCGGTACTTACACTTAAGGGTTGGCCGTGTTTTTCTACCCAATCTGTACATCTGCTCTTAATTAGTAGTCCTTTGGGCTGTTTGAATTACTCAAGCGTTGACATCTTTAAAAAAATTGGGAATACATATTACTGAATTTCCTATTCACCGAAAAAAACACACTTTTTTGTGTCACAAAACGATAAGTCTGAGTAACTAAGCCGGCATTGCAATGTCAAGAGAGGGACATGAACGAATGAAGAAACATTAAACCACTGGATAACTGCTATTCGAGGCAATAAATGTGTATGCATGAATGGATAGGGTTTAACGACGAAGAACGTCTAAGGTTACCATCGTCCTGTCAAGTGTTCTTCAATGAAAATGATTTATGTACTATAGAGATATTATAGGAGTGAATTGCACAACGTATATTGTCGGGAATGTTCTTAAATAGTAATTTTATAACATGTTCAAAAAGTTCTTATATTCGTTCTGAAACTAATATGGCTAATATAATTTTTAACTTAGATAATGGTATATTATAAGTGTAATATTAATTATGGTGACAGAGACATGAAGAACTAATTATAACAAGAATGTAAATAAGCCAAAAGAATTTGATCCATGCACTTAGTCATCCTACGTGTGCCAGATTACGATCTAACACATCCTAGAAAATTTCCCATGATGTAGTAGCTACCTTGGTGGTCCTAATGCGCGACGAACTTCAGGACTATTTCAAGACTCATTCAGGACAATAGAAAAAATAGTAGAAATGTTAAACCTTGCCACCGTTTATAATAATTATAATGTTAATATTATTTATATGTAATATTAAACATTGTTCTAACTCTTGAGTACAGGAAAAGATATATTCATTTGAAATTAGTAAAATAAAATACATATGTTTTTGTAACATGAATTAACCAAAAATAGTTTGTTTGATTCAGCTCTTTATACGTTAACATTGTCTCTTTTCTTCATCGCCTTCTTTAAATAGGTGCAAAAAGCATTTCTGTCTCTGATATTTGTGGTAGTCTAAAAATGGTAGGTATGTTAATGAATTGTAGGCGTGTTCATCCCTGATAGGTTTTAGTGCATTTCTGAGGTTGGAATACTCTGGACAACGCCACAGTAAATGCTCCAGGTCTTCTTACTCTATGGAAGATATTATTTCCAACATAATAAATATATTCATAAATATACAGCATCCTCCAAAAGATTTCAAAAGTCCATTTATGTCCAAGAATATCCAGGCACAAGAATCACTGTGTCATTAGAGGGAGGTGGAAACGAGCTACAATTGTTTAACCTTCTGAAAATTAATATGTTGGAAAGTCTACATAAACAGTGGTTCGAGTTCCACACGGAGTTATTGGTTTTCTATTTAAAGCGACAATTCCGGCCTTTAGAAAATTTCCTCTATATAATAATAGAAATAATATTTGTTTACAATATGCAAGGTCATCCGACCTGAAAGAGTTTGTTTTTCAGGACGCCCTATGTGCAGAGGGGGCTTTCCTGCATATAAAGATGCAATTAACTTGCTTTCTCCCTACACAAAGCCTCTATTCCTGGAAAGGGTCTCCTATTTTGTTCATACGCCTATTTTCATCTAAATTATTATTCGAGGCCTATCTTAGTGCAATTCCCAAACTGGTATGTCCTTGGTTTGTTTTGGAAAACTTATAATATATCCCCTAGAATGGAACGAACCCAACACGGCCGCAACTGCAAATCATTTTCATTGACTAAGGGGATCCTTTTGAAATTTACGCTTCTTCATTGTTTTATGAGAGGTCATCTTCAAATTACCACGTTTTCTAACCTTTTACGCTTTTTACAAAATATAATAGAAATACAAAACTTCTATGAGTAAAATATGTTTTTCTAATTCATCTCCTTGTCCAAAACAAACAAACATGTACGTATATTAGTTTAGAAACAAGGGACATTTCGAATTATGTTTATGTCCTCCGTTGTTTTTGACCCCCTAAAACAAAAAATTATGAGTTTTTCATGCTTCCTTAACTGTTAAATATACACCTAATGTTGACAACAAAACCTGCTGACCCAGTGTAGCAATCTGGTAGTGTTGACAAGAAATTTCGAGGTTTCAAAACCCTTAGTTCGCAGATTCAAAAATAGATCTTTAACATTTGTATACATACGTATATATCTATCTATCTATCTATATATATATATATATATATATATATATATATATATATATATATATATATATATACATATATATATATATATATGTGAGTGTGTGTGTGTGTGTGTGTG
Organism: Gonocerus acuteangulatus; assembly: GCA_946811695.1. NCBI lineage: Eukaryota > Metazoa > Arthropoda > Insecta > Hemiptera > Coreidae > Gonocerus > Gonocerus acuteangulatus. The sequence goes on from OX328125.1 coordinate 72,610,911, forward strand.
CGCGTGGGGGGGGGGTATTTTTGACCAGCCTCAAATATGGTCAGATTTTGATTACATTTCTACTCTATTCATCCAAATATCTCTCGGAATAAGAACGGAAATGCGCTAACATGTCGCAGTTATTGCGTGTCGGATTTTTTTAAATTAGTAATCATCTGTGTTGGGAGCTATACGGAACTCAAAGGAAAATATTTTAGCCATGCCATCGCATAGTTTAACATTCAAAAATGACTTCAAGGGCATGACAAATTGGAAGTAGAAGCCAACCAATGTCAGGCCAATTCAAAAATTTTTCTAGTAGATATTTTTCTTGCTATTATTGAAATTTGGAATTTTCAGAAATAGTCTCTTCCTTCTTAAAGAAGTATTATATTAAGCGCTAAACGGAATATAATAACGTTGGTTTGATAATTCTTGTAAATATGTGAAACGCCAAACCCTTCTATCCGATGCGCATCTCAATGACGGTCAGCCTTACTTGATGATAACATAACACATGTCATAAAATCATTATATTGGAAAATGGCCTTGTAGAAACATGATTGAAACAAGATTTGATATCAAATAATAAGCAATTATTATATAATTCATCGTATTTACCATCAGCAGCCCCTAACTTCCTAGAACTTGGAGGACACGTAACCGCCCGTGAAGAATCAATTCTTTTTAAGGTTCTTTCAGGGTTCACAATTAACATAAATACTCAAAGAGTAGAATATATTGCCTCGTAGATTAATTTGGGTGATTTCGGGTGATTTGAAAGGTTAAGTTCGTTAACACGCAGAATAACGTTCCCTCCTTCGGATTATTTTGTTTGGATAAAATTCACGAAACGAAATCGTTGCGCTTACCCTTATGCTCTAATAGACTAGCAGGAATTCTTTTTATAGGTCCTCTAACGTAGGGAAGCAATAAAACCACTTTTAAAGAGAGATCTGTAACTGTCTTAGATACAAGAGGATACAGCTAGGTTTCATAAATGATTTTCGGATCGGTTACTCATAATAGATGGATTCAGTTGAAGCTATCGAATATAAAAAATCTCGTTTTTCAGATTTTGCTTTCGGTTTGTGGACGATACGGCTTCTCGCAAATTGTCGCAACTCTAACTCCTATAGAATACCCTTTAATGCCTTAAATAAAGTATCGAATAAGACCATTTTTCAATATATTACTTCGTCAATGGCTAGAATATGTTAGTTCCCTAATTTGCATCCATTTAGTTACGTTTGGAGCTGAGAAAGTATTAAATATATATATATATAATTAACGCGACTTCAGCAATTTTGGGATTTTGTATATTTTCTTAAATATATCGAAACGGTTGGAAAATTATTGAGTTGAAACGATAACTAAATTTCTTGCAAAATAGATTCTCGAGTAATTTTCGATGCGACGATCTCAGGCGGAGAAATGACTTTTTTATTGCTCGTTGTTTTTATAATTACCTTTAGTCAAATAAAATTTTTAATAATACAAGATACGTAAAACAGAAATCAATTTATTGTTGTTTGGAATAGAGTTTATCGAGCAGAAGTCGAACAGCCCGAGTGAGTTATTTCCCCTACTGTAAGTTTTCTGGGCATTGTGGCTCCTAAAATCTCACTTTTCTTTTAAGATGTCATAGAAGCAGATGTGTTGAATTGAATTTAGCACTTCCCGAAGGAATGCAGCCTTTGAGGTTACACTCATGAAAGAATGTTGGAATATTTCTTCAAATCTCCAACTATCCTAAAGGTTTGTGTGTGTGTGTGTTTTTTCGCGACGAGAATTGATATATATTTCTTTACCATAGCAAAAGATTGAACGAGTTCATTAACCAGCAAAATCAGTCTATCTGGAGGAAGGTTTACTCCGGACCCAAATTACTAATGTTCCCCTACCGGCCGCAAGTTTTGTTATATTGCAAAGAAACTCGGTGTATGTGATGAGTATCTAAAGAGAAAGGCGTGGTTGTGAAATTAAACTAAAGCGCTCCATTAGGAAGAGGTGTTTTTCTACGGAACTTTACTTCCTTGTAACGAAGACAATTGTTGTAAATAAATTTAAAATCGGTCCATTAAAAGTAGGGGATTACTAAGGAAAAAAAAATTATTTAGCAGTTTACTGAGAAGTACCAAAACTATTCATGTTTATTTTGAGTTTATATAGGTTATTTTAAGGAAATTATTCATAAGTGCAGCGTACATTACCACTTCTCTGAGGAATATGCTTAGTAATGCAGCTCCTGCGTCACGTTTTTTTTTTAATATTAACTACATCTATTTCAAGCATCCTAAATAACATTGGATATAAGAACGTAACAGAAACGCGCTTATATGACGCATTTCTTAGGAGTATTTCTTTTATAATTGGCCTACCTAACTGATAAGAGATTACTCTCAAGCTGGTCTTTTTTGATAATGAAGAAAGTCGGTTAAAGATTTGAAGATATTTTTCTAAAACTCTTTCAGAGATTCAATTTATCCATCCATCTCGTGAGGAGATAATGAATTTGCTCTTCACTAGCTAGTATAAAAGACACATAAGGATTGGTTTCGTCCTTTTAAAGCATATCAAGAGACCAGTTGCGGAGTCTTGAAATTTTAAATGAGGATATGTCAACATTTGGCCACGTCTATTTGACATTTGTGGAATTAATTCATGACCCACATCTCTTTTAAGTTAGACCTTGTAGAACCGTAATTTACAAGTTAAAAGAAGACTCATAACTAGACGTTACATTTCGGCAGGTGTTGTATTTTGGGAAACTATGTTAGATCGTGGTAATAAAGCAAATAGTTAACCGCATGAAGATAAATGGAACGTATCTGCTTCCCCGGATTCATGAAATGCAAATACTGGTAAATAAAAACAATGATGTAATTAGAAATTTACTTCTTCGTTTGAAAACAATGAGTGAAAAGTTTCATTTGAGAGCCATTAGAATTAACATATATCGTGATATTTCTTCATTGTTTAATTTGTACTCAACAAATCACTTATGCAAGAAATGCATCTGTAATGTCCCATAAATGTGTCTGAATACATAAAATGTATATTATTATTAAAATGTTAATGTCCATTTATTATTAACAAAGAATTTTAGGACGGGTTATCTATCGGTTACCACCCTTTTCTAGCCAGGATAGGGCTAATGCCTTTTCTTTTTTCCAAAGAAAAGCCACCACCTCTTGTGGGATTCGAACCCACGACCCTTGGCACGGATTGTTAAGTGCTCACGCCTTAGAACTTACGGCCACCGGGCCCCCTAAAATGTATATGAATTTCTCCGTTTACAATGCATTTATTACGATTTTTAGGGGTTTTCTATAAACATTTAAATTTGCTCTAAGATAACCTTTTAAAATTAGTGTCACTTCTATACTGACACGTTATTATTTTTTAATTATTCTCTGATCAAATTGGTGAAATTCGCGCTCAAAACATACAGCTTACGGTTTTCCATTAATAGGCTTCGAGATACACTTGTAGGATATATTTTGACGAGTGTATCGAATACAATTCAACCACTTTTTGAGAAAATGGGAAACGTTTAGAATGTTTTTATCAGTTACCACAAATTGACGGATTGAGTTCAAAAAAGTTTAAATGTTTTTTATAATAATACAAAACTATGATAGATACATTTGGACGGTGTGACTATTACAACAGACAAGAGCAGGTTCGGACTTCGAATATTATCCTAAATTTGGAAAACGGTTGACAAATCGGGGTATTAGGAAGGTAACCATTCGATAACCTAAAAAAGTTTATACAAAAAGCATACATTTTGGTAGGATCGCCTCAGTCGGAGAAAACTAGCTTCGAGTTTCGGAAGTGTTGGCTTGTTAACATATTATGAGTTTCTATTCCAAGCATTCCATATCAAACCGGGGATAATCATTATATGGAAGCACGCCAAGATGTCGCATCTCCTGTGTGTTGGACTCTTTTTCTTCCGGTCTACGCACATGTAGAAGCTCGCAGTTTTTTCTTACTTTCCCGGCGTTTAATAGTGTCTGATTTATTTATTTATTTTTTTTTATTTTGCCTTCTATGACGTGCTGGAAAATATAGCTAAGGAATATTGAACCATTTTTTTTTTTTTTAAAACTCTTCACAATTCTAGTTAAAAAAAAAAAAAAAAAAACTCATTTTTCTCATAACATTTATTGGCAAGGATGAAAATCAGCTTACCAAACAATTAAAATCTCTACAACTGACAAGACAAATTAAAAAAAAAAAAAAAAAAATAGGAAGGAATAATAATGTTATAGGCGATTAGAAACGCAATTTCTAAATGTTTTATCACGAGTCGTAATTTCACTAATATCATTTAAATTTTAATGTCCAATTCCATAGCACTCACGGCCACCAATTTCACTAATGAACATAATTATTTAATTATTAGTGATGTTCATTTTCAATGAGGTGCTTAAAACTGATATAATTAAGACATTTTTAAGTGTCCTTAGTACGTGCAAAATCTATTTTTTAATTAATTTAACATGTGGTGCTCTTGAAATTCTTCTCTTATCTTATCTTGTTTCACTCGAGTGGAAAACATGTAGTAGGCCTAGTATTTGTGGTTGTTGTTTGTTTTTTATGACAGGTCTCTTGACTTGACGCCGTTTCGCTTGTCACGAGCGATTTTATATTTTGTAATTAAATTTGTTTTTGGCTTTAGTTTCGGATTTTATTATAAATTCCGTTGTCGTGCGATGTATGTGTACGATGTATTATATAGAATGATTTATTTTTATAGGAAGTACATACCCATTTTTAGTGTGTGTGTGTTGTTTTGTAGCGTAGGCAAGAGACTGTGGTGAAGGAGTTGCCGGCTGCAGACTGAAGACCTGGGAGTTGATAAGGCTCGTGCTAATCTAGACCCCCCTCCACCGGCAACAGGTGGCAGCCCCTGAGGAAGGCTACGGGCGGAATCTGTAGCAAGCAGGGGCTGCACTCGTAAATCTAATGAAATAATTCAATAAAAGAAACAGTGAAACAAATAAGAAAGATAATCTGATCGGGTGTACTTCTTTGATGACGCGATTGACGTAAAACAGACGGGAAATATTAACTTTGATTCACAATATGTCTAGTCCAAGGAGCATCTGTAATACGCTAGGATCTTGAGAGTGTCCATTCCAATTTTCGCGAAAATACCTTCGCCTTAGTTTTTAGCACTTTCCTCCGAAGGAAAGTGGCTATCCAGGTTGCACTCATGACGAAAGTTTTGAAAAATGTCTTCAAATCTTTATCTATCCTACCTCTCTCTCTCTCTCCCTATATATATATATATATATATATATATATATATATATATATATATATATATATATATAAACGTTAAAACGATAAACGCCAGAGTTTATGTTTTTCGCCATGAAACTTGGTATGTAGTATTATCCCTGAAAACGAAAGGTGTTTCACATTGAGCTATGTTTGAATAGAATTTTCCCGCCAAACGTTGGTTTGCAAAGCTCCCACTATTTTTCGCCTTTGTTTTGATATGACTTTATATTGGTTGTATAATTGTATCCCGTTCCTTTTATTATTCATCAAGATCAATAGACGAAAATTTGAAGTTTTTGTGTATTTCCATGCATATATAAAACTCTAGAAGTGTAGTTCCATGCATACATAAAACTCTAGAAGTGTAGTTCCATGCATACATAAAACTTTGGAAGGAAATAAATGACAAAATTAAAAATTGAAACAGTTGCTCGTTACAAATGTAAAATGGCAGAACTATACATGTTTTTTTTTTGTTTTTTTTTTTTTATTATTATTTATACACGGAATTTTTAGCAAATTATTCAGGAATGCAATGGACAATACCCAAATTCTAAGGAAAGTACTTAGTTATGTAGCTACTGCGTGATGGACTTTTTCTTTCTAAGATAATCCCGCAAAAATTAGCTTGCCACCTCTCAACATCTAACTCAAAACAGATGAGCCATGGACTACTCAGTAGGCAGTAAGAAATAAGTTTTGATTCATTTCCCTCTGTTCATAGAATCCAGAATGGTCCAAAGTTAAGAATGCAAAGTCTTCTATTCATAAACCTTTCATGGATATTAGGGAACAGGGTAAGTAATCAAGAAGGCTTTTATTCAGCTTCATAAATAATAAGAATGAATATTTTTTTCTATTTATCTCTCTTTTTTAATGGTTGTTTTTTAAATGCATTGAATAGTAGTTACTCTAGTTCTGTATTGACTCATATAGCCTTCCTTAACCCTTAAGAGGTAATAGTACCTTGTGTGGTCATAATCAAAGTCATTTTCGACAAATTCTTCTTAAACAAAATGACGAACGGACGATAATTTTCTGGCGGAAATTCTTAATCTAGGGCAAAAAACTAAACTTATTTTGAAAGAAGAATGTTACATCAAAGTATTTAGGATTTTTAAGAAATATTAATTTTTTCGAAATTCTTCATTTTCTATTAAAAAAATTCGTAGAAAATCTGTCCCTAAGTACTTTACTTGGAAATATTAGGAGTCTGCAGGTAAAATTTGAAGTTTACCGGGTGAAAATTGAAAGCTCTAGTGTATAGCCCGATTTAAAAAACATTATTAAAAAAAAATCGGCTTTAAAGTTTGATGTACCAAAAAGTTCATTTTTTTTCTTTTTAGTTTTCATATATTCGTGTAATAAAAAAAAAAGAGTTTTAATTTTTGTATCTGCCACAAAGATGTCATGTTCATTTTGCTTAAATTCCTCAATAACTGCTAAATGATCGCACGCTAAAAAATTCTGCTCTGGTATGAAGGATTTCTTATCAATGATTTCCAGATTAGGTGTGTTTTCAAGTACGTAGGAAAAAACAGTGCAATCTTAATATTGCTGTTTTGATCTCCACATTTTGTCCTAAACATTGTTTTCAATATAAGTATTTTTACTTAGACAAAATATATTTATTTATCTTTTGAGTCACTGGAAGATTCAGTTGGAACATTCTTAGGTGGTTCATAAACAGGATCTGCCACAGAGCTTCACCTATATCAATCACGTTGCTGCTTATCAAAGCCATACCTAGTGTGGGTTGGTCAAGTCTGCCTCTCACGATTTAGCTTTGCAGTAAGTTCTGAAACAAACTAACAGATGTCAGTACTAATCAATGAGGTGTAAAGGATGGTCATTTCTACCAATTATAAAACAAAATTTTCTATCAGGAGAAGTGAATAACACAAATTTATTACAATTGTGGGTTAGTCACCTCTGGCACTGAGCCCTTCATATATAGTCTCACTATATCCTTAGAGCGGAGATGACCGAGCAGTTTTCTGCTATTCCACTCCAAAAGGAAATACAGCATCCAGCCAATCATTTTCAGATTAATTGCAAAAAGAAATGACGAGTGATCCATGATTCACCGAATATCATCTAATTATTCTCTATTCATCGTAACAGACAGTGGTTTTACTCAGCCATTTTCCAAACAAAGAGTAATTAGGAATTCCCAAGGTATAATAGACGACCGAACCCCTCGCCGGAGTAACATCAAGGTCGTATCAATCATAAGCACCCTTTATATAATACATATCTACAGAAATTTATTTTATATTTTCTCATTATACAAAAAGACTCCGTCAAATTCAAAGGTTAGTGAGCTAAGCTGACCAAGTCGACGAAGTTTTTTTTTTCTCTAATGAAATAACAATTGTTGAGAAGAAGCCGTGTAACTTTTTAATATGTTTGAAATATTGCGCTAACATTGAAATCTATATATGTTCGAAAAAAATAAAAACAATGTTTTATGATGAGTCATCTGTTCACTATAAAATTCCCCGCGGGGGAGGCCGGGGCCCAACCTTGCATCGGCGAAGGGCGAAACCCCCAGAATCTCCGGCCGACACATCACTTACGGGGTGACCCTTCGGTGTCCACTCCACGTTCGGGTTGGGAGTTCTTGATGATCTCGGGTCCTGCGTATTGTTGGACTTCGGTTCGACCGGCACGAGGAGAAGCTAAGCAACGGGAAATGAACCTGCCCTCCTATGGGAGTTCAGGTAAGTTCCCGCCCGCTCTCCTTCGGGAGGGAAACCAGAGGAGGTTCTTCCTCCGGATCGGCAACCATTCTTGGCCTCCGGAGACCCAGGGTGCAACATTGGTGCTACGGGTGATATTGGTGACAGGGGCCACGTTGTGGTTCGCCTGTCGCAGCGTAGTGCCCATCTGTTGGAAGCCCTGCAGTTGAGTGACTAGAACTTGGTGGGGTTCTGAATTGAGCTTATCTCATAGCACTCTGCTCCAGGACGAAAACTATATTTATAGTTAATATCCCCCCTCCGTGTGGATCGTCTCGTCCCCACGGCCTTTTCAAAATTTCGTGTTTCATTACCCACGAAAAGAATAGTGGTTCTAATGTGTTGGAAAGGTGTAAAAATGGGCACCCCTGCGTAGTGGCTAAGGGAGGTATTGAAGACTGGTGTCTTATATAGCGCCTTTTCAATCAATTTTCCTGTGAAATTTCAATATATTAACTTAGGAGAATTTAATTTAATAAATTTGAGTATAATTTTACGTCATGAATGGATGCCAAAACCGTTGGGCAAAATTACAGAGTAATATGTAAGTAGGAAGTAAACGTTTTCTCAGCCTCATTAATAGAACATTATGCTAAACAGCGTTACATGAATGGTGTGTTGGAATATATCATCGAACAATAGCTATTAAACTTTCTAGAAATAAAATTCACTTTTACTATTATTTATTTTTTTACTTCTGAATGTTTCCTTGACAAGAATAAAAAGTCCGACTTGCAGGAAATGCGTCATCTTAGCGCGTTTCCGTTGATATCCCTAGTGTCATTAGTAAAGGAATAGAGGCAATTATGGATAGGGTTTGGTCTTTTGTGAAAAATATACAATGAAATCTCAAGGCGAAAGAAGATTCCAGGCGCCAAAAAGGAAACTGACTGTATTCTAAGCGGACATTACACCATCCTCATTCTCAACGTTCGCTCTTGTAAAACTCTATTACCAATATATTTTCTTACCGTGTTTCACTTAAATACTCATTTTAAAGTTAAATGCAACCATTTAAAAATTGAGACAAAACCCAGTTCAAAGGAACAAAACTAACACTTTCGGAGTTTTAGGCACTTATTTCTCTGATTGACGTCGACCCATCAAAAATTACTTCCGAATCTTTATTGCAGAGAATGAGGAGATAAGGTGTGCTTGCAGCAGGATGAGTTTTTTTGTTTTTTTTTCATTTCAGGCTCAGTTCCAGGAATTCCCTGCTGCACCATGGATGTTTGGGAAGGGGGGGCTATCTATGGATATTTGGTTGCTAACGGCCTAGATGCAGAAGCAAAATAAAAATATAATAGTTACTTTCTACCTATATACTACGATTTTCCATCCCTTTTTTGAGATAATTAAGCAAATATGCGAAAACTTAAAAATTTGCTCGGGTCTGTAATTCATTTTGGTTCTCTTCTACTTCCTCTACTCAACATGACAAAAATGTGTGTGTGTGTGTGTGTGTATATATATATATATATAAATCAAGAAGATACAATTGTCTAGTTCGCGTTTACTAAATGAGAAAATTGACAATTGAGGCAGCTGTTCATTACAATTATATAAAATATCAATACTATTCAAATATACTATTTATTTATATAGCCTATTTTAGGCAAATTCGTTAGGAATGCACAACATCCCACGTTGGGGAGGAATGTGCTTAGTTATGCAGCTCCCGGATGACGCATTTTTTTTTTTTTTTTTAACTATTCAATCATTATTTCCTTGAAATTTTGAATAGTTTGGGAAGAAGTAGGCAAAATAGATTCCTTCATTTGCAATGATATATATATGTGTGTGTGTGTGTGTGTGTGTGTGTGTGTGTGTGTGTGTGTGTGTGTGTGTGTGTGTGTGCATACAGGGTGTATCGTTAAAAAATAGGGGGTAAATCGTTAAAAAATTCGTCCGGTAAATTAAAAAGTTGAGGTTCAAATTTACATTTATCGCTATTTTCCGGAAGGTCAATTAATCGTTTATTATATATTATGTGTTTTTCAGCTCTTTTTATTTGAATTTCAATTAAATCACAGTTTCAATTTCAAAGAATTCAAAATATTAAATAAAGAAAGAAATACCCTGAAAAGAAAATATTTATATTTTAAAAAATTCGAAAATAGCAGTGAATAAAAGAACTGATCTGAAAAATGTTCACCAAATTCTCTATGGAATAATAGATTAATACCCAAAAATTTATAAAAAAATATTTGACGAGTAGACTTTACTAGGACAACAACAAAGGACAGATAACGACAGGGCCATTTTGGCAATCCACTTACAGGGTTAGTATTAAGCCGGACTCCAGAGGGAGTACTTGGTAACGGGAGGACTTCCTTGCAAGGTAGGACTCAACACCTTTTATAAAAAATATGTAATTTAGCTATAATTATTGCAATATTTAGGGTAGGAGTAACATTTAATGAGCATGATAATGTTTTAATGCCTTTTGTGGAACAGTTCAAAGATCGTATTGATAGTTTTAATATAGTAGAAAAAAGGTTTGTGTGGATGTTCAAAAAATTATATTTTGTTGTAGAAGTGCCCCTGAAGAGGTGCGAAGAAAAGATGCACGAAACATGTACGGCCCAATAAATAAAGTGGTGTAATAAAGGAAGACTGCTTTAATGACCCCATGCCTCCTAGGATAAAAAAGAATATATATATATATATATATATATATATATATATATATATATATATATATATATACTTGTTTGCAACAAGGCAAAACGTCTGGAAAAATATTCAACTCAATCAAATGGTTTCGTTGATTGTCCCGTTACACCTGAGGTGTAAATGAGAAGAACAAGTTCAGCAGTGTTTTTTTCTTCTTTTCACTCCTACAAATCATCACACTAGGTGTACTTGACAAAGAGGTCGTGGAGTGTTAGAATATACTTGAAATCAGTGTTCTGTAGAAGGAGGCTCCCATTTAGATAAAAGTTCGACACCCAATGCCTCGGTCTAAGGTCATTCCAGGATTATGGTAAAAGAATTTGGAGGTTATGAGCTTCTCAAGGCCAACGAATTTATTCGGATAAAAAATCGTCAGTATGGCAGAAGACAGTTCAGTCAAACTTTGAGCTGTACACTGATGTGAACTGTTCTAAAAGCAAGTAGATTAATAGTAAATGGAACTGGACGTTCTCCCCATTTGCTGAAAGTGTATTCATTTTGATGGAAAATATCAAAGAAGTACACGCCGGAAAAAGTCATTATGCCGTCTTGGTAACCGGGGCTGATTATAGCGATATACTGAAATCTTTTGGAAGGAATTATACAAAAACTAAGGTACCCCATGATATGGTATGCGGAGCTGTCCAACCCACCGAAAAAAAAACGGTCATCTAGGGCGTAACGGCAACCCTTATTTTTCTTGTGTAGGCGGAACGTCAATAAATAGAACTCAAAATGAACATAAAAGCCTGCTTTGTCCTCATCCCTAGTTGCTGAGCAAGATATGAACCAGGATGACAGTCCTACGAAATATAACGTTAGAAAACAAATGCTTGAGACGAAAGCCGTATTAATTACAAATATACTCTCCAGCGATGAAACCTTAAGCAAAATATATAGTTTCCCTACTGATTCGTCAACTCTGTACTGAGAAAATTAATTTATTGACCTAGTCAATCTTCGTAATTAAATAAAATAAAGGAACTGTCACTACAATATATATCTCTATATATATACATATAAAATAGTCTATAATAATTTACATGTACATAATATGAAACAATTCTAATGGATTGAATTGGGTGTGTGCTAATGGCCTCGGCAGCAGATGCAAAAAAAAAAAAAAAAAAAAAAAAAAAAATTTACATGCATACACATTTCTATTTGTATATATATCCATTCATACTACCGTGATAGCTTTTATGTTAGATTTTTTAATTTAGAATGGATGAATTCTGGCGATAGGCAAATAATTGATTCCGTCGTAATATTTTTTTTATTTTTTATTTTAGCGTCCAATTATAAATAGCATAGATTTTTAGGTCGAGTTATCCACAGGCTGCTTTTCTTGCCAGATAAGGTCTATTATTTTTCCCGAAGAAAAGCCACCACCACCAGTGAGAATCAAACTAACAACAGTGGACACGGATTGCTCTCGTTTTACCACTCATGACCATACAGCCTTCATTTTTTATGATAATTAATGTAAAAGAAAATAACTTATCTAATTCAACAATCAATGCCCATTCTGGAATATTTATTCGTTTCGTAACAATGCTATTTATAGAATGATCGAAATCTCTTGACGTAAAAATTAGTAAATATGGACTCAAATAAGAACAAATTTACAGTAGATGTTCCCGTTTCACTGCCTTCAAAAATGGCCCCAATTTGTTGATCTTTGGCACGAAAATACTTCATCTTTACAAATGTTTAAGTACGTTAGCCAAATGAATCCGCGGCCGAAACTACTTATTCCATTTGTAGCACTTACGTTTTTGCCTTAATAGGCTTTATCGTAAACTTTCTATAGGCATTTTGACCCGTACAATCGAATGAAAACACTATATATACCACTATATATATCTTAACTGTTCTTAAGAAAAGTGGAATTTTCGTTTCGTATTCTCCACAGCGACAGATTTGAAATGAAAAGATTATCTACGCATTTGACATCCATCAAAACTAGGAGACATAAATTTTGAATAGGTCTGAAGTAGAGAAGTAGGTATGTTTTTCGAATGGAGTCCCAATGTGATGGGCTAGCTTGAAATATAATGTACAATGTATAGTTAACATTTTCTCATAAACTAAAGTTTCGTCATGATCGAAGTAAAACCCCATTCCTAATGGACCGATTTAATATATTTTTACAACATAAATCAAACATCATGGCCGTTATGGACAAATTAGTACTTTGGGTTCGGACTAAACCCCCCCCCCCGTCCTAATGGACCGATTTAGTTTATTTTTTCATCATTTAATCTTTCTTTTTAGATACTTAGGACGAATCTCGAGATCCGTTGAAATATAAAAAATAATGCACCTCTATAAACACATTAGTAATTTGGGTCCAGAATAACCCCCCCCCCCCTCCATCCAGTAGGATCGATTTTGTTGGTTAACGAACTTATCCGATTGCTTACTGTGTACATGATGTATATTAGGGTCGGTCGAGAAAATCCAAAAAAAATTTCGAGTAGAAATATTGCGAAAAAGTTGGGACATTGAGACTAAAAAGGGGTAAAAATATCTGTTGGCATCTTCAGGTCGCGCATGTGCTCTACATGCTCTATGTTTGACAACATTTTTAAAAAAAATCACATTTTATTGGCATTTTTTATTATTTTTTAATTTACCATTTTTAACATATAATAGTTGAAATTGTCAACTATGAGAAACTAAGAGATTAATATTGCTTAAAAACGAAAATATTAGAAAAAAAAAATTAGCTTTAACATTAGAATTAGGTTTTATTCATTGAATACAAAGTAGATACATGACTTATGATCACATTACATGTGTGGTAATTTGAAATGTGACTTATTATCAAAGGCTGGCATCGTTGTCCTTCAAGCCATAATTTTCCAGTATTTACTCAAAAACTTATAGACTTCAGTAAAGAGGATGGATAAAGCGAGTCACATATTATTAATGTATATATGCACCAGTTATGACCAAATACATTTTAATTAATTATGTTATTATTTAAATACTCAGCTTCTTTGGTAATATTGTATTTTATCCATAGTATTTCATTAGAGGCTGAAATAAAACTCTTTATCAGCGTGACACAGTTCATGGAGGACATGGAATCAACAAAATTAAATATAATTTTAATAAAAGTCCGTCACGCAGGAGCTGCATAACTAAGCACTTTCCCCAGAATTTGGGTAGTGTAGACTGCTTTCTAGAACAATTTGCTTAAAATATCCTACATAAATAAAATAAAAACATGAATAGTTCTCTTTTAAATTTGTAATGAGTAACTGATCAATTATTAATTTGCTTCCAGAGTTATGTTTACACATGGTACCTATTACACTACGTAATAAATACAAAAAAACTCATATTATCGTATTTTGATCTAACGCAGGAACAGGCTACAGTCACTCTAGTGGTAGAAAGCGCTCCTTGCGGCGGCTTTGTGAACCTACGTCTGGCGGGCTTTTCTATTGAAATATATTACAAATTAAACCCCCGCTTTCCGATTGACCGATTCAGCTCATTTTTACAACACTTCTTTCTCATGAGTTACCCACGACGTATACCGCGTTTCGTTACAATACAGCAGAAATTACGACCGGTATGAGTATATTAGGAATTTGGGTCCGGAGTAAACCCCCCCCCCCTTCTAATGAACCGATTTAGTTTATTTTTACAACACATATTTACCTGTAGATTACCACTAAGAATACCGAGTTTCGTCGAAATATACCAAAAATCACGGCTGGTAGTGGCGAATTGGTATTGTGGGTCCGGAGTAAACCCCCCCCCCCCTCCTAATGAACCGATTTAGTTTATTTTTACAACACATATTTACCTGTGGATTACCACTACGAATACCGAGTTTCGTCGAAATATACCAAAAATCACGGCTGGTAGTGGCGAATTGGTATTGTGGGTCCGGAGTAAACCCCCCCTTATAATGAACCGATTTAGTTCATTTTAGCACTTTCCTCCGAAGGAAAGTAGCTATTGAGGTTGGACTCATGACGGAATTTTTGAAAAATTTCTTCAAATCTTTATCGATCCTACCTAGTAGACACCGAAAATGACCCCCGTTAAAATTTATATATATATATATATATATATATATATATATATATATATATATATATATATGCATATATATCTGTTAACACGATAGCGGCCAGAGTTTTTGTTTTTTCGTCACGAAACTTGGTATATAGCATTCAATTAGCAAACGATTGAACGAGTTCGTTAACCACCAAAGTCGGTCCACCGGAAGGGGGGGTTTACCCCGAACCCAAAACACTTATTTGACTATGTCAGCCGTAATATTTGTTATATTTCAACGAAACTTGGTATTCTTAGTGTTAATATAGAGAGAAAAGTGAGATATAAAAATGAACTAAATCGGTTCATTAGAAGGGGGGGGTTTACTCCGGACCCACAATACCAATTCGCCACTACCAGCCGTGATTTTTGGTATATTTCGACGAAACTCGGTATTCGTAGTGCTAATCCACAGGTAAATATGTGTTGTAAAAATAAACGAAATCGGTTCATTAGGAGGGGGGGGGGGGGTTTACTCCGGACCCACAATACCAATTCGCCACTACCAGCCGTGATTTTTGGTATATTTCGACGAAACTCGGTATTCGTAGTGGTAATCTACAGGTAAATATGTGTTGTAAAAAGAAACTAAATCGGTTCATTAGAAGGGGGGGGGGTTTACTCCGGACCCAAATTCCTAATATACTCATACCGGTCGTAATTTCTGCTGTATTGTAACGAAACGCTGTATACGTCGTGGGTAACTCATGAGAAAGAAGTGTTGTAAAAATGAGCTGAATCGGTCAATCGGAAAGCGGGGGTTTAATTTGTAATATATTTGAATAGAAAAGTCGGCAGACGTAGGTTCACAAAGCCGCCGCAAGGAGCGCTTTCTACCACTAGAGTGACTGTATCCTGTTCCTGCGTTAGATCAAAATACGATAATATGAGGATTTTTGTATTTATTACGTAGTGTAGTAGGTACCATGTGTAAACATAACTCTGGATGCAAATTAATAATTGATCAGTTACTCATTACAAAATGAGAACTATTCACGTTTTTATTTTATTTATGTAGGATATTTTAAGCAAATTGTTCTGGAAAGCAGTCTACACTACCCAAATTCTGAGGAAAGTGCTTAGTTATGCAGCTCCTGCGTGACGGACTTTTTATATTTCACCTTTCTCTCTATATTACCACTACGAATACCAAGTTTTGTTGAAATATAACAAATATTACGGCTGAAATAGTCAAATTAGTGTTTTGGGTTCGGGGTAAACCCCCCCTTCCGGTGGACCGACTTTGGTGGTTAACGAACTCGTTCAATCGTTTGCTAATTGAATGCTATATACGAAGTTTCGTGACGAAAAAACAAAAACTCTGGCCGCCATCGTGTTAACAGACACACACATATATATATATATATATATATATATATATATATATATATATATATATATATATATATATATATATATAAATTTTAACGGGGGTCATTTTCGGTGTCTACTAGGTAGGATCGATAAAGATTTGAAGAAATTTTTCAAAAATTCCGTCATGAGTCCAACCTCAATAGCTACTTTCCTTCGGAAAGTGCTAAAAACATAAGGATCTACAAAAATCTATCGAAAACATAATTTTTTAAATAACTAAGTGTTTATGTAATATGTTTTTGTAAATAATTAAGTATGTTTTGAGTCCTGACAAGTCAAGTGGGGCTTCTTGGTCACATCTTGAATGGCAGACACTCAGTGTATGTTTAATTGTTACATGTTCGGCAAGTAGGTTTATCATTATTGGTAATCTGATACTCTGTCACATGGCTGTGCCGATATGTAGGTTGGCTAGAATTACTTCATCACACCGTGATCTTCTGTATTAAATCTTCACCGTGCTTAGATTGTTCTCTATTGAGTTAGTCTTTTGATCTATGTAGGATTATTTGTTTAGTACGTTTTTCTATTTCAAGGAAGACTAATAAAGTATGTGGATCTGGTGCTAAATGTGGAATGTCAGCAATGGCCCATGAATATAGTGCTCATGAAGACAATACTAATTAATTATCAATTGAATAAGTAATGATTACCGGAACCAAAATGAGTAGAATATCTAAATAAGTAAATTAGCAAATAGAGTAAATACTATTCAAAAGCCAATTAGCAATGCAAATATAATAATGCTTCCGGGACACTTGTCAACTAGTATACAATTAGAAATAATTTTTAAGTTTTTCTTATACAACATAGAAAAGAGCAGCTTATTATATCTGAAACAATACAGAACTCAAATTCAAATCCTACATTCTCAGTTTAAACCTCAGCAAATCTACAGATTTTAATATATTACTAGCAAGGATATTCAAGGCTTAATTTTTGTATTTTTTTCCACACAGAATAGTACACAAAACTAGCAATAAGCAGTACTTTTTGTAGATAAAAATTAAACTCAAGAGCTTTCATGATTATTCAATGTTAATACATTTTTCCAAAACCTTTATTTTGGTTTTTAACGAGCAACTAATAAATAACCACCATATTTCAAAAGCATTGTAAAAGGAATCATTAATGCTGTATGTGGATTCAGTAATTATGATTTTCATAGAAATAAATTCCTTGCATCCTCTATTTTGAATATATTTTTGTCGAATGCCGAATAAACCCAGTATAGTATTACATCTCTCCAATAAGATTGATTAATGTTAATTTATTGAAAACAGATTAATTTAATATAAAACAAAATCAAATTTAAATAACACAGACATTCTGCTTGACAAAAAGAAAAGCTAGACACATTAAATGGACAAAATGGCTTCTTCTTGACTGTTCAAAAAAAAAAAAAAGGTAAAATCCTTTATAAGTTGATTAAATATAATTATTATGTACATAAATTATTAAATGTTTTTGACTTAAACTCTACAAATGTTGGTTTATTTCATCTTTATGATTCTTTAATTCATTTTCTAACTGTTTTATTATGTTCAAATTGAAATAAGCATTCGTGGGGCCATGGTTGTTATGGCCACCACCAATGGCACTGCTTTTTCCTGAAAAGGATTATCTGATATTTTGAGTATTGGTATGGAGAGTCTGTCTCTCTATAAATATGGAAATGATTATTATTAATCAAGATCAATAAACAAAATGTGAAGTTTTTGTGTGCTTATAAAGTAGAGTAGAACCTCGCGTACACAACAATTTTGGCAATCAGGGTGCCTACGTGACCCAGAATACACAACATACATATTTAAATTGAAGGGTTCATTACAAAAACCAGACAAGTCCAAAAAATGATATTGTGAGATAAATACATCTTCTCCCTCTCCAAAGTCAGCTCTATATATACAGTTAGTAAAAAAAAAGTCTGCATACACTTATGATTAATTTGTTTTAATCAAAAAAGAGGGTTAAAAGCAAAAGAGAAAAAATCATGAAACAATTTATTTATTTTTGCCTTTTAAATATAAGCTCTTTTGATTAATTTGGTACATTTTAAAAAATTTATAAACCCAATAAAAAATAATATAGAAAAAGTAACAATAAATTTCACAAAAAATAGTCTGCATACGCGGAAAATAAGATAATAATTATCAATAGAAATATTTAACAAAAATTGTCTAATGATCAGTGGGACGTCCCTTATTTTATATTCCCTCTCTCAGACGACTGTTCATTGTGCTAACTAGTTTTCTAGTAAAAGTTCTTGTATCGGTTTTCCGATATTCCTTCTTAAGGGCCTCTGAGAGTTGGTGTTTATTTTTAATTTTGTGAAGCCTCAGCCTCATTTTAAGATCCTGCCAGAGGTGCTCTATGGGGTTTAGGTCAGGCGATTGTGGTGGTGTTGTTAACGTGGGGCATTGTACAGCACCCATTCTTCGACCCTTCTGGCACGATGTTTAGGATCGTTATCTTGATGAAAAATAAAATGTAATCCTAGGCCTAACTTGGTAGCACTTGATCGCAAATTTTCTTTTAGCACATCTACATATACATATCAATCCATTATTCCCTCAATGATCTTCAATTTGCCTACTCCAGCTGAAGCCATAGAACCCCAAACCATGATCCCTCCTCCTCCGTGCTTAACTGTGGGGTGTAAGTTTTTCAATTTCATGGCCTCATTTTTCTCCTCCACACTTTAACATTGCCATCAGCGCCGAAAATATTAAATTTAGACTCATCCGTGAAAAATACTTTGTCCCAAAAACTGGTTGGCTTATCAAGGTAACTTTTCGCAAATGCCAACCGCTTTGCTCGGTTACCTTTGCTAATATGCAGCTTCTTACGAGCCCTTCACGATTTGAGATTATTTTTTTTAATAAACTGCGTACCGTTGGAAGTGTTACTCCAATGTTGTAATCCCACAATAAATTAATAGCTAATGTAGGAGCACTTATTTTAGGTTTTTCATGAACACTTCTTAAAATAGCACGCTCATAATGATGCTCAAGCTTTTTTGGCCGTCCTGATCAAGGCCTACTTGCAATGCAACCTGTTGTATTATAATTTCGAATAACAGTCTGAACCCTCGAAACACTTCTACTATCAATTTTCGCAATTTCGCATAATGTTTCCCTGCGGTTTTGGGACAACAATTAACTGCCTAATCTCACAAGAAATTTCCATTTTGAGCTGTTATTTTCACTTGACTTTGAATCTTAACTGATTAGTTTAGGAAATAAAACCTCAGAAAACCTCTATGAATGTAAACAAAATAAATCTTTGTTTTCATTCAAAGGATTACATTAAGGTGTATGTCTTCCGTGCCAAAGGTCGTGGGTTCGATTCCCACTAGGGGCGGTGGCTTTTCTTTCGAAAAAAGAAAAGGCATCACCCCTATCCTGGCTAGAAAAGGGTGGTCACCTATAGATAACCCGTCCTAAAATTCGTAGTTAATAATAAATGTACGTTAAAATTTAAATAATAATAAGGTGTATGTAGACTTATTAGTTGTAACAAGCAATGACAGACATTTGTTATGAAACATATTCTATGTATTCAATTCTAAAATTATATTATAAGCATGATTTAATCTTCTACAGATCTTTATTTAATAGAAAAAAAAAAATAAAAACCTAACTTTAGTTAATACAAAATAATAAACATCACTTCAAAAATGAATTTATATTGTGGTGTATGTAGACTTTTTTTACTAACGTATAATCAAAAATGATTTGTAATTTATTAGGATTATATAATAAATAATCTTATATGAGTATTAAATTGTTTCATTTAACTAAGATTTCTGCAAAAACCAGACAAAAGTTTTTTATATTTTTTGAACTATCCTCTTAAATAATATATTTATTTTATGTGCAATGCAAAGCTGTTAGCGGGACAATATTAGGTATACAAATTTTCATTTCATCCAGCAAAAATGAAGCTACGCATTTTTTTTTTTCTGAAAATTTTAGCTTTTGGACTTGTCTGGTTTTTTAATGACCCCATCAATTAATCTTTTCAATCATTAAATTGAGTATTTATATTCTAAATTTTTCATTCTTAATTACTATCTAAATTATACATTTTATTACTCAGTTTTTGTTTTTGTTTTTTTGTTCATATATTTGTCACTAAGTTCATCCTAGTTTCTAGAGAGTTTTTCTCAGTGTTATTTAAATCTTGTTTGACCTTTAAATGTTTCTTAAACTCATGTTCAAGTTCATTATTTAAAATTTTATTTGGTCATTGTTTTTATGATCAATTTCAACAGTGAGTTCTATCTGTATTATTAATTTTGTTATTGGAACTCTTCTTATATCTAAAAGAAACATCTGTAACATTTTTATTATCACTATCTTTGTCAATAGAATTATCTATCAAACCAATAGAGTCATAGGATTTCTACTGAATCCATATGCCGTACATATTTTTACACACTGCTCAAAAGAGACTGGCTCTGCAGCAGTTATAGATTCAAGAAAATTCTACCATTTTTACTGGAGTTACATGCCTTTCGACTTGGTCTGAAACCAATAACATTCACCCAAACCAAAAAACTATCGTTTTTTTTTTCGGATTCATGAAGTTTTTTTCTCTCAATTGATGACATGTATCAAACACATCCAATAATTATTAAAATGTTGCAAGAAATACAATTACATAACTTACACGTGACAATGTTTTGGCTACCTGGAAACATGAATTTATGTGGAAACTCCGACACAGAACGAGAAGCCAACGTTGCATCAACAAATTTATTAACAAATATATAACAAACAAGTAGCAAACTTCATGGACACTAACTACCACCAGCAAATTAACCCTTCTGTGATTGCACTGGGCCTGTGAGGCCCAGAGTTTACTTTGTTCATTGTGCACGTCTTTGTCTTACAACTTATAATTCTATGATTTCTAGTACCTTTTATTAAGGATCCTAGATTACACCAGAGGAGTTAAACGTAAATGAAAAATATTAAATGATTGGTTTAGGAGTAATTGGTAGTTGAATATAGCAAGGGGTCTCCCAGACCTGGTGCCATCACTGGCAATACGTTTTTTTATTCAGATTCTTTGAGGTTGTATTGCTCGACAATGGCCTATGGTCATATTCTATTGTATGTTGATTCTTGACGGAATTAATTAATTTATTATTCTGAAAATGAATTATAGGAACTGAAAAAAGAGTGATTTTGAAGGAACTTGGTATGCAAATTTGTTAGAAACAGATTAACCCCCATGCACGCAATATTTGTGTCACTTGGCATACAACATAATATTTGTCAAATGGTAAAGTTTAGTCCAACAACAAACGTGGCAGAAGCTCCTACACAGTAAAAGAGGATCTGATGTAAAGATTGTACAGGAAAAGACAGAAAATCAAAGTATATCTGTAGATTGTACTCAAGCTATGGACTTCCAGAGCATTCAGATATTTTATGTTCCATTTGTAATGAGAACTATGAGGAAGAATAGGGGTGTCTCATGAAAGCCATATTCCTGTCTAATTATATATTTATTGTTCAATAAAATATTGTATTTATAAAAAAATTCCTATTAATCAAAATTATTTATTATTAAATTGCGATTCATAAAAAATATAGTTTTCAAAATAAATATTCTTTTTAATTCACTTCTAGATCCCAGTAATATTTAAAATTCTATTAGCTCTTCATAGCTGGCTAGGATGCTAAATAAGTCCAATAGACCACTGGCATTAGTGATTGGGGTGCCACTACTGAAGGGTTAAGAAGAAATGAAGGAGACTACGAATAGACTGAATCAGCATCTTGCTGTTGCAGATGACGTCATTACTGGTTGCACAATCATATGATTACTAGGAGCTTTCGAGGAATGTGAGCAGGCCTAAAAAATGGCAGGGCTTAGCATTAATCAAGCCAAAACTAAGTGTATGAAGACTTCCCAGTGGGACTGTGTGGTAAGGAATGGTCATAGGAGTGGAGAGTACTTTTTCGAGCAGGCACAGGAGTTTAAATACCTTGGGGCCAACATGAACGAAAATAATGACACATAGGCAGATATCAAGTCACGCATGATGGCAGGAAGTAGATGTTGCTGGGCGCTTGGGAAAGTACTTAGGGTGAAGGTGCTACGCTGACAGTTGAAGAAGGCTGTAAACATGTGCATTGATAAACCGGTAGTCAAATTCGGAAGTGAAACATGGGTCAACATTAGAAAGTCAGAACACTCAATGTACGGAAGCGAAAAGTCCTGAGAAGGATTTATAGCCCCTTGATGGAGGGATATCAGTGGAGGCAAAGAACCTCCGTGATTTATACAAGGCCCGGATATTGTCACTTGTATCAAGAAGAGAAGAATTAATTTACTGGGGCATGTACAGAGGATGGAAGAGCAGCGTTTACGAAAGAAACTTCTGGAAGGACACCCTGGTGGAGGAGGAACGAGAGAAGAGCGGCTATGGACATGGGAGGATGGCGAGGAGGAGGCCAGGTTCTACACGGACTGTAAAGCCATCAAAAGGAAAGGAAAGAATGCCTGGCCTTCACGTAATCAAATTATACGAAGAGGAGAAGTTGTGATCGTGAGACTCAGAATTGCTCATTCACTGCTTACTAATCACTATGATTTAATGATGAGACAAGAACAAGCTGTGTGCAGAATTTGTATTATGCAGTCCATACCGGGAGGACAGGGACTTCTTGGATATTCCAAATGATTTGCAGTACTCACTGGTTGACGATAGGTCAAACTTGTACAAGATATTAGGACATCTATGGAACTATAAAATATATGTACAACAAATTATAAAACACACTGAACTTTTGAATACAAGCTTTCTTTCATTATGAAAAGTTTGAAAACGTAACAATTCAAATTCGGTCAACATTAATCTTAATTATGAAAGCTGTAACTTTTTTTTCCTCAGCACACATACACTAGTATAAATAACACATGCATATCTATGTTTAGTTGTCCTACTACGTTCAAACAACTATAGAGTGCAAAAGAGCAAAGTGCTCCATTGAGGGGACTATCATTTTAATAAATAAACAAAACAAAATAGAATCAATAGAGTATTTGAATATTTTTTATAAGTAATTGTACAGGATCCTTTTAAGTGATTGCCCAAAGAGTGAAGATCACAGTTTAGTGTGCGGTAGATCGCTGGCTTCTGGAATATTCTTGTAAATCTTGGGTAATACCCTTCATTTAAAGTGTAGCTAGTTACTGTAAAGTTTTATATTATTACTGGTTCTTTTAGGTAACAATGAAGCTCTTTTAAGGTTTTAATTAATTTCCCTGTGCCTTGTAATTTCATCACCCATATCAAAGGTAAAATTTATTTAGGGTACAATGTAGATGTAATTCCTACAAAAAAGCATGCAATCTACTTATATAAATATTTGATATTATAAATACAATTTAACAACCTCATCAATCAGAGTATGTGGTAATAATTTATATTTATTGAATAGAATATCTTTTTATTATTTCAATTTAACAAGTTCTTCATAATCCTGATCACAAACATCAGCAATGAACCAATTCATGACACTATGACAGGCAGTACGCAGTCTTCTGTCAGGCAGAGCTTCAATTTGAGGCAAAATGTCCAAGTACTGGGTTCTGAAGTACTCCAAGTACCGCAGAGGCATGTCAATCTCATCGAACAGTCCCTTGATTGAGTCCATTTTAGATTTAGCCAGATGGCCCGAGCACTCCTGAAAATTAAACAATGTTCAGAAACATTGTGTGGAATTAGAAAATAAATTTTGTTTAGTTGACTTGTTTGGGATGAAAAACCTCATGCTCGTCAACGCTGTTCTATACAAATAAAAAACTTTTTGACTGATAATCCAAGCTCCCTAAACTAGGGTGAACTTACATTAAAACATTTTTTTTTTTTCTTCTCTTCTTCTAGTTCTTAATGTTATTATTTTACTTTCGTATCTTATCATTTTCAGGACTTTCTCATAATATAAATATTATAAATTTCAATATTATAATATTAAGTTCAACATGCTGTGTAATCTATTTATTTATTTAAATTTTAACGTCCATTATTATTAACTATGAATTTTGGGATGGGTTATCCATAGGTTACCGCCCTTTTCTTTTTTCTAAAGAAAAGCCACCACCCCATAGTGGGAATCGTACCCATGACCTTTGGCATGGAGTGTTAAGTGGTCACCTTAACCTCACCTCATGGAGTGCCTTAACACTCACGACCCCCGGGCCTCCAAGCTGTGTAATCAAAACCTCTTCTGTCAGAAATAATGTATCAGAGATATTTAAAAGTAATGGGTATGATGAATTGAGATAGCTGTTGGCGGAGGCCCAGGTCCTTCATGGACTGTAGTTCCCGTCTGTATCTCTGGAAAAAAACTATTAATGGGCCTGTACAGGTCCTCAGTTTTGTTTCTTCCCAACAAAACTCAGCCATGATTAACAGGAGAAATTTATTGCAGGAATAAGTAAAATCTTTCCAACACGAATGGGCGTTTACATGAACCTACCTCAAATTGAAATAATATATAATGTATTTCTCAACCAAATTAACTTTCTACAATTCAAAAATAATGGAGTGTCAATACCAAAATCTGACAAATTTGAAGCTTTGAAAGAATGTATGTGCTTGCATTTTTTTTTTTTTTTTTTTTTTTTTTTTTTTTTTTTTTTTTTTTTTTTTTTTTTTTTTTTTACAGTAAATGTTGAGGATGAGGTAATGTTAGATGTCGAAGTGTGGAGAAAGGTGTGGATGATATGTAAATAAAATGAAAATGATTTAAATTTAGTTTTAGGAATAGATATTATATTTACCTTCAACTCTTCGTTTATGGATAAAAATTGTTTAGTTTGCTCTGGATTGAAATGTTTCAGCGCACAAAGGGTGAGCCAAGAATTACCAACATTTTTAATGTTGTTCGGAGGCTTTCCTCTCTCGGTATCACTCATGTAGTAGTCCGTGAAATCATCCTGAAGGATATTACCAAATAAATTTGAATGACTATAAACAATTATATGTCACTCTCTGTGAGACTTGCATTTTACTGTTAGTGTATCCATTACTCACCCAGACTGCCAAGAATTTCCCTATGTCCATAAATATATTTTCCATATGCCGAATAAGTTCAACATCAGTGATTCCTGCCTACAGGATTAGATTACATTTTAGAGTATACATTTACACATTTATGTATATAATACATTTATTTTTTACACATTTATTTTTAAATACATTTATTTATTTTGAACTTACAAAAAATTATTAAATATATTTTTATTAAATTCTTGAAAGTTTCATGCCTTGAATGTTCATGAGGTGGGAAGCTGCTCAGTTGCAGCACCCACAAGACAGTGTAACCACAAAGTGGAAGAAAGACTACTGGAGTTGGTATCTAGACCACTTAGATTGTATGTAGCAAGGAATTTTGTAGGATGTGATAAGAGGATGAGTTTATTAAAGAGTTAAGATTGGAATAAAATTGGCAATAGAGAATTTTGGAAACGAGAATCGAGCATCTGTGATTTTTTGAAAGATTTTTGAATACAAGAATTTTATTTTATTGGAGTAGGGTGTTAGCAGAGTGGAGCTTAGAGAGAGCAAAGTGCATAGCCAAGAAATCAATCATGTTCGGTTAAAGAGAAGTAAACACAGTAGAGCATAGCAACAATAACGACGAATCAATTTCAACTCAGTTGGCATAGCAGTGTTTTTCGCTATGGGCTCTCTACACTCCACTGCGTAAGCACCTGTAGGAAGGATTTATGGATCCCTACAGTTGTATGTTCTAAGGCCATATTGGGCTAAGAATAGTCATAAAAAAACTTAAAATTGTTAATTTTAATAAAATGCAACGCCATAAACCCTACTACATTTTTTGTTTGAATTTCTCTAGAAAAAATAATAGTACTCTGGTAGGCAGATTTTGATGATTAACAAACTTACCCACAGACAAAGAATTCGTGTACCATATTTCACCATAATCGGGCAATTTTTGAGGCTGCAGGAACGCAAACAGACAAATATATTTAGACATATAACATATTTTCGTGGCCTATGGGTTCTGAAACCTGGTCATCTCACATCGGCTCCTCCAGATTGCGCGGGTTTCCCTCCTATGGGGGGTTAGAATCGCACTAACTAATAATATATCAGGTACACAAGAGGGGTCATTAACATATCACTAGGGCTTTTGAATTAACATATTAGCATAGGGCTTTTGAGGCAATCCCTCATCCACAGTTCTCTTACTAAGGCCGGGCGCAAATTGAGCCCAGCGCAGACGCAGCAGAGACGAAGCACAGGCCTCGGCGTTTCTGCAACACATTAGTTTCAATGGAGTGCCGCATATTGAAGCCAGCGCAGGCGCAGGCGCGGCAAGGGCCTCTGTCGTCCCTCGGCGTTTTTGTGTTTTCACACAGATTCCTACGTCCTCTGTCGGTACTGGCTCGCCCGCCATTCCATTTAATCATGGAAAGTTTTGTATGTAAAGTGAAAACTTTTACTGTGTTGTGCGATACAAGTCTTCTGAATTATATGAGGACGACAAGTAAAGACCAGACATGGGATTAAATCGCCAAAGAATTAAACACGGACAACGGTAAGTACAGGTTATTTTGTCTGTTTTTAACATATTAATTGAAAAGCAAAGTAGATTTACATTTAAAAGCGTTGCAACTCTTTAAAATATTATTGAGATTACAATTGAGTTAAAACAAATAAATTAAGTGAACAAAAATAGTGAGTATTATAAAAATGAATTATGTAAGTACAGGTTATTTTACCTGTTTTCATTATTTTAATAGAAATACAAAGTAGATTTACATTTAAAGAAGTAGTAACACTCGAAAATATTATTAATATAACAATTGAACTGAAACAAATAAATCAAGTGAAGAAAAATAGTATAATTATCAAAATGAATAATATAAGTTAAGGTTATTTTGCCTGTTTTCGTTATTTTAATAGAAATACAAAGTAGATTTACATTTAAAGATGTAGTAACACTCAAAAATATTATTAATATATCAATTGAATTAAAAAGAATAAATTAAGTAAAGAAAAATAGTGAGTATTATAAGATTGAATTATGTAAGTTCAGGTTATTTTACCTATTTTTAATAAATTTATTTAATTTAGTAGATTTAAAAATAAAGTAACTCTTAAAAACATTATTGAGATTACAATTGAATTAAAGCAAATTGTATTAAGTGAACAAAAATAAGTGAGAAAATTGTTTGTAGTTAAAGAATGACGAACCACTCAAAGCTGGTTTTCTTATGGTTACATGTTTACCGTGAATAGCTCAAAAAAAAATTGTATAAAATTGCTACTTTCTCTCATACTCTATTGTAATTGTTTCCACATTTTGACATTAGGTTCAGACATTTAAATAGTTTGCAAGTGTGTCCATAATGTTGGGAACAGCCCTTTCTCCCAACCTATAGCTATTATTTTAAACATATCCCCAGTAGCCAAGTATTTGAAAGGAAATGTTATTGCATTATGTTATTTGTGTTCTAATATCTAATAAATGTTGTTATAGGAAAGAAGGCTGAAGACCAATAGACAAAATTGAAAAACTACCAACGGAATTCGATATACAATCTAACAAAAGTTATGCCCTTGGAATATCAACAGTTAAGAAGAAGAAAACTATTTGTTGCAGTTACGGAAGCTGAAGACAAAATTTATCCTCAATCTCGGAACGATGGTTGAGAATTAGCTGATAATCCATCATATTTACTAACGCCCACAATTATCAATTAACATGATGAGGAAGAAACAACACAAACCTTCATTGAGATTGAATTATTTTGTCTATTTACTCATTTTACTTATTGTATTAGTTTATTCTCCGGTTCGTTAATTATTTTTTTTGTCTCATTTTTTCTGTTATTTTAAATAAAATTGTTAAATATGATATGTACATAAAATAAAACTATGCTTGCCTAAGACATATTGCTACCTTCACTCCATTTCCAATTGGCCTCTGAGCACTGCATTCCTTTCCTTTAATTTCACTTTAATAATCTCATGTATTTTATAAAATTGTTGTCGAGTTGTATATTAGAAATTGAAAGTAAATACTCTTTGAAAAATATAGTAAACACATTAATAGGCACACATTTGGTAGGTTTTAAATATGGCCTAAGTTTCATTCACTTCATTTCATTTTTTGGGGTTAATTCAATTGTTTTAATTTCAAATTTCGTTGAGAATAAATTTGAAGTCTAGTCTCCCTTCAAAATGTATGAATTCAATTGTTATGTTAATGGTATTTTTAATTAAAAACCCCTCAACTTTATTATGATCACCACCTCAAACCATAAATATTTTATTTATTTATTTCCTCTCCTTACACGCAACATTTCGGCCTTTAGGCCATTTTCAAATCACTAGAAGAAAAATAAAGTAAGTGTTAACATCACATTTTTAATTAAGCTTGGACCTCGGAATTTTCTTCTGGAGTAAATAAGGATATGAGATAATTTTTTTTTTTTTTTATTCCTACCCCCAAAGAAAATTTGAAAATCAAAATTGCTGGCTTGTGCCAGTTCATGGTCTACTCCACGTGCGTTTGTCAGTGTTTGAAGGTGGAGAACATTTTTTTCGATGCAAGTCTTTTCTTGAAGGATCCATCGGTTATAATATAATTAGAATGGAAGCAGATCAAAAAGGAGCTTCGATTTTTTTTTTTTTTTTTTTTTCTTTTTATAGGCGCTTAACGTCTAGGTTACCAGCGCCTGGATTTGTTTAGTTATTTATTATTGGAGCTTCGATGAATGAGTATTTAAAAAGAAAAAAAGAGAAGTGTAAACAATTTTTAGTGGATGAAAGTTGAGTAAAGGATTTGTTTTTAGAAAGAAAAAAGCACCTTAAGGCACTGGGGGAAATTTATTATTTAAAAAAAAAATTAAATTCCACCACATTTTCTGTATGGTTCGAAAGTTATTGTCAGCCTAACGTTTTAAAGAAACTAAAAAATACTGATATTTTTAATAAATCTGCTGAAGAACTAATTGGTTTTGATATTAATCAAGGATACTGGCTCGTTGGGAGTACTAAGAAAGATTTAAATTCTATTATTAATAAACTAAATGTTAATGCTAAGGTAAAATGTTAAGAAGAGTTCAATGTTTTCATAGAGTATGTAATGATAAGGAAATAACTTAAATCTAGGTAAATTAAAAACATACCAGAGAATAAAAATAATAAAACTAAAATGTGATAATAGATATAAAATGGCGCTAATGATGCAAGCAATCGATGCACCATAATAATAAAAAGGTATAAATATGGTAAACATATAACCTTTGTAGATTGTAAGAATATAAGATAAAATTTATTATTTAGAAATAATGATGCGGATAGTGAACTAATAAAGAAGTATAATGAGTATTTATAAGAAAGAACTGGTTGTGAATTTAACTGATATAAAAATCCCTTAGGAAGTAATTAATTAAATGAAAATGTAGATTTGTTTCTGACAAATGCCCAGATAGATATAATAAATGTAATAGTAGATGTAGAATGTATTTTAAAATCATTAGATACTTGTAAAAACCATTTTAATAGCTTAGAAATAATATAAGTAAGAAAATTGGAAATTTTGTAGAGAAGAAAGAAAAAATGTTTTTAACTGGGCAAATTAATTAAAATTTGGGAGAAGGATTTAAAAATTAAAATTAGGTTTAAAAAAGAAAATTCTAAAGTTATATTAATATAAATGGCTTTGAGGGTCCAATGAGATGTTAACACTTCATTTTTTTTTCTAGTGATTTGAAAATGGCCTGAAGGCCAAAACGTGTGTGTAAGGAGAGGAAATAAATAAATGAAATATTTATGGAATATGTGATGATCATACTAGGGTGTTTTTAATTTAGCTTGACCTCAGAATTTTCTTTTGGAGGATATTATAAGATAATATTTTTGTTTCACTATATTTTTAAATCGACTTTATATTTCGAGCAATATATCCGAAATCGTTTTTAAAATATTATACTCGCCATGAGTTTCTCTTTTTCTCAAAAAGTTCCTAGACTTCCCCCTCTTTCATTTTTTTAAAAATACAAACGATAAAAAAAGCGTACTGTTTTCGTATCGTCAGATTTGGACTCAAGGCTCAGCAACGCAGCGCGTGGCTTCTATCGGAACTAGGCAAGTTACTCAGCTGGGTTCAATTTGCGTTACCGTTTCTGAACTGGGTCCTACGCATTGAGTTAGTAGATAGTGGAGGGAGTGTTATCTATCTTCCAATGCTAAAAAAGTGTAGGTCTGAAATCGGCCAAAAATTCGTTTAATTTCATTGTTTGTTTACAATAATATTCAAAAATTCACCTTTTCGCGCGCTTTTTGTCACACTGGCATGGCCGATTTTAGGCTTCAACTTTTATCGTTTAGACTCCCTCCCCTCCCTTCTAACTCAATGGTCCCACGGACCTCCTCTGTCTGTTTTCTCGCTATTTCTGAAGCCCCTGTGCTGCGTCTGCGCTGGGCTCAATTTGCGCCCGGCCTAAAGCTGGTTATGAAGGTCACCTAAGGGAATATAACCTACACACAGAGCACTCAGGAAGAGTCACCGCCTCGAAATTCCTATGCTGTAATATGTGTTCATGTTTATGACCATTCTTTAGAACTTCATTTCCACACTCTCATGATTTCTGAAAATCTTATCTCCGAATGAAGTGAAAATACTTGCATGCAAGAGTCCAAGAGCTGCTTCCGCACTCATAATAGAGCCAACCTTATATTTGAACAGGCTGTCTACTTCCTTGGGAGAGAACTTTGACAGATCACGGTCCTTCTCAACAACGTCCAATGTTTGCCCAGCATGTGTGTTCAGACTCGCCTGGAAGGAATGAAGTAAGGAATGTGGTAAATCTATGCTGGTAGCAGCATCAAGCAAATAAAAGAAATCGAATTCCACTATAAACCGAGTTTTCAATCACAAAATTGAATTGGTGAGGGTTGAATTATGATTAACACACATTTGTTCATCCCCTTAATGGTTAACCTATTTTTAATAAGAAATGGATTTTTAAAAACCAGTACATAAAAAATTCTAAAATAAAGTAAGAACAATGATTTATTGCCAAGTTCTACACATTCACAATACAAATACAAATTTCACGGAATACAATAATTTTTACGATGTGGTAAAATTGATCCTGTTGTACTGTTGTAGAAGTTCGTGGGAAAGAAAAGATTGGACAACGCGGTCCTAGAGAATAGCACAACCTACAAGTTAACTCGCATTTGGCAGTCAATTTTAACAAGCAAGGCAGTCCCATTAACTTCAATTATAAGGACTTTAGCGGATGCAGTAAGTAGTTAATTACTATGTTCAAGTATGATTATTTACTTTGAATTATTATTTAAGAATTATTAAATATTTTAATTTGATGTTCCTATATTATTGAACAATTTATAGTAAGATATATTTTGTATTGTTAAACACTGTGGCAACCATTGAGTTAGTAGGGAGTGAGTAGTTAGTCTCTACTAACTCGATGGTGGCAACACTGCTAGGGAGCAGGAAGGTTAAAGCCAAAGAGCTAGCTGCAAAAAGTGATCTGATGATTCGAAGCAAAAACGAGATATATGCCAAAAGGACTATTTTTCTTTCTTTTTTTATTTTGCATCGATTCCCGAAGTTTGGCCGTTATTTTAGAGATACCCTGTATAGATGTCTGCCTCGAACACATGGTGGTTACGGACATGCTCCTTAAGTGTGTGTAGACTATGTGTAAAATAAAATGAATTATCAGTTACGTATGTTTGTAACAAGTAATTAACTTCATCATACTACCTGCGCCAATATCTCTAACATCTTGTGATAAGTAGGCTCGGAGCTGAAAAACATATGTAGAATAACGTAGGCAAGGTTCCCGAGTACACATCCATCGTACACTGCAGCCCAATGGCCTCCTGCGCAGACTTTATGCCAAGTATCCTTCTCTTCTCGCATCGGAGACTCGTCCGTGATGTCATCCAGCAATATAAGCATTGACAGCATCTTCAGAAATCAAAGAAAACAGGATAAGCTACAGAAAACAGGATAACCTGTCTTCATAAGACAGGACAGAAATTAAAAAAAAAAAAAAAAAAAAAAAAAAAAAAAAAAAAAAAAAAAAAAAAAAAACTTTCACTTAAATTGGAAGAAGCCCATTTACGAAGTCGAACCGATGACATGATATGGAAGTCCTCACCAGAACGCACTGAAATCGATCGCATACATGACCTAGAGTTTATTAAAATTTTCAGGTTTCCGTGAAAATAAAAAAACAAAACATATATGTTTATTCTAGCATCCAAATAAATCCGATTTATCGACCAATTGTCATTAAATTAAAACAATTTCGACTCTTATAATTGCACGTCAAGGAGAAATTAGAGAATCTCGTCACTGGATTGCTGATTTTTTTCGGTGAAACTTATGCGATAAAAATCCCATCTTTAAGGGTTTTGTATTCATTGACCCCTAGCCCTTTTAAAGCTGACAAAATAGCAGTTCTAGCCTGTGTGTTGGCCAAGGCTGGGCTTTCCTTCCCCACCACGCGGACTGAAGTCGGTTCTTCTGCGAAATTTACTTTTGCCATTTGGATTTGACTACTATCTTTTTTGAAGGTATTTCCGATCCTTAATATATCTAATTCTGTTTAACCTAATCGAAGATATCTCCCCGCCAAAAATAAAAAAAAAAATTAGGGGTGTCTCCTTTTTCAAATTAGTCCAAGCAGCACAAATGAAGATTAAACTTTTTGCGTGTGTACTCGTCTCCTTTCGTCCTTTTTTTCTGTCAGACATTGGTTTTATTAAGTAGATCTTTATACCAAATTTCCGGAATCGCCGACTTTTTTCAGGGGACATTAATAAAATAGGTTTCTATATATAAATCTACAATGGAAAATCAATGGTTCACGATGATGTCCTAAACTACACTCATATATGTAGCTCCAACACACGCATTTTACAATATTTTATCTAATGTTTGGGGAGACCCGATGGCCGTGAGGGCTAAGGTGTGAGCACTTAACACTCCGTGCCAAAGGTCGTGGGTTCGATTCCTACTAGGGGTGGTGGCTTTTCTTTCGAAAAAAAGAAAAGGCATCACCCCTATCCTGGCTAGAAAAGGGTGGTAACCTATAGATAACCCGTCCTAAAATTTGTATTTAATAATAAATGGACGTTAAAATTTAATAAATAAATCTAATGTTTGGTCGTTTAATACTGTTATGGTTATAGTTAGAATTATTAGAACATATGTATTGCATACAGGCTCTTGTTTTTATTATTAAATTTACAAACAGATGTTATAGAATTTAGAATGTAACTGTGTTGTGTTTGTTCCATAAAAATATATTTCCTTAATATAACATGGCGCTGCGGACAGGATCCGAACCTGTGCGGGCGTAGCCCATTGGATTTCGAATCCAAACCTTATATATAGGATATAGGAGGTAAAACGGGGCAAAAATCTTGGTTTTGTGATATTTTAGTGAACGGGGGGTCCAAAATTTCTTTTAAACTAGACACTGGGTCAGAGGTCGATATTTTACCTCTAAAGTACATTAAAAAATTAGGGATTGAAAATAAATTAGTTAAATCTCCCGTCAAGCTAGAGGCCTATGGGGGATTTTGTATAAAACCAATAGGAGAGGTTATATCGAAGGTTCAACCAGCTAATAAATCGATTGCTAAGGAGGTTAAATTTATTGTAATAGAAAGCAATGCTACTCCACTGCTGGGTTTGAAAACATGTGTTGATCTAGGTTTGATATCCCGAATTAATGAGGTTAAAAATAATATTAAAAGTAAAGATGAATTTTTGATTGAATATAAGGACGTATTTGAGGGTTTAGGTTGTTTTCCCGATAAGTGTACTATTAAACTTACTCCCGACGCTTTGCCCCATGCCAGCTGAGCGAGAAGAATACCGCTTAAGCTCAGGGATAAGTTAAAAAAGCATTTAGATGATCTTGAATCAAGGGGAATTATTGAAAAAGTAGATAGTCCCCAAGAGTGGGTTTCGAATGTTGTGGTTCTTGAAAAACCTAACGGTTCTCTCCGTATGTGCATTGATCCAGTTCATTTAAATAAGTATATTGTTAGAGAGAGGGTCACTATCCCTACTCTTGAGGATCTTGCTCCGAACTTAGCTAACAAAATGTTTTATAGTATTTTGGACATTAAAGATGGGTTCTACCACATCCCTTTAGATGAGAAATCTAGTTCTTATTGTACAGTCAGTACCATATTCGGATCTTACAGGTTTAGAAGGTCTCCTTTTGGATTAAAAAATTTACCCGAAAAATTTCAAAAATTGACACACAAATATTTCGGAGATATTAAAGGGACAACTGTATATTTTGACGACATTTGTATGAGTGCTAATTCTGAGGAGGAGTTAAACTCAATCGTACAATCAGTTTTGAATAGGGCACGGGAACTAAATATAAAATTCATTTTTTCAAAATTCCAGCACGGACTTAAGGAA
Source organism: Gonocerus acuteangulatus (assembly GCA_946811695.1). NCBI lineage: Eukaryota > Metazoa > Arthropoda > Insecta > Hemiptera > Coreidae > Gonocerus > Gonocerus acuteangulatus. Next base: position 72,645,547 of record OX328125.1, read on the forward strand.
ATAAAATATCTCGGGATGGTCTTCAATGAACAGGGTATGCGCCCAGATTCTTCTAAAATTGATGTTATTAATAAGTTTAAAATTCCAGAAAATAAAACTGAGGTTCAACGGCTCTTGGGAGTTCTAAATTACTTAAGAGCATTTATTCCGGAGATGTCCAAAATTGTTCTTCCTTTTCGTGAATTACTAAAAAAGGGCGTTGAGTGGCAATGGTCGGCTGCTCATGACCATGCTTTACAGATTATCCGTAAAATCCTGACGGGTGATAATGTTTTAGCACCTTTTGATCCAAAATTGCCAACTTCTATACAATGTGATCCTTCTAAAGACGCTCTCGGCGCATGTCTTTTGCAGAACGGTCGCCCTGTCGCGTACGCGTCCCGATCCCTAAATTCTTGTGAAGCTGAGTATGCTCAGATTGAGAAGGAGCTGCTTGCTATAGTATTTGCTCTAAAGAGGTTCCATACCTATATATATGGAAGCCCCGATCTGACAGTATTTTCAGATCATTTACCGCTGGTTTCCATTATGTCAAAATCAATGGATAAAATAGAAAATAATCGAATTCGCCGGATGCGATTAAAATTATTAGTTTACCAATTTAATTTAAAGTACTTGCCAGGAAAAGAGATGCATGTAGCAGATTTTCTTTCTCGGTGTGGAGTTAAAACAGATGAGGAGGTCTGTGATTCCATGAAAGATGTGGTTCATTGCTTAGAACAAAGAGTAGAATTTTCTAATGAGAAGTTGGTCGAATTTCAAAAAGAGACACAAAAAGACATGGTCCTAAGCCAAGTCATTGAATTTTGTAAAAGCGGTTGGCCAGTAAAATTTAAGGAATTTGGAGAACTGAAAAATTTATTTAAAATTCGGAATGATTTAGAACTTAGCAACGGCCTATTATATTATTCAAAGAGGGTTGTAGTTCCCATTAAATTGAGAAAATATACTTTGAATTTATTACATGAAACCCATTTGGGCTACAAAAAAATGAAAAAACTCTCTGATAATTACTTTTATTGGCCAAGTATTAATTATGATTTAAAAAATTTCGTTGACTCTTGTACCATATGTACCAAATATTCTCGGTCAAATATAAAAAATCCATTAATAAATCATGAAATTCCAACAGTTCCGTTCATCAAAATTGCCGCTGATATTGCAGAATGGGCAGGAAACAGTTATCTCGTAGTAATAGATTATTTTTCAAGGTGGATTGAGGTTTCAAAACTGCACTCAAAAACTAGCACTGCAGTTATTTCTAAATTTAAAGAGATATTTGCCAGGTTTGGGATTCCACGTGAACTCGTTGCAGATAACACGCCCTTTGGTAGCATAGAATTACAAAACTTTGCAATAGAATGGGGGTTTAAGATCATAACATCCAGCCCTCATTATCCTAAATCAAACGGACTAGCTGAAAAGGCTTTGGGGATTGTGAAAAATATGCTGAGCAAATCACATGAGAGTAGGAAAGATTTCAACCTTTTTCTTCTAAATTACAGGAATGCTCCTGTAGCATTTGGATTATAGCCCGGTACAACTTCTTCAGAGTCGAATATGAAACTCAAAATTGCCCATTTCAAATGAAAAATTGCAGTCGCATTTAGTTTTCAAAGAGGCTTACAATAAGTCCCTAGATAATAAAAGTCGTCAAAAGCAGTATTACGACAAAACGTCAACTAAGGAACATATTTTCAAAGAGGGGGATAAGGTTTGGATTCAAAATGTTAAAACCAAGATCTGGGAACAAGGGGAAGTTGTAAAGAAACGCCCGGAACCTCGGTCATACCTAGTTAGATTACAGGATGGTCGTATACATCGAAGAAATATTATTCACCTAAAACCTTTTGTTCCTAGGGGAGGTGTCTAGCTTGAAGGGGGGATGTTATGGTTATAGTTAGAATTATTAGAACATATGTATTGCATACAGGCTCTTGTTTTTATTATTAAATTTACAAACAGATGTTATAGAATTTAGAATGTAACTGTGTTGTGTTTGTTCCATAAAAATATATTTCCTTAATATAACAAATACTAAAGAAATCTGATGATTTATGTAGCATATAGATATAAATATGGACGAACCTAACTCTATATGAATAATATTCAACATATCATATTATAACAGAGGTAATGCCGACTCACCACCTCTATTGTAGCACGAAGTATCCTAATCTTGTTGAGATTCTCCTTTGTCTGGTGTTCAGGTGGAGCAACGAGGCGATATGTCAATTCCGTTACGGCACTCCAGCTACCGTCCAAGTTAGAGAACATGTGAGGCATCAGCTGGAAATCAATAACCATTTAGTATCATTAGTTGTCTTTTTTAGATTCTATCGTTTGGGTTAAGATGATAAAGGGTCTCATTTCACTAGAAACCCCTTATTCAATGCCTTTATCCCATCCTAGACCCCTTCTTATCTATTTGGTTTTTGACAATTTCATTCCACTATTCACCTGTGTACCCAATCTCTCAAAAATATACACAATTGATAAGAAGCCATTTCGATGTAGCTCAGGCTTTTGACGAAGAGTCCAACGAGGGATTATTGTATAAACCTATTGCCTACTAAAAAAATCCCATCTTTCACACGGATTTTACGGAACTTCATCCTTCTCGAACTTGCAAGTGCTCCACAAGGTGGAATTTTTAGCCCCATCCTATTTCTGACATACGGGGAGGGGTTTAAGAAGCGCAAATCAGAATTAAAGCTACTCTACATGCCTGAGAATCATCCTCAAAAAAAAAAAAAAAAAACAAGAAAGGAAGAATTTATTATTACAAGTATTCGGTAACTCAAGGATATTTTGTGTCAAATGCGGAACTTCCAAAATGCTCCAAATATCCTGCCTACAAACATTTACTCCACAAGTATAATCTAGAACCTCATAACCTGAAGCTTGTCAATATTCTCAGGAAAATTGAGAGGAAAACAAAAAGAGACCGAATCCACAACACAACAGTTAGGTCGAACCCCAATATTAAAGCTGCCGATGCTGGCCCTGTAAATCCCTTCCAAAAGAAAAAGAAAACATTAAATAACAGGCATACTTTAGCAGCATTTAGTTCAAACTGTCTTTCTCTACTTATATTCTCAAACCCCCGTATGCGGCTGATACCCCAAGTAACTACTATATAAAAAGTGTGCCTGGAAGCCTATAAATGAAAATCCGTAAGCGGATTCTGCTGGTTAACGAACTTGACCTTTCAAATTGTACCAAAGAGTTCTAGAGCAAATTTAATTGAAATCGGACCAATTTTTGGCCAGCTATAGAGGGAACAAACAAAAAAAAAATATATATATATATATATATATATATATATATATATATATATATATATACATGCATACATACATACATACATACAAACAAACTTGTGCCACCTTTATGTTCGTGATCTATGAGTCCTGAAACATGATATTTTCTGGTTGTCACTTCCGGAATGACGCATTGACGTCAATCTCATAAGCGAGTTTCCTCCTTATGGAGGGAGGCAGGAAACGCTCTAAAAGTCTCCCCTAGGCAATGAATGCTTAGAATTAATATAGCCACATGGACCATTTATGCCTTGATTGTGGTGATAGATAGCGCCTCCACCACCGGCTGGACCCACTACCGATATCGCAGGTCCCCCACTCGATGAGGGCTTACAGTAAACTGTTGATATTACGTGACATGTGCTTGTGGGCGAGGGTCTACTCAGTGGGACCAGACCCTCCAAACTCCTGGACCTTTTGGACTTGAAGGCCTACGACTCCGGAAGACCCACCCCCACCCGACCGGCACCATTCCGGAACAGGGTCGCCCCTACCACCCCAATCAATAATAGTTAATATTTAAAGGAGGCTGATTGTATGGAGTAAATAGTTTATAAATTAAATTGTTGCCAGTTAATTGACATGTTACAGATATTACTTGTTTAATCCTAGTGCGGTATCCATAAGCCTCAGGTACAGCTGCTATACAGGTAGGCAGTACCACTTCGTCTCGTATCCTCAAGTACTCCTCCCTGTTAGTGTCGAGTGGATGCCTCTCCAGCAATCTCCCTCTGCATTCCATATCACATAATAATGGGGTTTACAATTAAAATTGCACCTTATTAATTGATATAACATATATAGCAGGCAATTCACGTTCCGATTTGCAGTACGACTTAGTAGGACTACTTGCTAGATAGTGGACTTCACTCGCGCTCCGACTTGCCTGTTTTCACGTCTGTTTAGAACGCTCACGAGCCGGAAAATGTATCGAGTGCTACAAGTCGTACTGCAAATCGGAACGTGAATGGACTGCTCAATGCGTTAACCTACCTTGTACTGCATTGATGTTTATTTAAATTTTAACGTCCATTTATTATTAACTACGAATTTTAGGACGGGTTATCTATAGGTTACCACCCTTTTCTAGCCAGGATAGGGGTGATGCCTTTTCTTTTTTTCGAAAGAAAAGCCACCACCCCTCGTGGGAATCGAACCCACGACCTTTGGCACGGAGTGTTAAGTGCAAACGCCTTAACCCTCACGGCCATCGGGTCTCCGATGTATCTTATTATGTATCTTGATGTATCTTATTATGCAATTAAGATGTCCTCAAATAGGTAGATTTATGTATTTTATTCATACCTTTTGTTGAGTACGGCCAAAAGCGCACCCTTGTAGCGATGACTTGAGATTTTGAATGCTCCGGCCATTTTCTCCCTCAATTCGGTTACAGATCTGGGATTCTCCTTCTGAAAGAGAGAAAATGTACATTTTTTTGGAACTTCGCAATCTTAGCTTATTTCCTTAGTATCCTTAACCCTGATGTAATTTCAAATGCTTAGAATAGTGACTCCTTATATTTGATTTCAAAGACAAAGAATCCCTTGGTATTATTGCTGGATAGTTATATTGATAAACTCATTTTTCTGTCTAAAATCTTTTAGAAAGACGAAAAAACGAAAGCAACGCTTTAGACATTTTAACCACTTTCTCCTAAAACAGCGCTCCTGTGCACAGATCTTGCTGGGTACTGTACTTGACCTTCTGTTTTAGACGTAGTATTCTTTTGCCAATTTACATCCAATTAATAATTTGCCCTACCATTATTATAGACGCCAGAGCTCAAACAAAGGTATAACAAACTCATGAAGTTTTTTAAGTGTTGTGAACACGTTTCTTTTATTTTTTTTTTCGTAGTATTTACTACATTTTCAACAAATAGATAGGGATATCATTCCTCTATTTATTTGGAACGTTATGTTATCCTGCTGCAATAATAATTATAATTATATTAACAATAAAATACTTCTGAATTATTTGTAAATAGCTTTCTGACCTCCAGTGAGCAGCCTCCTGAGCTATAGTTAAAGCGCTAATTTTATTTTAAACTTTGTATATGATGTAATTTTAATATTTAAACATATAGTACTCCTTTAGTTTACTAAGCATATTTTTATTGATAATAAAATAAAATGTCTGCAATAACCTCCAACTGTTGGGAATGTAAGGATAATTTTTATTTTTGTTTTGTTAAACTGTTTCTTTTAATAGTTTTTTTTAAATAACAAAAACGAACATTATGTCCATCTGTAACTGGTGGGCAGAGTATTTATTCCAGTATTAGAGCGTCAATGATGATGCAATCCGAAAGTGCCAATACGAAAAGTTCACGTTTCATATATATATATATATATATATATATATATATATATACATATATATAACCTGGTCAAAGGAACAACAACTAGTCGTGGTCAGAGCTACAACACCCTGGTAGTGCAAATTAAAAATCATGCTAAATATTTTAGGGTTAAGATAAATCAATTTCAGAAGATACACCATATTTCTTATTATAATAGCTACTTTGTCAAATGATTTCCATTCAAAAAGACATAATGCAAAAAATATTATGAGGCAAAACGTCATCAATAAATAACTTACATTTTTATGATAGAAATGAATAAGTATTTTTTGCAAGAATCCTCTTTGACTTGAACAATCCAAAGTAGGTTACACAAGCCCTCTAGCGAAGGAGCTAAGCACTAATTACACCAAAATTTATAAAATGTTGCTGCATGCCGCAACAGCCTCGGTGGTCAAGGTACAATATGGTCAGAGGTACAACACCTTCCCCTATATATATATATATATATATATATATATATATATATATATATATATATATATATATATACAAATTTGAACCACCGTTATATTCATGATCTATGGGTTCGGAAACATGAATTTCCTAGTCGGCACATCCGGATTGCGTCATGAAGTCAACCTCATAAGCGGTTTTGCTCCCTATGGAGGAGGGAGGAACCGCGCTAAAAACTATGTCATCTATATAGCTCATTTACCAATTGGGACTTTTCCCCTGACTGAACATCACAGTCAGAGTTGGTCACAAGTTAAATCATGCGTACCCCAGTTAAAGTTCTATTAACCATCGCTTCAATAAAAACACTATGAAGGGAAGGTGCTAATGAAAGGAACGAAAATATATTCCAACCAAGAAATTCTCTTTCAAAACAATTGTCAGGCGTAATCGTTTACTGGATAGTCCGCTTTACATTAATTTAGAATATGCACTAAAATTATAGAATTTTCACAATTAAAGTTTAAAATGTTAATGCGAGTCTTTTTCTTTCATATAATATATAAAAGAAAAAGGCTTTATATATTATATAAATCACACTGAGTACGGTGTGATAAATTATAATCAACCTCTAGGAAATCCGTCAATTTGAATGACTTGCGGAGGTCTAATAATGAGAAAAGTCCGTCTCGTAGGAACTGCATCATCTTAGCGCGGTTCCGTTCATATCCCTAGTCTAATTTTAAAAGATTAAGATAGAAGCAGTTATTATTTTGGTTCCACCAGTCTTTTTTGTTTAATTAATTATTATAATGGCGTGTCAACCCTTAAGGTCACTAACGCCATTCCTGTGTGTAGTAAAGTCTTGAAAGGTCATGATTTACGATCTTACCTGGAAGGGTCGGCTAACACTAGAAACTGTCCCGCTAGTGAAAAGGTCTTGGAATCTTGGAAATCTATATTTCTAACATTAAATTGTTTTTCTTATTTTTCTTAACCTGTTTTATTTTCAAATACATTATCCAACTATAAGCAATTAAAAAATAACAAGGAATAAAAAACAGACAAAAAGAACAGTTTGAATAAGCGAAATCAATTACTTTAAAGATTTAAGCTCTTATTTCTCCGATTGACATCGCCTAATCAAAACTTTCATTAGAACATTTTTTGTAGAGCATTTAATAAGCTTTCTAATGGTATTCTTCCGTTTACCAAGATTCTCAACCTTTTTCGAGATATTAAGGAAAGTAAATAAAGTTACCAAAACTTTTTATGTCTGTTAATAAAATATTTTGTTCTAACCCTTCCTTAACTCCAAATGTAACCAAAATTTCAACATATTAGTTTTAATGAAAGTAGAACATGCAGAAAATGTTTCAACTGAATCCCATGATTCTAAGTACCCAAACCAAAAACGGTATTCAAAAACTTCCAGAAGCTTCTGAAACGCAAAATTTTCTAGTCGGCACTTCCGGATTGCGTCATGAGATCAACCTTATAAGCGGGGTTCCTCCCTATGGGGGAGGGAGGAACCGCGCTAAAATGTAAGTCTATCTACTGAAAAACATTTATACAACTGGAAACTCCATTTTAATGAATTTTGTATGTATAAATTAACTACAATATCTTAAACTAATAAAATTACTACTTTTAACTCAAAAAATAAAATATAAAGGCTTGATATCACTTATGCAGTGAATTTTTTTTCAAATTTTTGAATGAATATCTGGAAATTGTAATTTTGATAATACTATTCCACGGAACATTTAACTTAGATAGTTTAAATTACTAATTTCAAATAGTCAGAAAAAATGTTTGAAGTAATGTTTTTCATGAAAAAAAAAAACAACATTTATGTGCTCAGAATTAAAAATTATCACTTACGTTTTAGATTTTTATTTGCACGTACTCGTTGTTTTCAGCGTAAAATTTATGTAATAAAGGAAATTTTAGGCAAAAAATTCAACTTTTTATGGTGAAATAGTAGTGATGTGGTGGTCGAACCGAGGGGTATAATGAACAAACACGGTTATGGAAATATTTTCCCTAGGAACTTAAAAAAACAGCCATTAAAAAGCTGTTTTAGGTTTATCAGGGTAATTTTTCAATGCTAATAGTTCTCATTATGTGAGCAAATCGCCTTGCTGTTGTGGAGCTCCGTAAATAAATAAATAAATAGTTATCAAAGGAATATTTCTTTAAAACCGCCACCAAAGGGCCTTAACTCTTTGCTCTCACCAGCAATAGATTTCTTGAAACATATTTGTAATAACGATGAAATTATAGACCTTATTATTTCTACTTAATTAAATAATAAAAAAATATTTTATGAATAATGTTTCGTGTCATAAGAATCCACAAAAACACGTAAAAATAATTGCAAAAAGAAACCCATGAAATATGGTATTTTATTGCAGGGAATAAAATAAAACAACGTTTTCGAGAAATATAAAATCGGACACTCAAAAACGTTCAGCTAGTTTAACGAACATAATTTTTCAGACCACTATTGACTCAAAATAATATAGAAATATAGCTAACGTTTAAGATTATTTATCTCGAACCACGACAAAACATAAAACACAAGAAAATGTATTTATACAAATATTAGAAAACATTGTACAAAAGAAAACCCAGATAAAATATTTGTATCCTTTCAAACGCATGCAAATATAAATCCTAAATACTGAACCAATCTGAATTCCTACAAATTGAAGAACAGTGAACTCATTGTTTAATGTAAACAGTGATGGAAAAATATAACTCGTCGTTGGAAAATATAACTTTTCCTTTAAACTGAATCCTTAAATGTTCAGGATTTCAAATGGGTCAAAAAAAAATATATATATATATTTCGTTTAGAGCCTTCTGCTCAAATTCAGGAACATAAATATGCTTTAGGTCCACCCGACAAACCTATGTAATGTACTGTATAACATATAGTCTTCTTTTTCGTGCATGGCCACTGCGCATGCGCGAACGGCAGAGGACCCTTTTCTTGTAACGGTTTTTTCCAGTTTAGTCATCGCTGAAGCATATTTAAGCTTAAAACAATATAAAATATCATAGTTGCTTGGTACAGTGGGAAGTCAGGAAACGTTTTACCACTAAAAAAAACGGGCTGACGAATATTTTTTCACATGTCCCACACTCACCAAAATGAGGATATAACGCTTTTTCCGTTTGTAGTCGAGAAAATTAAAATAAAATAAAAAAATTATCAACAGACATGAGCTGTTTTAGACTTATATTTTCTTTAATGACACTAAAAGAGCTACGACATCGTGATAAGTGATAAGAATAATCAGTTTTCTAGAAAAATATTTTATACGTTGGATGGGACCATCACAGAGGGAAATAACGTTGCTTGAAGTTTCAGAAGCGGTACTTCGTTCCACACTAAGCTTTCAAAATCACACTATTCATAAGCATTTTAACGAAGCATGCTAAGGTTACGCAGCTCCTGCGAATCGGATGTTATAGATTGCAAAGTATAAGCAGCGTTACCCGATTCCTAAGCCATGTTACTAACCTGGATTGTTGGCGGCTGACCGATTAGAGTGTAGAGTCTGACGAAAACTAAACGACAGGAGGAAAGAAAAACGTTAAATATACACTTTTTTTTTTTTTTTAAATTAATTCTATGCGTGTTCAATAGATAGTTAAGCCTTCGGAGAAGGAAAACATATTTTTTGTTTTTTTTTTAATTCTTGTTTATTAATCATAGGAAGATACGTTTTAAATTGTTATAAAAAATCTAAAAAAAAAAAAAAATGATCACAAGGGGCGTCACGACATTGCCGTTTGGCTATGCTACTCCTTCCAACTTTTTTTTTTATAATCATAATTAAATTAATTAGTAAATTGATTAAACACTAGCATAAAGTAAAAAAAATTGCTTTAATTTTAAATATTTATAATTTTTCTGGGAATGCAAAGAAATTACAAAATACTTATAAAACTCAAATACATTGTCAAAAATTATACATACATTTTTTAAAAAAAAAGTCCGATTGGCAGAAACTGTGTAATCATAACGCGCTACCTTAACTTTCTTACGCCTAATGTAATTGCAAATAAATCCGAAGTGAGGATGTCCCAATCAGTACAAGTGATTGGAGGATCGGAGAAATAGGCAATTGAAATTGGAATTATAAAGATGATGACTTCTAAGAGTTTGCCTGATAAAGATGGAAGTCCTAAAGGGGCTCTCCCAGGATATTAAAAACAAAAATAAATTGGGCTCAAACAAAGCTATTGTTTTAGCGCGTCTCCTCTCTCCCTCTCCAAAGGGAGGAGCTCCGCTTATGAGGTTGACCAGAAGTACCGAATTTGTATGTATGGCCTTTCTGCCACAATGCTAAGATTACGCAGCTCATACAAGTCAGATTTTATTGATTGCAAAGTATAAGGATTTCTAACTCAAGATACTCACTTGCCTGGATTGTTAACGGCTCTCCGATAGAATGCAAGAGACTCAATGTAAACTTAACGAACAGGAGGAAAGAAAAACGATAAATATACATTTTTTTTTTTTTTTAATTAATTCTGCGCGTGTTCAATAGATTGTTTAAGCTAACATCTCACTGCGGATTACATCAAAAGGTTCTTCATAATCAAGGAAAAAAACGCATGCCCTGGGAGTGGGGTGTAGATTTACAACTTATTACCCACATAGATGGGTAGAATATGTAGACAAAAATCCGACTCTCAGGAGCCATAACACTTTCCGTCCATATCCCTAGTGAGATTTCTGAAATAATTGAAGCAGTTATAATTTTGTTTAGATCATTCGTAAAAAAATACAATCACGCTTCTCATTTTCTCACTTTGTTTTACTAAAGTACTCATTTTACTGTTAAATGCAAACAACCAATTATAAAATAAGGTAAACAGAGAAAAAAAAATAAGTTAGAAAGAACGAATCGGTCAGCACTACAGGTCCGAATTCCGCTAGGAAAGCTTCTATTTCAATATTTCAAACAATAAAAAAGTATTTCCGATTTTATTTATCCTCTTTTACTGACAAATACATTTTCCTGATATAAGCAATTACAAAAAAATAAAAAAAAATAAGGACACACACATACAAAAAGAACCGTTCAAATTAACGAAACCAATCCTTCCATCAAAAATGTCTTCAGAAACGTTTTTTTAGTACATTTATTCAGCTTTCGAACGATTACTGTCCATTTACCACGATTTCCTAAACGGTTTAGATATATTTAAGAAAATATATTATAGAAGTCTAAGAAATATGTAGAAGGAAATATATAGAAGTCAGGTAACTTTAATTCACTCAAAAATGACGAGCCGACGAATGATAATGTCGGTTAATCCAAATTAAAATTTATACATTTTCGTTAAGTTAGGCGAAGAGAAAATATTAAAAAAATATATTATTTAATTAATAGGCATGATCAGTTTTTTTCTCTTTCTTATCAACTCATTTCTTATTTTATTAAGTAGCTGGGCAATGTTTAAGGAATGAATGATTCAAATAAGGTTATCATGGGAAGCATGAAGGATGGAATCAGTGAGCGAAGACAGAGTTTAAAGTTAGGGAAGTATTGTCTTAGTTTCTTTGCCGTGATTATTCTTCTTATATATATATATATATATATATATATATATATATATATATATATATATATATATATACACGTGGTGTGTCTAAAAAGTTCGGTGAATGGATATGCGTGTCGGACTTTTATAATTATATGTAATATGTGAGTAAGCATTAATTATATGCCCTTGGCGTGCCCGCCGTGTTTCAGGCATGAATATTATATTGTTAATTTATAGTTTTAATAGTTCGTGCAACAAGAATCACGTTATGCACTGCGATCCTCTCACACACACAAGTAAAAAATTAAAGAAGAAATAACAATAGCAACAAAAACAATCAATTCCCTTGAATTGATTTTCTTGTCGGTTTTTCATGCTCTCACGCGGACTAACACGCCCCGACTGGGAACCTTCCTTGATTTTATTCGGTAGCCACGACTTATTCGGAACTTGGTCATCTTTGCGCGTTTTCATAAAGTTATTATCCCTAGTGTCATTTGGAAGGCCTGGAAGAAAATACTTAATGTTTTGTGAACAATTCAAACACCTACGACAATCATCATACAAAATCAATGACAAACAACCAAAAATTCTTTCACTTTAAGCACTAAAAAACTGAAAAAAAAAACGTTCATAGCGACGAGTATAACACTTTCGAAGTTTTAAGCACTTATTTCTCCGATTTACATAGTCCCATCGAAAATTACTTCAAAACCCATTTGGTAGAGAATTTAGTAAGCTTTATAATGGTCACCTTCCACTTACCACGATTTTCAAACCGTTTTCGAGATACTGCAGAAAATATACAAAGATCCCAAAACTCTTTATCTCTGTTTATCTTTTTTTTTTTTTTTTTCGAATACTTCCTTAACTAAAAACGCAACCGAAATTTAAATACCTTAGTTGAGATGCATTTCAAACAGCTAGAACAATTTTGAACTGAATCTATCACTTCTGAATACCCAAACTGAAAATTAGTTGGGAAAACTACTTGTATCAGCTTTCCTCGTAAACGGTTACAGATATCACATTAAAATGACTAAATTCGTTTTTATGCGTTAGAAAGCCTATAAAGAACCTTAAAAAAGAAAAAGTGCATATTAAAGCCAAAACTTAAGCGCTAAGATTTTTTTTGCCCCATAAACAATGTTACGCTGGACGGATTCTGCTGGATAACGAACTTGATCTTTTAAATTAGACTAATGATTTTCGTTCCGAATTTCATCAAAATCGAATCTTTTTGTAGGGTAGCTACAGAGCGAACGAAGATATATATATATATATATATATATATATATATATATATATATATATATATATAAATAAACATCAGTCCCTATGAGGCCACAAGGGCCCAGAGGATCAGATACTGTAGAGGTATCTGATTCTTGGCCATGCAGCACATTAGGGAGATAGTGTGGTCAGTAATATGATCCAGCAGCCTAATTTTCCCCTTTGCAAGTACCCATTATTAAATTAATTATATGCTTGGGTTAGCCTTGGGACATTCTAGGAACCCGAATCCAACTCACGAACAAAGACACCAGAAGATAAATTCTTTGGTACACTCAAGCTTTTAAACTCAATCATCCAGCATATTAGTCCAGTATACTGAGCTAACCTCACCCATATATGTGTATGTATACATATATATATATATATATATATATATATATATATATATATATATACACACATATTACATTTTATGTTCCCACTTATAAAATTGTATGTAAAGGCATGGAACTTCCTGCTCCAAATTTTGGAACATATATGACTTTTATGGAAATAGAAAATAAGCTTTTCATATTAAGGCTTTCTTTTTAATTTCAACTGATAAGAACTGATTCTCATTTATCTTGAATCTTATATTTGGATGCGACATAATTCTGCAGGGTGTCCGCCTGATGAGGCATTGACTGGTGCGAAACTAGTAGAGTTGGAAATAATAAATCATCTTTATTAATTCACATAATTTATTGGTTGATCATCCGCCTTCTAAGTGAGCAAATATGTAAGGTTTTGAAGACAATAAATATTCAATATATTAATTGGAGAAAAAAAATACAGGACTGTAGGAAAATAATTAGAAAGTATATTCTATAAAGAAAAAAAATATTTTCCATTATATTTCTCTAGTATATATATTTTTTTTATTCATTAAGCAACTTTGGTTTTAAATATATTTATAATATATACTTTTCAAGCTAATGCATTAGTTCTCTTCATAATTAGGGACATAAAAGTAACTGCACCATAACTTTCATAACCTGGATCAATTTCAGATTAAATAAAAAGTTCAATGCCTTTTATTTTGCTTTAAATTGACTTTAAACTAGCTCAATAATTAATGTAAACAAGACAAGTTCATATTCTATGATAGAAGCAGTTGAAAAGTATTTTAAAAAAATGCAAAGTATGGCCCTCTTATTTTTAAAAGTTACACATTATAGTACAAAAATAAAAATGTGTATATTTAAACACATCCAATATTCTTTATTTTTCTTTTTTAGTACATGTTGTTCAGAAAATAAAACTTGTTAAAAAACTTAAGTATTAAATAAATGTTCTAGTCTACAAAGGGGACTTATAAAAAATAACTAGTTTATGATGAGACTCCAGTTGCTCAATATAAGCCACCTATATGGACATTCGAGGTCTAAATAACATAATACAATTCAAATATATACAAATATAAAAATATTTAGCACATAAAAAATTGTTCCAAAGAACCTTAAATATAATGACAATAATACCGTCATAATACAATATAAAAAAATTATGATGGCCAAAAATTGTTTTACAACTCAAAACTAGAACATTTCATGAATAAAAAATACTTTGGAACTCTTTAGGTTATATCTTTATAATATATATACATTTTTATATGTACATTGTTTACAAGACACTATATCTTTAAAAAAATGCCATTCATTACATTGAAACACAGATGGAATTACTTTTTTTGTAATTTTGAGACAAAATCTATAGGCTAAAAAAAAGTTCTATCATAATACATTACATGTCATATATTGTCATAATTATATCTAAAAATGTTATCAATGCAATATTTTCTTGGTATCTGTCTATTCTTTTGTGACTTCCTCAGGATGGACCAAAAATGGATCATAATCACCTAGTTTCACAAATTCTATGCTCTTATCCCAGAGTTCCTTCGCCATTTCAGCATTCCTTGCGGCAGCATTCGTCCTAGCTACATCACAGTCACTGGACAAAGAAAAGAATGGATTAATTTTTATTTTTCAGCTTAAAAAAATGTTTATATTTCTTAGGTAGTAAGATAGAATTTGTTTCAGGTAAATATAAAGCAGATCATTATAAGTGCAATTTTCAATAAATGATCTAAAAATTAAAAAAAAAAAAAAAAAAAAAAAAAAAAAAAAAAACAATGGGGGGAAAATACATAATTCTATGAAACATTTTGGCCTGTTAACTTACTCCACATAAAAATGAATGGTCATTACATATCCTAAAAATTCTCAAAAAATATAACATAATTTATTATTTCATTATGACTCCCTTAGGTGCCCCAGGGATAAGACACTGATATTTGGCGTGGTTTTAATGAAGCTGAGAATTTCCTTCTTTCCGCTAGCTCAAACTGATTTTATAGGAGTTAATAGCACTAGGCCGTAGAATCAACAAGGGTTAATGTTGTCATACCATTTTGTGAAGACTGTCATCACTGGCTGTGACTACACATCTACATTTACGGGTAAGCATATACAAGTAAAGTAAAAGTCAAACTCGCAGAACTGCGTCATCAGCGCGGTTCCGTTCTTATCTCTAGTCTCATTTGGAAAGATTAAATTAGAAACAGTTATTATGTTGGTTCGACCTTTCATGAAATGGTTTATGGTCTTACCTGGAGGGGTCGGACAACCCCACAAAGGCCCCAGCATAAAGGCAGTTAAAAATAGTCACAAGGCGTCTTCGAATGTCACTCTTGGAAAGCTATATTTCTAACAATCAATTTTTTTTTCTTATTTTACTTTACCTGTTTTATTGTCAAATACATTCTACAACTATAAACGATTAAAAAATAACAAGGAATAAAAACAGACAAAAAGAACCGTTCCAATAAACGAAATCAATTACTTCAAAGTTTTAAGCACTTATTTCTCCGATCGACATCGCCTAATCAAAATTTTTGGTAGAACCTTTTTTGTAGAGCATTTAGTAAGCTTTCGAATGGTAACCTTTCACTTACCAAGGTTTCTAACCGTTTTCGAGACATAAAGGAAAATATACAAAGTTCCCAAAACTTTTCAAGTCTGTTAATAAAATATTTTATTCTTACCCTTCCTTAACTCCAAACCTAACCAAAATTTCAATATATTAATTTTGATGAAATTTGAACATGTAGAAAATGTTTCAACTTAATCCCATGATTCTAACAAGGGGAGTATACAGCGATGGGGTCACCGATTTGGACCAATTTTTTTCTGGTGATTCTACATCGAAAAATAGTCGACACGTGTCCGAGCGTTCCGTCCAATGCGAGAAATAAAATAAAATAGGGTGAAAGTGCTTTATTTTTTATATCGAGTTTAGAAAATGATATCGACATGATTCTTTCACCAACTCATTCGTTTTATAGAGTAGAATAAAAGAAAAATATAATCATTAAACAATAATTTATATTTCGACAAATATATTCAAAAATATGGTTACGTTTTCAGGTAAACTAGAATTATAAATTTTTGTACACCAAAAATAATAGCAGATTTAAAATCAGCACCCCAAGAAACCCTAATATAGCGAATATCATGGAAAACAAAAAATAATGATTTTTCCCAGCCTGGAAGAGGCAAATATTTGTAAGCGAAAAAGTAATGTGACGTTTAGAAATTCAATATCTCCCCTTGAGATAATCCGATTTTTATGTCATTGAAATCTTTCGAAAGGAGAAAGACTCCTTTTTCTAACCATATAAATGACTATCTCAAAAGGTACTTGCAAAAAATGGTTCTCAAAATAAAAATAAAATGTAAACTTTTTTGCATATAACGTCAACCCCAGAACACGTAGAAACACCTGGATTGGAAGGAAATGTGTCAGATCAGGGCCTATATCGACCCTCCAAGTTTGGTCTGAATCGGGTAAATATTCTTTGAAATATAGCCCGATTCTTGAATCTTAAACAAAATTTTAAGGGTCCCCCTTAGCGAAATTTAAAATACATTTTTTTTTTTTTTTTGTAATACTCCCAAAATTTGAATTTAGGGGTTTTTCAATGTGCTAAAAACGAATCTGACATCCGTTTTTAAATCAAAAATTGTTTTATATACTCGACTCTAAGGAAGTCATTATTCTACCAAAATATTCGGTATACCTACATTTAAAAAGTTATCGATTATAAAAAAATTTTTGATTTAAAAATGGATGTCAGATTCGTTTTTAGCACATTGAAAAACCCTTAAATTGAAATTTTGGGAATATTACAAAAATAAAAGAAAATGTATTTTAAATTTTGCATAAGGGGGAACCCTTAAAATTTTGTTAAAGATTCAAGAATCCAGCTATATTTCAAAGAATATTTACCCGATTCAAACCAAACTTGGAGGGTCGATAAAAGCCATAATGTGACACATTTCCGTTCAATCGGGGTGTTTCTACGTGTTCTGGAATTAACGTTATATGCAAAAAAGTCCGTCTCGCAGGAACTGCATCATCTTAGCGCGGTTCCGTTCATATCCCTAGTCTAATTTGGAAAGATTAAAATAGAAGCAGTTATTATTTTGGTTCCACCAGTCCTTTTTTTTTAATTAATTATTATAATGGCGTGTCAACCCTTAAGGTCACTAACGACATTCCTGATTGTAGTAAAGTCTTGAAAGGTCACGATTTACAATCTTACCTGGAAGGGTCGGCTAACACTAGAAACGGACCCACTAGTGACAAGGTCTTGGAATCCTGGAAATATATATTTCTAACAATAAATTGTTTTTGTTATTTTTCTTAACCTGTTTTATTGTCCAACTATAAGCAATTAAAAAATAACAAGGAATAAAAAACAGACAAAAAGAACAGTTCGAATAAACGAAATCAATTAATTTAAAGTTTTAAGCACTTATTTCTCCGATTGACATCGCCTAATCAAAACTTTCATTAGAACCTTTTTTGTAGAGCATTCAATAAGCTTTCTAATGGTATTCTTCCGTTTCCCAAGATTCTCAACCTTTTTCGAGATATTAAAGAAAGTAAACAAAGTTACTAAAACTTTTTATGTCTGTTAATAAAATATTTTATTCTAACCCTTCCTTAACACCAAACGTAACCAAAATTTCAACATATTAGTTTTAATGAAGGTAGAACATGCAGAAAATGTTTCAACTGAATCCCATGATTCTAAGTACCCAAACCAAAAACGGTATTCAAAAACTATTTTTCCAATTTTCTCAAAAACGGTTAAAGTTATCGCCTTAAAAATGGTTTCATTCGTTTTCCTAGCCCAGGAAGCATATAAAACGAGTAGTTACAAGCTTATGAACTCAAAAACGTAAAAACGTAAGCCCCAAACGCCATCTTCCAGTAGGCGGATTTTGCTGGTTAACGAAAATGACCTTTCAAATTAGACGAAAGATGTTTGTACCAAATTTCATCAAAATCGGACCATTTGTCTGGGAGCTACAGAGCGAACAGGCAAATATATATATATATATACAAATTTGAACCACCGTTATTTTCGGTCTCTAGGGGTTCTGAAACGCGAAATTTTCTAGTCGGCACTTCCGGATTGTTTCATTGTATCAACCTTATAAGCGGGGTTCCTCCCTATGGGGGAGGGAGGAACCGCGCTAAAAGTGTAAATTTTATTTTTATGTTAAGAACCATTTTTTCGCAAGTACCTTTTGAGATAATACAATAGTCATTTATATGGTTAGAAAAAGGAGTCTTTCTTCTTTCGAAACATTTCAATGACGTAAAAATCAGATTATCTGAAGGGGAGATATTGAATTCCAAAACGTCACATTACTTTTTCGCTTACAAATATTTAGCCTCTTCCAGACTGGGAAAAATCATTATCTTTTGTTTTCAATGATATTCACTATATTAGGGTTTCTTGGGGCGCTGATTTTAAATCTGCTATTATTCTTGGTGTGAAAAAATGTATGATACTAGTTTACTTGAAAACGTAAGCATATTTTTGAATATATTTGATGAAATATAAATTATTGCTTAACGATTATATTTTTCTAATAATCTACTCTATAAAACAAATGAATTGGTGAAAGAATCATGTAAATAATCATTTTTTAAACTCGATATAAAAAATAAAGCACTTTCAACCTATTTTATTTTATTTCTCGGCTCCTAAGGCGCATTGGACGGAACGCTCGGACACGTGTCGACTATTTTTCGATGTAGAATCACCAGAAAAAAATTGGTCCAGATCGATGACCCTATCGATGTATACTCCCCTTGTAAGTACCCAAACCAAAAACTTTATTCAACAACTATTTTTCCAATTTTCTCAAAAACGGATAGTGCTATCGCCTTAAAAATGGTTTCATTTGTTTTTGTAGGCACTTATTTCTCCGATTGACATCGCCTAATCAAAACTTTCATTAGAACCTTTTTTGTAGAGCATTCAATAAGCTTTCTAATGGTATTCTTCCGTTTCCCAAGATTCTCAACCTTTTTCGAGATATTAAAGAAAGTAAACAAAGTTACTAAAACTTTTTATGTCTGTTAATAAAATATTTTATTCTAACCCTTCCTTAACACCAAACGTAACCAAAATTTCAACATATTAGTTTTAATGAAGGTAGAACATGCAGAAAATGTTTCAACTGAATCCCATGATTCTAAGTACCCAAACCAAAAACTTTATTCAACAACTATTTTTCCAATTTTCTCAAAAACGGATAGTGCTATCGCCTTAAAAATGGTTTCATTTGTTTTTGTAGGCCAAGGAACCTATAAAACAAGTACTTGCAAGCATATGAAGTAAGGGTAACGATTTTTTTGCGCGAATTTGCTCCAAAAACCATGTTCCGTTGGACGGATTTTGCTGGTTAACGAACTTGACCTTTTAAATTAGACGAAAGATTTTTGTACCGAATTTCATCAAAATCCCACCATTACTATTATAACACATTAGTATCGGACCATTACTCGCTGAGCTAGACCGTGAACAGGCATATATATATATATATATATATATATATATATATATATATATATATATATATATATATATATATTTATATATTTGCCTGTTCACGTTCTTGCTTATATATATATACAGGGTGATTTAGGTCTAAATAGCCAAACTCTAGGAGGTGATTGTAGACATAATTTCCAACAAAAAAGTTCATTTGAAGTATGGTCCGATTACGGAAGGAAAAGGAGCGATGTCCAATTTTCTGTTTTTTTAATGTAGTCATGTTTTTTAATGAATAAGAAAGGATTTCTCAAAAACTATTCAAGATAATTAAATTCGAATTATGCCATCATAAAATAGATAAAATTTCCTTTTAAAAAAACGTAATTTAATTCACTAGAACCATTATTAAAAGATACTTTCGGGACGTCGAATAACGCACTTCTGTTTTTATCAATGAATCAGAGTGTTTTCGCAAATTTTTTCCTCAGCCCCCTAATAGACTACAGATTATACTTACACAAAAACTTCTACATTTAGTAAGCATTGAATCCTTGCAAATAAAGCGGAGGTCTATTGTGGGATAAAGTGATAGATTGGTGCCCTTTTGTCCAAAAAATGTGGAATGTAGTTTCGTTACTTTCAAATACCCTCTGTGAAGAAATTCATCATTTTTTATTGGCCAAGCTGTGGGAATACATTGTCCAGTCCGGAAGCAATAAAAAGTAACTGTAAGAAATGATTGGCAAAGTTTTTCATTTGGGAGATATGTTACATTTTGTGTTTTACAAATTTTCATTAATTTATCTTTTACAGGATGTAGTTTGCACCAAAATATTTGCTAATATATTTGAAAATTTGAAATTTGCTGAAATTGCACCTTTATCAACTTGGGCAGTGGATCCATCCACTGTCTAACAGCACTGGTGCTGCAGGCCAGACATCCATCAGGAAACACGAATCTATGTGCAAGCGGAACGTCTTCCAATGCAATAGGTCGATCATGTTGAAGAAGATATTCATCCAAAATCCCGCACCACATGTTAACTTGGAGCTAATACTGATTGTGTAATCTTCACAGGGTATAAGGATTAACATGAGACCAAGTATGCCAATTGGGGCTGTTAAATATTCCATTCCGTGTGAATGTGGCTTTGTCTATCCACCAAATGTTGCGGCCAAACTGAGGATTAACATTTTTCTTCCCGCAATGTTTTGCGCAATTTTTAGTTTTATTTCAAATTTTATTTGAAAACATTTCAAAATATGTGTAAGTTTTGGATTACAAGTATTTAACTACCCTGAAATGTTTTTGAACTCTCCCCTGAAAATGTCTAGTCAAAACTGGGTGCCAAATACATCATGTAAAAGAGAAATCAATGAAAAATATTTTTTGAAAAGAAAAACACGAAATGTGACGTATCTCTCAAATGAAAATCTTTTCTAATCGTTTCTTTCAGTTACTTTTATTGATTCTGGGCTGGGCAATAGATACCCACAGTTTGGCCAATAAAAAATGAATAATTTTTTATTTCTTCACAGAAGGTATTGAACGTAACAAAACTACATTCCACATTTTTTTGACAAAAGGGAGCCAATCGTTCAATTTATCCCCGAATAAACCTCCACTTTATTTTCATGGATTTAATGCTTACTAAATGTAGAAGTTTTCGTGTAAGTATTGAATCTGTAGTCCACTAGGGGGCTGAGGAAAAAATTTGCGAAAAAACTCTGATTCATTGATAAAAACAGAAGTGCATTATTGGACGTCCAGAAAGTATCTTTTAATAATGGTTCTACTGAATTAAATTACTGTTGTTTTAAAGAAAATTTTACCTATTTTATGATAGCATAATTCAAATTTAATTATCTTGAATAGTTTTTGAGCTATCCTTTCTTATTCATTAAAAATCATGACTACGTTAAAAAAACAGAAAATTGGACATCGCTCCTTTTCCTTCCGTAATCAGACCATACTTCAAATGAACTTTTTTGTTGGAAATTATGTCTACAATCACCTCCTAGATTTTGGCTACTTAGACCTGAATCACCCTGTATATATATATATATATATATATATATATATATATATATATATATATATATACACACACACACACACACACACACACACACACACAAATTTGAACCACCATTATTTTCGTTCTCTAGGGGTTCTGAAACATAAAATTTTCTAGTCGGCACTTCCGGATTGTGTCATGAGGTCAGCCTTATAAACGGGGTTCCTCCCTATGGAGGGAGGGAGGAGCCGCACTAAAAATGAAATAAGTCCAGTTCCTTCACAAAATCATATTTTATTTTTCATTCTGAGCGCTTTCAGTAGCTCCTGCTACCATCCTTAGAACTATAATGAGTTCAGCTTCACTGCTGAGGGCTGACTCCCCAGCCCATATATTGGCCATAAATATTTATTTAAATTTTAACACCTATTATAATTAACTCTGAATTTTGGGATGGGTTATCTATAGGTTACCACCAGC
This sequence comes from Gonocerus acuteangulatus, assembly GCA_946811695.1. Taxonomy (NCBI): domain Eukaryota; kingdom Metazoa; phylum Arthropoda; class Insecta; order Hemiptera; family Coreidae; genus Gonocerus; species Gonocerus acuteangulatus. Next base: position 72,667,831 of record OX328125.1, read on the forward strand.
CAGGATAGGGCTGATGCCTTTTCTTTTTTCTAAAGAAAAGCCACCACCCCTAGTGGGAATCGAACCCACTTTATTGGCACGGAGCGTTAAGTGCTCACGCCTTAACACTCACGGCCAACTGGCCTCCCAGGCCATAAATAATCATAAATGCATTTATAAGTAAAATACCGAACTCAAAATGGTTATTTGTAGTTCAGTCTAGTGAAAAATTAATGTTTACATAAGTAAATTCAACTTGTTGTTTCTTCGACTTCTCTGTGAACGAATTACAGACATAAAGACAGATAAAATTGTATTTATTTGAAATACGTATACCTGTAGTACAAGCCACTTTGAACGTTTTCATCCAGAGCACAGTGTAGTGTGGTCTGAGCTCCTTGTACAGGAGTTTTCATGAGCCACCAACCAAACTTTGAGTAAAGCCAGGATGCTCCTGGGAAAAATGCAGTCCCTAGATGTCGTGGTAATTCTGTGTCAACAACACCAGGGTGCAAACTCACTACTTTCACATCACTGTCTAAAAAAAAAAAAGAACACACTAATAACAATTAAAGTTCTATTACTTTAGAATGTTCTACAGTTACTATCAAAACTACGTAAATTAGAGACCTACAATGAATATGTAATTAAAGAAGCGTTATAAATATTAGGCTTTTAATTACACTGGCCTACAAAATTTAACATTTTGTGTGCCTTTTAATTGAATACTGTATATTTATACTGCTTTGAGGTTACTGAATACGAAAACATGAATATATTTTTTTAATTAGCTCTTATTTTGAAAATATGTATACCTAAATAATATGTTAGTACAAAAAAAATTTATTTAAAAAAAAAACAAAAAAACTATATCTATTTATTAATATTTTTTACTTTTTATATAAAATTGGGAATTTTGAAATATTAACAGAATATTTAAACCTGTTTAATTAAGAATTTCTCTTATTTTTCGTTTGTCTATTGTAATTGCTTTGAGGGGGGTCTTCAATGCCTGACATGGTTGACACACAATAAATTAAATTTTAAAAAACAATAGTAAATCACCTTTGAGTCGATTTGCTAAGTCCAGTGTGAACAATAAATTTGCTAGTTTACTCCTGCTATATGCTTTTGTCGGTGAGTAATGTTTTTCCAAATTAACATCTTCAAAATTCATTGAGTTACCTAAAAACAATTAAATTAATAATTTGTTTTCTTGCTTATAAGTCAAAAATTACTTAGAGTTATGTATTTTTAATAAATATATTGTATAATTCCTTTTATTTATATTTCCTATCTTTTCGGATATTATTCTGATCTTTTTTCTTGAATTAATGTTTCCAGCTGTCTGGACTCAGCCAAATACATTAATACATGTCTGTGTGTATAAATACAGATTTTTTAGAATATAATTCTAGTTAACTTGAAAAAATAGTTCTCTTATTCTTCCCTTTGTTTTTGATTTTCACCAACAAATTTTTCCTTTCTACCCTTATTTTAACAGAAAATCAAACTAAGGACTAAAAACAAAATTCTACTAATTATAAAAAACTTCAAGTAATGCAAAATAAATGCATTAGAATTGCCCTAAACCTCCCCATCTACACCAGAATTAAAATATTGCACAAAATTACTAACTTACCTCTGCTTAAAACTTATATCCACAGGCTGACCTCAAAATTTTTTAGAGCTTGTAGACTTAAAACCAATCCACTAATTAAAAAAATAGGTAACTATGACAAATCAAGCACCCGTAGATACATACACAAGAGGACTAAACACATCTTACTAAAATAAAGACACTAGACACCATCCTACCAATAAAGACAAACACAGACTGGATTAAGTCATAAAGATGTAAACAATAAGCCCTACTTATTGTTATCATTAGAAAGTTTATAAGACAGCGAGAAGAAGCCACGCTATTTTTTCTCTCGCATTACAATTACTGTTCATTAAATGTATAATATCTAAGTTCATTTCTAATAAATAATTTCGAAGTTATGTGGTCTAGAGGAACACTATATTGTAACTGAATTACAATTGTAATATTTATATTTATTGAATAAAGACTACATTGCGCTTAGATCAAGATGAACAAAGAAAAATGTGAAATTTTTGTCTATTTATTAAGTAGTGTTGTACTTCCCATCTACAATACTAAGGAAGAAAATTAATTTAAAAAAAAAATTAATAAGTGAGTCAGCTGGTCATTACAAATATAAAAGAGCAAAACTATTATTTTTTTTATTTATGTAGGTTATTTTAAGCAAATTATTCAGGAATGCAGTGTACACTATCCATCATCTGACCAATATGTTTAGTTATGCAGCTCCTGTATGAAAAACGTTTTGCGTGGATTTCTGTTAGAAATAAACATACATACATACAGCTGATAGACGATTTTGATCTAGCCTATGACACTACCCGGATCAAGACCTACCTGTTGGCCAAGTTTGGTCAAAATCTGTTAAACGGTGTAAATTTGTATAAGGAACAAACACACAGAGAGCTGGTTTTTGACCTAGCCTACGAGACTTCCCGGATCAAAAGCTAAGTTTTATTAACTACAATGAATGAATGAAAAAAATACTTTATTCTGGGACTTCGTCCCATAAGAATAAAAAATAAATACAAATGACCACACACTGACTATTTCCTACTGTCAAAAATTCAGAAGAAATTTCTTTTCTATATATGCAAGAGAAATATCTAAGTCCTTCTGTGGCCTATTTTCCCATTCTTATCTTGCAGTAACCTTTAAAACAGTCAGATAAATGCTGACTTACAAGGATTCACTAAACTAAAGGAGGAACACTGTGTATTCAATTGGACCAGTACATCATTAAACTATATTAACCAATTCCTTCAGGAACGTGTGAGAGGTTCTAACATGTTTTTCTTCCGAAAGAGTTTCATAGGGTGTTATTTACACTGGTTACAATAGCCTTTATAGTTCTGTTGACAGTAGTCTAGTGTCTTCAAAGAAATTGTTGATATATTAATTAAATATTGTTTATTATTTAAAGCCAATAATTTAGCATCTTAGAGGCAATAGTATGCAAATGGCATTGGTTTGAATATAGTCCTGATTCTGCAGCATATATCAGGTTCTATTGGCAGTGAACCATGTTATTATATATTAAAAAAAAATTATTAATAATTTAAAACACTAAAAATCAAAAGAACCTTAAAGAAAAGATATACTCACTTAAAATGTGTATCTTTGAAGAAACATTGATGATGCGAGAAGGAGCTGATTTGATAATAATTGGAAGCAACAGGAGTGTTAAGAGAAAATGCCCAAGGTGATTTGTAGCAAAGTGGTTTTCATAACCATCTTCCGTAAGAGAATGTGGGCACATCATCACTCCTATATTAAAGAGAAAGAAGATTGCCATTATAAAAATAATTGAAAAAAAAAAAAAAAAACAAGCAAGATGTTTCAATAAACTTTATGAAACATAGGTACTATTAATTTGAGACTTTATGTCTTAGTATAACACATTTTTATAACATTAACTGAATGTTGGTCCAGGATTTGGGATATTTAAAATAACATCTCGGTTTAAAATCTTTATTTATGAGTGAAAGATACTTTCAAAATTAATACTCAACATTAGCACTGGATGGCCAAACCGATATGCATTTGGCAAGCTGACAAGGACTCCAGTAAATAATAGCTCTTCTAAGTAGCTCCGTGGTTGGGAACTTTTTGTGGAACATTTATCCCATGAGAGATAATGCCGGGAGAAAATGATGGAATAAAGCAATGTCAACCAGCAGTTGTAAAATATTATTGATTATAAATATACCTGAATATATTTAACTACACCTACATATATTTCTATTGTTTTTGGTATTTTCAGATAATCTCTTGAATAAAGCTGCATTATACAGTCTAAGTTGTTTCAGATGCACCTGTATGAAAGTACACTTAATAAAGGATGGGTCAGCGCTAATTGGCTAGATGTCAAAGGCCACGTAAACAAAAAATTAAAGCATGAGAGGTACGTTTTTATTTTGATTTTTAGCACTTTCCGAACTAATTTTGAAAAATGTTTTAAAATCTCCTCACTGAATAAACTCTGGCCCCTATTATTTATGGCATTATACAATGAAAAGTGTAAAATCAACATTCATTTATCTGTTTTAAAAATAACTAAATCTATCAGAAAACTGGAAAAAATTATGGATCGATGTTTAATAGCAAAATTTCAGGTTGATACAAAAAAAAGAAAATGTGAACGTTGGTGGGAATCCGATTACAAGTCCTTGCCTGGCTAATTAATTTTTCTAAAAAATAAAGATTCAAAAATTAGGTGGCCGACAGTGTATAACATCCTTTGGGTTGTAGAGTGGAATAATTATCTTTAATCCAAGAAGGGGTACCTACTCTGTGCCTTATATGACCATACATTTGTCTTACTCGTACTAAACAAAAGAGTGTGAGTTCAAATCCCAGCCTAGGAAGTTATAATTATTATTTATTGATTTTATTTTGAATCTTTGGCGAATAGCATCCTATTCCTTGGTGTGAACTGATCTAGGTGCTCTATTAGTTGATGCCACTCAAATAGACGATCTAACTGGGTAAATAAATTTAACCAGTTGAAATCTGAGGTCTTACATTTGATGTGGATAGACAAAAAACATTAAATAAATAAATTAATAAATGTAATTATAAAAAAATAATCAAAGAAAGTTGTAGTACAAATTAAAGTAATAATTATCCAATACAAGATGAGGAATAACCCTTCAGAATGCTCATATATTTTCATTAATATAATAACTATCATTTTTTTGTTGTTATTTTTTTAGCACTTTCCTCTGAAGGAAAGTAGCTTTTGAGGTTGCACTCATGTCGGAATTTTTGAAAAATTTCTTTGAATCTTTATCGATCCTACCTAGTAGACACCGGAAATGACCCCCATTAAAATTTATATATATATATATATATATATATATATATATATATATATATATATGTGTATATAGTGGGTCAAAAAATTATTCATACACCTTATTTATTGGCTGTAATTTTTTTTGTTCTTTTTTTTAACGCAAAATATCAACAGATAGTTATAACAGAGGGCATTTGACATTAATTTTATGAAGCATTGAAATATAATACCTCATAAAATAAGGTCAGCAGCAAAATTTGAAGATTTTATAAGCAAAAAAAATTTGCATGACTGGCGATCATGCAACCTCAAAACATGACATTACCCCTTCCTTGCTTCTCAGTAGGTTGGAGATGTTTTGCTTCGAAAGCTCTGCTCTTTTGCCTCCAAAAAAATCTCTGTTTGAGGGATTTGTAAACATTGAACTTCCCGTTGTCCGAAAACAACACATTTTTCCAAAATGAAAGCTGTTTTTTACTCGTGATCCCGAGAAAACTTAATTCTTTTTTGTCGAATTTTTAAATTTATAAAAGTTATTTTATTAATTGCTCTACCACTATATCCTGCTTTATGTAGCCAGTGCCTCATGGTTTAAGCTGTTACAGGGTTCCGACAACATGATGCGATGTGTTCTGTTAGCTCGGGAGCAAATAATTTGGGGTTTTCTTGGAGTTTTCCGCACGATTTCACGGGAATCACACATTCGCCGAACGTTTTCTGTCTGTGTGTTTTTTAATTTTCCACTGATGAGGTTTTTAACCTTTTAATTATATATACAATATATAATCAAGCTTTCATACGGAGCATCGGTAACTAAAAGTTTTTAAGATTTCATGTTTAAGATAAGAACTCAGCTCCTTAGTTTTGTGATCTATTTCACTAGAATTATCTTAGAATATTGAGGTTTTAAGTGTTTCCCATGTTTCGACAACACGTTCTGTTTCATAAGAAATAAATAATTCTTGGTATTTGGTTGAAACATAGGCACATGAAACAATTTTAGAGTTATCATAACGTCTAATTTAAGTGTATGAATAATTTTTTTGCACGCCAAAATTTCTTTTTTCGTTATTAATGGAATTGAGGGTGTTTTAAATTTTTGATTTTGCATCAAAATAATGGGAAATGTCATTTGTTATTATTAACAGCAGTTAGTTTGGGTTAAAAAAATAAAATAAAACATTTTTGGCTAATAAATTAAGTGTATGAATAATTTTTTGACCCACTGTATATATATATATATATATATATATATATATATATATATATATATATATATATATATATATATATTGTTATAGTTATATATGTGTCCGTTAACACGATACAGGCCAGAGTTTTTGTTTTTTCACCACGAAACTTGGAATGTAGTATTCTTCCATCAAACGATTGTACGAGTTCGTTAACCAACAAAATCGGTCCATGTGAAGAGGGGGTTTAATCCGCAGCCAAAGTAGTTTTTTGCCAATACCAGCCATAATATTTGTTATATTTTAACGAAACTCGGTATTTGTTATGCTCAACTGAAGAGAATTTTTTTTTTGTAAAAATAAACTAAATCGGTTGACTAGAAGGGGGGGTTTACTCCGGACAGAAATTACTAATTTCCTTATACCAGTCATAATTTTTGTTGTATTGTTACGAAACTCTGTATACATCCTGGGTATCTAATAAGAAATAAGTGATATGAAAATGAACTAACTCGGTCTATCCAAGGGGGGGGGGTTATTTTGTACTATGTTTGAATTTAATTCTTCCGCCAAACGTAGGTTCGCAAAACTCCTCAAGATCAATAGATCAAAATGTGAAGCTTTGTGTATTTAGTACGTAATGTAGTACTCCCCATACACAAAACTCTGGAAGGAAATTAATTACAAAATTATTAATTGAAACAGCTGCTCATAAAAAATGCAAAAGAGTAGAACAAAGAATGGACGTTAAAATTTAAATAAACAAAGAATGTTTTTATTTCATTTATTTATTTTTTTTTTTTATATTTTAGAATGTTTTTATTTTATTTCTGAGCTCGTTGCCTCCATTGCGATACTCACAATAAATAAATAAATAAATATGTTATTTATCTATGTAGGTTATTTTAAGCAAATTATTCATGAATGCACACGACACTACCCAATTCTGAGGAAAGTGCTTAGTTATGCAGCTCCTGCGTGACGGCCTTTTTTCATATGGATATTATATAAGACAAAAAGAATCACTAATTTCCCAATTATAGATCAAGTAGATAATTATGATGGAATAACAGCATCTACTGAATTAATGACTTCCTACGAGTTAACTACTTTCAATCGGCTTCTTCTAAGACATCTTTATAATTGTTGTCTTTCACTTTTAATAAATAATTCTTTATATATTAATATTTGTCTTTAACTAATTTATTATGTAGTTGAATTTTTTAGAATTAAATCATTCATTAAATAAAATTTGAATAAATATTATAGCCAGGTCTAAACATTGCTAGAACAATGAAGATTCCTTTTTGTGTTCAGGAGCTATCATATATTATAGTCCGTCGGCCCGTGACATTTTATGCAACAATTTTTAAGATTCTTCATTTTTTCACTATTGATTGTACAAGTCTTAACTAGAACAGTGCCACTTGTCAGCTGGCTAGGTAGCGGTGGGTTTGGCTGCGGGGCGTTGCAAACTTCGGAAAAATATGAAAATGTGAAACGATTTTAAGATTCATGAAATTTCTTGGAGAGACACCTTATATTATACAATAATCATTGGCACTTGTCAGCTGGCCGGCCAGCGGTGGACTACTTGTCAGCTGGGGGTCTAAACTTGGCAAAAATACGAAATTCTGAAACGATTTTAAGATTGCTGAAATTTTGGTGGTTACTAATATTTGTAGTGAGATTAACGAAAGACATTGTCAGCTGCTCATATCTTGGTGGAAAACTTGTCAGCTGGGGGGGTATAAGCGCTGAGCGTATGGCGCGCGCTCCGCTTTATACCGCCAGCTGACAACATTTCCACCCACATATAAGCAGCTGACAATTTGTTTTGTCAATCTTATTACGAATACTACCTACTAACAAAATTTCAGGAATCTTAATATAGTTTTTGACTATTTAATAGCGAAAGCATGCTTATATTGATTACAACTTCTGAATATATTGATTGTAAATGAATATTTTTATTATCAACGTTAAAATATATTATGTATTTGCATTAAGGTAAGATGAAAAAATATATCATTTATTTGTATAAAATACACAGCACATAAAAAATGTTTGCCTGTGAATGCGTGAAAATCAGGCAACGCTTGGCACAGTGTTTCGCCTTGTGTTAAAAATAAGTTATTATTATCTAAATAGTTTGGTTTTTTCACGTTCCCATATTCATCCAAATTTTAACATCTAATGGCAAACAATTACCTCCAGTAGTTGAAATGATTGTTCGAGATCAGTAATTCACTGAAGATATTAAAATTATTCATTTTCTTTGCTTTATTAATGTTTCATCATTTTTTCAATACCAATAATTAGTATTTTCACATGAGAGACAGCAGGATGACCTCACAAACACTACAAATATCGAAAGTAATGATTCTGAAGGTGAAGAGTCAGACTTTCTTTTTATTTAAAAGTTTTATTAGGTAACTATTATTATTATAAATAAATTATATAATAAATTTTACAGTATTTTATACAAATAAATAATATATTTTTTCATCATACCTTAATACAAATCTATAAAAATAATACAATTCTAACGGATCGCTGTCTGTTTCTGGAAGATGGTGAAAAATACTATTGGGGACCTTTATCAATGCAATAGTACCCAAAACAATGATTTTTAAAATTTTTGCCTGCTTGTCTGTTTATCTGTGCACGCTAATCTCAGAAACGGCTTATCCGATTTAGTTGCAGTATTCACTAATATATTGTGGTACGTTTCACTTAATATTTAGTGTTTGTTTCATGCGAATCGGTACATAAATAAAAAAGTTATGCCAATGTAAAGAATCACGTCCAACATTTCATGAACTATTGTTAATTCGATACACACCAGAGGCTTTTTTTTTAACGAAACTTTGTATATAGTATTCTCTTAGCAAATGATTTAACGAGTTCCTTAACCAGAAAAATTGGTTCATCTGGAGGAGGGGTTTACTCTGGACCCAAAGTCGCTCGGACGAAACTCGATATTCGTTTGTGGAAATATTAATAGAAAAATATGTTATAAAAATAAAGTAAATCGGTTTATTAGGAGGGGGGTTTATTCTGGACCCGATTTACCAACTTAGCACTACTAGCCGTAATCTATCTTCACATATAATAAAATTCTAACGGATCGCTGTTTGTACATGCAAGATATATGAGTAAAAATACTATTGGGGGCCTTTATCAATGCAATTGTACCCAAAACAATGATTTATAGAATTGTTGTCTGTTTGTCTGTATGTTTGCTGTGTCAGACACTCTATACACACTACAGTTAAACAATCCTTAAGAGGTCTAGAGCTTCTTTTAGCAATCCTAGCAGCCTGTATGGTTGATTCCCGATGGCTATACCTCTAATATCGAGTAGGTATAAATCTACTGTAAAGTAGATTGAAAAAAAAAAATACCTATACGACGATGTTTAAAATCTAAAATAAACAAACAAGAACCTTCAAGTTTAACTCCTCTGGATTACGGATGGGATATTGAAGATAATATATAAACCTGTAAATGGTTTGACGGAGAACAATTCCGTCGAGTAGTTGATATGATTATTCGAGATCAGCAATTCACTGAAGATATTAAAACTATTTATTTTCTATGCTTTATTAACGTTTAATCATTTCATCAATAACAATAATTAGTATTTTCAGCTCAAAGACACCAAGAAGAGGATGACCGCACAATTACTGCGGGGGGGGTTGATGATTCTGAAGGTGCAGAGTCAGAATCAGAAAACGATTGACTTTCTTTTTATTATTATATTATTAAGTGTCTTTAGTATACTATTATTATTATTATGATTAATTGTATAATACTTTTTTGTTACCAATACAGTATTTTATACAAATAATTGACATATTTTTTCATCTTACCTTAATGCAAATACATAATATATTTTAACGTTGATAATAAAAATATTCATTTACAATCAATATATTCAGAAGTTGTAATCAATATAAGCATGCTTTCGCTATTAAATAGTCAAAAACTATATTAAGATTCCTGAAATTTTGTTAGTAGGTAGTATTCGTAATAGGATTGACGAAACAAATTGTCAGCTGCTTATATGTGGGTGGAAAAGTTGTCAGCTGGCGGTATAAAGCGGAGCGCGCGCCATACGCTCAGCGCTTATACCTCCCCAGCTGACAAGTTTTCCACCAAGATATGAGCAGCTGACAATGTCTTTCGTTAATCTCACTACAAATATTAGTAACCACCAAAATTTCAGCAATCTTAAAATCGTTTCAGAATTTCGTATTTTTGCCAAGTTTAGACCCCCAGCTGACAAGTAGTCCACCGCTGGCCGGCCAGCTGACAAGTGCCAATGATTATTGTATAATATAAGGTGTCTCTCCAAGAAATTTCATGAATCTTAAAATCGTTTCACATTTCCATATTTTTCCTATGTTTGCAACGCCCCCGCAGCCAAACCCACCGCTACCTAGCCAGCTGACAAGCGGTACTGTTCTAGTTAAGACTTGTACAATCAATAGTGAAAAAATGAAGAATCTTAAAAATCGTTGCATAAAATGTACACGGGCCGAAGGACTATTAACATAACTTGAAAACGTCACATGCACCTGTACCATCCACTTGAATTTTTCTTAATGTCTCTCCCCTCCCCCTAGAAATTCAAATACATCGGAATAACTTAAGAGATCCTCAGGACATTATTTCACATAAAATAATACAATCCACTTATTAATATTTTTATTTAAATGTTAACGTCCATTTATTATTAACTACGAATTTTAGGACGGGTTATCTATAGGTTACCACCCTTATTAATATTTTTAAAATTTTCAAATAGAAACACTAACAACTCCAGGTCTTTGATGCAGTACCACCACCGTCCAGCCAAAACAATGTCTTTGAAAATTTTGTTTTCTTTAGTTTTTAAAATACTTCACTGCCACTCTTTTTCTACATTTATTTTTCCACAATATATTATCCCTATAATGCGGGAGTTTATTTAGATTCTGCAGGTTCCATCTGTCGATACTGCCTGCATTACAATTAAAGTAAATATATTATTTTATAATTAAAGTCTTATACATATTTTATAAGAAGTAAATATATTATTTTATTAGGGTCTATATGTCTGAATACAATATTCTGCTATTGAATTGTTTTAGCGCGGTTCCTCCCTCCCCCATAGGGAGGAACCCCGCTTATAGGGTTGATACAATGAAACAATCCGGAAGTGCCGACTAGAAAATTTCGCGTTTCAGAACCCCTAGAGACCGAAAATAACGGTGGTTCAAATTTGTATATATATATATATATATATATATATATATATGTATATATTTATTTATATATTTATATATATATATATATATATATATATATATATATATATATATATATATATATTTGTCTGTTCGCTCTCTAGCTAGAAGACGAATGGTCCGATTTTGATGAAATTTGGTACAAAAATCCTTCGTCCAATTTGAAAGGTCAAGTTCGTTAACCAGCAAAATCCGCCTACTGGAAGATGGCGTTTGGGGCGAAATTCGCGCAAAAAAAATCGTAACGCTTACGTTTTTGAGTTCATAAGCTTCTAAGTACTCGTTTTATATGATTCCTGGGCTAGGAAAACGAATGAAACCATTTTCAAGGCGATAGCTTTAACCGTTTTCGAGAAAATTGGAAAAATATTTTTTGAATACCGTTTTTGGTTTGGGTACTTAGAATCATGGGATTCAGTTGAAACATTTTCTGCATGTTCTACTTTCATCAAAACTAATATGTTGAAATTTTGGTTACGTTTGGAGTTAAGGAAGGGTTAGAATAAAATATTTTATTAACAGACTTAAAAAGTTTTGGTAACTTTGTATATTTTCCTTAATATCTCGAAAAAGGTTGAGAATCTTGGTAAACGAAAGAATACCATTAGAAAGCTTACTAAATGCTCTACAAAAAAGGTTCTGATGAAAGTTTTGATTAGACGATGTCAATCGGAGAAATAAGTGCTTAAAACATTAAAGTAATTGATTTTGCTTATTCGAACTGTTCTTTTTGTCTGTTTTTATTCCTTGTTATTTTTTAATTGCTTATAGTTGGATAATGTATTTTACAATAAAACAGATTAGGCAAAATAAGAAAAACAATTCATTGTTAGAAATATAGCTTGCCAAGAGAAAAAGATTCGATGACGTCTTTTGAATATTTTCAATTGCCTTTATGCTGTTGGTTTTTTTATTTTATTTTTTAATTGATTTTATCTGTAGAATTATTACTATAGTAAAAGAACACAGGAATGTGTGAAAATATTTGATATTTTCCAATTCATTGAAACGTATGAAATGAAGTATCGGTAGAAGAGGATTCTAGGGTCTTGCGGACCTGACCCCAGGTATAGCCAGCCATAAAACCCTTTGAACAAAGGCCGAGGAAAATATCTGTTTCTATTCTATGCTTTTCAAACGGCTCGCTGGTGAAATTCCTCGCTACACCCTGGATGTCGGCGCTAATGACCTAGATGTAGATGTGCCGTAAAAAAAAAAAAAAAAAAAAAAAAAAAAAAAAAAAAAAAAAAAAAAAAAAACTGGAACCGCGCTAAGATGACGCAGTTCCTGCGAGTCGGACTTTTTCATAAAAACTTCCTTTTTGGAGTGGTAGAGTTATGTACTTATTAAAATGTAAATTATATTATGGCACAACTAAAACTGTTTCAACCATAACTGATGAATTGTTGGTGATTGAAAACAACAACAAAATAAGATTAACAATAACAATTTTAATTTCCTACTAATAGTTCTTTTGTAAGGCAAAAATAACGATAACAATGTTGAGTGATTAGACAAGGCAATTAAGCATTTTAAAGAGAAGTTATGACCTCAGTAAATGTCAGAAAAGATAACACATGTGTGTCTGCCATATTATAAATTGAGCATTCAGTAATTGAAACAAATGTTATTCTACTCAATAACAATCTCAACAATGTTGCAAATTTACCACATATTTATATTGAATAGACAACAGTGTCAACCATGGAAGGTCAACGGCAACACTCTTATAGATATACTAAATTTTCCTCTGTCAATGCTGTCAAATGCCTGCTGTAATTCTTATTTTAAATCCACAAAAGGTAATATTATTAAGACTCGTCAGGTATAATAGTTTACATAGTAAATATTAGTAAAAGAATGTTTCATTTTGAAAGTCCGACTCCCAGGAACTTTGTCATTTTAGTGCATTTCCGCTCTTATACCTAATGTCATTTTGAAAGCTTGGAATAAAAACAGTTAATACTTCGTTTGGATGTTTCGTGAAAATTTTAACACCTCTTTTAAACATTCCTTTCATTTACATATTGTTTTTTAATGTGAAGACTACAAATAAAAAAACAACAAACTATTAAAAACTGAGCCAAACAGACAGAAAAAAACGTTCAAAAGAACGAAATCGACAACTGCATATTTTAAGCACCGATTTCTCGGAATCTCTATGCATCTTGCGTAAGAAACGTTCTTCTAATAAATTTATTAAGATTATCGATTAGATGCATTCCACGATCTCCCAACCGGTTTCGAGATATTTAAGAAATAATACTAAAATCTCAAGATAATTCTAGTTTTTGTCCACTTTCCTCGAAAACTGTTATAGATTGATGGTTTCATTTGTTTGCCCACGTCAAATTACCTTTAAAACGTGTACCTCGAAGCCTGTAAAGGCACGCCCTAAAATACAATTTGTTTGCACGAATTTCGCCGAAAAAAATGGAATTCTGGTTGAGGGATTCGGCTTGTTAATGATTTTTTGCTTGAGGCAAAGTATTTATTTGCCGAATCCAAATCGGTCCACTTTTGTGCCTGCTAGTTTACAGACGATTATATATATATATATATATATATATATATATATATATATATATATATATATATATATATGCAAATTTGAGCCGTCGTTATTTTAGTGATCTATCAGTTTTGAGACGTTAAATTTTCTAGCCGGCACTTCTAGATTGCGTCGATGTTATCGACGTCACACGGATTTCCTCCCTATGGAAAGAGAGAGAGGATACGTTCTAAATACACATTAAATATATATATATATATATATAGGAGTAAATCGTGAATGAATCCATAACAATCATTACCATAGGGACTCCCCGTGGATCTAGTACGCCTTGGATGCTTCTGTGGTTCCAGATGCCGGTGTGACGTAAAAAAAAAAAAAAAAAAAAAACCAAAAGAAAAAATAACCACAACAAGCATTACCTGCATTATTGATCAATAAATGAAGTGACTGATATTTGGCTGCGAATTCTTTACAGAAGGCTCTAACGGACGCAAATGACGAGAGGTCAAGTTTCATTACTTCCAACTTAGCGGAAGGAACTTTTTTTCTAATATCTTCAGCTGCCTCCTCTGCTTTTTCTACATTTCTGCATGCCATTATGACTTCCGCACCTGAGAAATAAAATAGTATTAATAAACCTATTGTACCTACTATTAATATTCCAATAGTTACGCCAAAGTAAATATTGAAAATTAGGCCTTTTTGTATTGGTGTGTATTTCATGCATAACCTACGCCTTAGGGTGCGTTTACACTAGGATAGTTATTGCAGGATATTTATATCAGAGAGAAATTCTGACTAATGTAAACCATGAACAATTTATGTCTCACATAAATTCTATATGGTTTACATTAGTCAGAATTTCTCTCTGATATAAATATCCTGCAATAACTACCCTAGTGTAAACGCACCCTTATACGGGAACCATAAAATTAAGTCTTGTGACACAGTAACGAATTAAGTTTTGGTAACATGCTGATGCATGACACAAACACTTGGTTGAACGACAAGAAACTTTATCTGACAGAAATGTCAGCCAAGCTGTGCATTCTTAGACGCGTATTAATACCTGATTTGTCTCTCCCCCCCCCCCCCAACAAAATAGAAGATGGTAGAAAAACGAATTGTTTTCAAAAAATGAAGAGGGCCAATAAATGCCAAGAATTAAGAAGCTGAATTATTATAAAAACATGTAGTCCCTTTTCTCGTCGTTCATAATTTCGTCAGACTTAGATTTCTTTAATTTTCAACTTTTGTCATTACATTATTCGGTTCCATCTCACAAAGTGGGCTCACCTTGTAACATTTAAATCTGTTCATAAGTTTTTGTTTTTTTCTCCCTTGAAAGAACAGGAAATTAATAACTAGCACTAATTATGATTGTAATCTCCCTAACTACTATCATTTACACTAATTGTTGGAAGCACCTGATAAATAGCCCTTACTGACCTTGCTTCCAGAAATAGAAAAGGATATACATGACTGGCAAAAATCCTACATACTTTATTACATTTAACCTTCTTCTTTCGATTTAATTTTAGTTTCTCGTTCTAGATTAAAAATTGCCATTTTTTTTTAAAGAATTGGACCATTTTTTTATAAATTAACATCCCATATAAAAAATTGAAGAAAATGATGATTATAATGATGTTTGATCGCACAAGGTAGTATTACCTTTTAACTGATCTTACCTTGAGCATCCAACTATGTAGCTTTTTGCTTTAATTTTAAACAACCATGATTGATCAGCTGTCACTACATGTTGAAGGGTAATCATGACTTAGCTTACCTCTGTTTGCAAGGTCTGAAGCTGTCTCCTTCCCAATGCCAGTGTTGCTACCTGTGACAATAACAACCTTATCATCAAGCCTGGCTTTGCTTCTACACTTCCCGCTAAAAAATACTCCCATCTGAAACAATTAGGAATGATTGTGTTATTATTATGATGTAGATTTTTAAATGACTGTTGGAGGGTAATTTTGGGGTGGACATAAATTGTTTTAGTAGATAGTAGGATTTATTTTAAAATCATCATACGAAAAACTATGTCTTCCGCTTTCCCTGGCAATTATAATTTCCTCGTCCGGAATTGATATACCTAAGTTTCCATAAATGTGGCGCATCAGGAAACTTGAATACTCCGCGACAGATCTCGTTTATTGGCTATTTCATTTTTTTGTTATCTTAAAATATTGAAATCAATTCATAATTTTTAGTTTCTAGAAACATTTTTAGTCTGAAATTATTTAAATAATAACATTCAATATTAAAAATGTTAAGAGTTTTTATTCTAGGGGTCAATCCATATGAAGTGATCCAAGGTAGGTTGCTTGATCATTTTTAATTTATTTTATTTTTTGATATGTTTTTACTCCACAAACTAGGAGTCCAAAACAGATTTTTTTAAAATTTAATCTTTCACCGGCGGCCAGTTTTGTTTTGAATCACTTAGTGATTTTTCGCTTTAAAGACGTTTGCGTTAAATTGATTATCTCTGGACTGCATCATGCTACAAGATTGGAACTGTTATAATTTCTTTCAGTACTCTCTCTCCTAAAATATTGTTCCATAGCCATAATTCCCAAGGCAAATCTTGCCAGTCTAAATGGTCTCCAAAGTTGGGGGTCGAAAATTGAGGAATTCCACTTTTTAGAAATTAAAAAAACCATGAAGGAGATTTTTATCAGAGTTAATATTTTTTTTGTAGTAAGATATCATTGGTTAGTCGCATTTATAGAGTATCAGCATTGACAACTCACTCCTTAATGTTTTGTGAATTTTTGTAAAGTTTGAGGTTGTATATCTCAGATGGGACTAAATAAAAATTCATGATTTTTACACATTATGTAAACCTATGTGATAGCAAAGTAGAGTAAAAATTTCATTGTCGGTATTTGACTCTGAACCAAGTTATGAAGTTTTGAAATATCAATTTTTAAATTTTTGTAAAGTTTGAGGTTGTATATCTCAGATGGGACTTGATAAAAATCCATGATTTTTACACATTATGTAGGCCTATATGATAGCAAAGTGAAGTAAAAATTTCAATATTGGTATTTCACTCTGAACCAAGTTACTGGCCACGCCGGACGTTTATTAACTTCAGTGATCAACGCGAACCGGTGAATTAAACGTGATTATGGCCTTTGGCGCTTACATAGCCAAAGTTGTCCTGTGCAGTACTGTGGTAAATAATGCACATTATAATGTTGCAATGATATAGAATCATGATATCTTCAAATTGAGAGGATTATCTATTACAAAAAGAAAACTTTGTTTTTTCCTGGTAGAGTTATTTTAGCTTTGTGGTTAGTTTTAAAGGATTAAGGGATAAATAACAACATATATTGTTTTCGTATTTTTTTGTTCCGTCTTTGTTTAAGATAGACCTTGATTATTTCCACCAACACATCTGTTGTATTTACATAATAAGTGCAATATCCTAACTTATGTAAATAGATATTATAGGAGGATAGGAACCGGTGTATTCAACGTATCTATGGACGTTGGCACAATGGTGAGTATTTGTGACAAATCGCTATCAAAATGTATGTTCTACGTGATTCCGATTTAAAAGCATTACTGTTGACCTCTGTGACTTTGTAATAGTAAACTCGTTTAATTGTATACAATCATAAACTGACCTTGAGAAAGATCTGCCAACGATTAGTATCCTGGATCATGGGAAATCAAGGAGTCAATTACGTTCTCTATTCTTAGAAGCGTTTGCAATTGTGGCAAAGCTGAAACCAGTTCATAATCATTAGAGCGTCGCAAGGGAGGAGTGTGAGATACGTAGTTATTGGCGATTTTCGAATATGAATCGAAATGAAAAGATCAACGATCCACAAAATAGATCGTCGAGTTGAGAACGATTCAAAATATCGATCATCTATGCTCAGAAGAACGATCAAATAAATGGATCGATCTTCAATATAAATCGATTTCGCGTTTACTTACAACTAGCGCTTGTCGGGTGGTACAATAAGCCTTGTAGGTCTCGGTGCAGCTCCCTCCCGGTTTTCTCCGGGCACCCGTTCTAATAATAATAATAATAATAATACAACTAGCTTAATACTCGTGCTTCACCATGGCCGATAAGTATTTTTTTATATTGAGTTCAATAAGATATGATAAAAATTAACGCTACTACATAATTTTATACAGCTTAATATTGCACGGACTTTAAAGTTACCCAGGAGAGAAAAAAAAAAAATAATACAACAACCGCTTGAAAAGTTAGGTAAACAGAGACAAATACACGTTGAAAAGCTTAAAACTAACAAATTTGAAGTTTTAAGCACTTATCTCTTCGATTGACATCGCCCCACCGAACATTACAGGGTCATTCCGTGTCAAATCAACACAGTGATTTTTTCTTACCATCTCAGACTTAAATGAAATTTAATGAGGAGGTAGCCTTTGTATAGAATAAGAAAAATACCAAATATTATTGAAAAATATTAACTGATTTGGAAATTACAGCTATGTAAAATTTCAAAAATTGTCAAAAAATGCCGGCGCCTGAAATGTTTGAATTGCTGTTGTGGCTCTTATATTTAAGCTAGAGAGCTGGGAGGGGTGTTATTTTAAAGCTCTTTGTACGAACTTTCTTATGACATGCAACGCCATATAGGTTAGGAGGAAAAAAAAATTCACAAATTCAAAAACAAAATTTTATTTGTATATATCTCAAAATGCGTATTTTTAAAACTTTTCAAAATTTTATATGTTTTTCTAAGTGTATTTGAGAACTTATTCCTAATATTATATGATGGGATACCAATGGATTCACCATTTATTATTTTTAGCTCGGTTCCTCACTCCCCCATAGGGAGGAACCCCGCTTATAAGGTTGATACAATGAAACAATCCGGACGTGCCGACAAGAAAATTTCGCGTTTCAGAACCCCTAGAGACCGAAAATAACGGTGGTTCAAATTTGTATATATATATATATATATATATATATATATATATATAT
Organism: Gonocerus acuteangulatus; assembly: GCA_946811695.1. NCBI lineage: Eukaryota > Metazoa > Arthropoda > Insecta > Hemiptera > Coreidae > Gonocerus > Gonocerus acuteangulatus. Next base: position 72,686,697 of record OX328125.1, read on the forward strand.
ATGTATATATTTATTTATATATATATATATATATATATATATATATATATATATATATATATATATATATATTTGTCTGTTCGCTCATTTCTGGCTTCCCTGATGGTCCGATTTTGATGAAATTTGGTACAAAAATCCGTCGTCCAATTTGAAAGGTCAAGTTCGTTAACCAGCAAAATCCGCCCACTGGAAGATGGCGGTTGGGGCGAAATTCGCGCAGAAAAAATCGTAACGCTTACTTTTTTGAGTTCATAAGCTTGTAAGTACTCTTTTTATAGGCTTCAAAGTTTAAGCACTTATTTCTCCGATTGACATAGCCTAACCAAAAATTGTTTCAGAATCTTTTTTGTAGATCATTTAGTAAGCTTTCACATGGTAACCCTCCATTTACCAATATTCCTAACCGTCTTCGAGATATTAGGGAATGTCTGTTAATAAAATATTTTATTCTAATCCTTCCTTAGCTCCAAACGTAACCAAAATTTTAACATATTAGTGTTGATGAAATTCAAACATGCAGAAAATGTTTCAACTGAATCCCATAATTTTAAGTATCAAAATCAAAGACAAAAAGAATGTTACAGCCTGAAATGTTTGAATTGCTGTTGTGGCTCTTATATTTAAGCTAGAGGGCTGGGAGGGGTGTTATTTTAAAGCTCTTTGTACGAACTTTCTTATGACATGCAACACCATATAGGTTAGGAGGAAAAAAAATTTCTCAAATTCAAAAACAAAATTTTATTTGTATATATCTCAAAATGCGTATTTTTAAAAAATTTCAAAATTTTATATGTTTTTCTAAGTGTATTTGAGAACTTATTCCTAATATTTTATGATGGGATACCAATGGTTTCACCATTTATTAATTTTTTTGTTTTTTTTAAGACACTAATATTTTGGACGATATACAAAGCAAAATCATATATGTACCTATACATGTCATATTGCAATACAACTTCAAATCTCTTTAAAATGTTTACTCATAATCTTTTTTTATTAAATAAAATTGGTTGATTAATTAGAAATAATAATTATAATTTAAAGCAATTTAAATTAAAACTTTCGTCAGAACATTATTTGTAGAGCATTTAGTAAGCTTTCGAATGGTAACCTCTCGCTTCCCAAGATTTTCAACCGTTTTCGAGATATTAAGAAATTATACGAAGTTCCCAAAACTTTTCATTATTTCTAGCAATAGAAAATTGGTCTCATTTTACCTATCCTGTTTTACACGCAAATACATTTTCTTAACATAAGAAATTACAAAAATAAAAGTCAATAAAAAACTAAGGGAAAGAGACAAAAATTACAAATAAAGTCCGACTCGCAGGAACTGCGTCATCTTAGCGCGGTTCCAGTTCATTTTTTTTTTTTTTTTTTTCACGGCTCATCTACATGTAGGTCATTAGCGCCGACATCCAGGGTGTAGCGAGGAATTTCACCAGCGAGCCGTGGGATGATAAAATTCCTGCCGGAGGTTAGGAATCGAACCCACCATCTCCCGCTTATGAATCCAAGGCGCTAGCCATTAGACCACGGGAGACCCCGGTTCCTGTTCATATCTCTATTCTCATTTGAAAAGCATAGAATAGAAACAGATAGTATTTTCCTCGGCCTTTGTTCAAAGGGTTTTATGCCTGGGGTCAGGTCCGCAAGACCCTAGAATCCTCTTCTACCGATACTTAATTTCATACGTTTCAATGAATTGGAAAATATCAAAAATCTTCACACATTCCTGTGTTCTTTTACTATAGTAATAATTCTACAGATAAAATCAATTAAAAAATAAAATAAAAAAACCAACAGCATAAAGGCAATTGAAAATATTCAAAAGACGTCATCGAATCTTTTTCTCTTGGGAAGCTATATTTCTAACAATGAATTGTTTTTCTTATTGTGCCTAATCTGTTTTATTGTAAAATACATTATCCAACTATAAGCAATTAAAAAATAACAAGGAATAAAAACAGACAAAAAGAACAGTTCGAATAAGCAAAATCAATTACTTTAATGTTTTAAGCACTTATTTCTCCGATTGACATCGCCTAATCAAAATTTTCATCAGAACCTTTTTTGTAGAGCATTTAGTAAGCTTTCTAATGTTATTCGTTCGTTTACCAAGATTCTCAACCTTTTTCGAGATATTAAGGAAAATATACGAAGTTCCCAAAACTTTTCATGTCTGTTCATAAAATATTTTATTCTAACCCTTCCTTAACTCCAAACGTAACATAACTTTCAACATATTAGTTTTAATGAAAGTAGAACATGCAGATAATGTTTCAACTGAATCCCGTGATTCTAAGTACCCAATTTCATCAAAATCGGACCATCAGGGAAGACAGAAATGAGCGAACAGACAAATATATATATACATATATATATATATATATATATATATATATATATATATATGTATATATATAAATAAATAAATATATACATATATATATATATATATATATATATATATATATATATATGTATACAAATTTGAACCACCGTTATTTTCGGTCTCTAGGGGTTCTGAAACGCGAAATTTTCTTGTCGGCACGTCCGGATTGTTTCATTGTAACCGTATAAGCGCGGTTCCTCCCTATGGGGGAGTGAGGAACCGCGCTAAAAATAATAAATGGTGAATCCATTGGTATCCCATCATATAATATTAGGAATAAGTTCTCAAATACACTTAGAAAAACATATAAAATTTTGAAAATTTTTAAAAATACGCATTTTGAGATATATACAAATAAAATTTTGTTTTTGAATTTGTGAATTTTTTTTTCCTCCTAACCTATATGGCGTTGCATGTCATCAGAAAGTTCGTACAAAGAGCTTTAAAATAACACCCCTCCCAGCTCTCTAGCTTAAATATAAGAGCCACAACAGCAATTCAAACATTTCAGGCACCGGCATTTTTTGACAATTTTTGAAATTTTACATAGCTGTAATTTCCAAATCAGTTAATATTTTTCAATAATATTTGGTATTTTTCTTATTCTATACAAAGGCTACCTCCTCATTAAATGTCATCAATTTCTGAGATAGTGAGGTTGAAAATGTTTGTTTTAGCGCGGTTCCTCCCTCCCCCGTAGGGAGGAACCCCGCTTATAAGGTTGATACAATGAAACAATCCGGAAGTGCCGACTAGAAAATTTCGCGTTTCAGAACCCCTAGAGACCGAAAATAACGGTGGTTCAAATTTGTATATATATATATATATATATATATATATATATATATGTATATATATATATATATATATATAAATATATTTGTCTCTTCGCGGATTTCTGGTCTCCCTAATGGTCCGATTTTGAAGAAATTTGGTAAAAAATCTGTCGTCCAATTTGAAAGGTAAAGTTCGTTAACCAGCAAAATCCGCCCACTGGAAGATGGCGTTTGGGGCGAAATTCTACGCAAAAAAAATCGTAACGCTTACGTTTTTGAGTTCATAAGCTTGTAAGTACTCTTTTTATAAGCTTCTTGGGCTAGGAAAACGAATGGAACCATTTTCAAGGCGATAGCTTTAACTTTCGAGTAAACTGGAAAAATAATTTTTGAATGCCGTTTTTGGTTTGGGCACTTAGAATCATGGGATTCAGTTGAAACATTTACTGCATGTTCTACTTTCATTAAAACTAATATGTTGACATTTTGGTTGCGTTTGGAGTTAAGGAAGGGTTAGAATAAAATATTTTATTAACAGACATAAAAAAGTTTTGGTAGCTTCGTATACTTTCCTTAATATCTCGAAAAAGGTTGAGAATCTTGGGAAACGGAAGAATACCATTAGAAAGCTTACTAAATGCTCTACAAAAAAGGTTCTAATGAAAGTTTTGATTAGGCGATGTCAATCGGAGAAATAAGTGCTTAAAACTTTAAAGTAATTGATTTCGCTTATTCGAACTGTTCTTTTTGTCTTTGATTTTGATACTTAAAATTATGGGATTCAGTTGAAACATTTTCTGCATGTTTGAATTTCATCAACACTAATATGTTAAAATTTTGGTTACGTTTGGAGCTAAGGAAGGATTAGAATAAAATATTTTATTAACAGACATGAAATGTTTTGGGAACTTCGTATACATTCCCTAATATCTCGAAGACGGTTAGGAATATTAGTAAATGGAGGGTTACCATGTGAAAGCTTACTAAATGATCTACAAAAAAGATTCTGAAACAATTTTTGGTTAGGCTATGTCAATCGGAGAAATAAGTGCTTAAACTTTGAAGTAATTGATTTCGTTTATTCGAACGGTTCTTTTTGTTTGTTTTTATTCCTTGTTATTTTTTAATTGCTTAAAGTTGGATAATGTATTTGACAATAAAACAGATTAATTAAAATAAGAAAAACAATTCATTGTTAAAAATATATCAGGCTGTACCGAATGAAATGTCAGTTTTGGATTTGTCGATTTCCTTCAAATGTCTTGAAACTGTCGAGGCTGCTACTCCGAGTTCTTTGGCATATTCCCTAGTGTTTTTAATTGCCTATAGTAGTCAAATGTATTTGTCAATAAAACAGGATACATATAATTAGAATCAATATTTTGTTTGTTAGAATTCGAAGATGCCGTATGAATATCTAGATTACACTACTGGTGTTGATTTCGTTCTTTAGAATTATTCTTGGTATTCCCTATTTTCATCTGTTACCCATAGTTTTTTATTGTTAGTAGGTTTTTCTTATTGATTATAGAATATAAATCTATTTGGCTATAAAACAGGATACGTAAAATTAGTGACAATATTTCGGAGATTTCTGAGCGAAATACTTTTAAGATTTTCTACCACCACGAACGGCTTTTTTCCTCTATTTTTATCCACTAGATAGGCTTTATTTTGCATATTATTCTATATAAGTTTTATTCAGCAGGGTGTAGCAGCAAGAGACAGAAAGCATTGTTGCTAGGGACTTGCCTAAGTGAGCAGTATCTAGCAACCAGCTGTTCTAATTAAACTATTTCACACAGAGTACTATAACCTGAGTCTTGTTTCTTCTTCTCTGTTCACGGTAGCTACCCTCAGCAAACACAGCAGCCTCCAGGAACCCATAACCAGCTCATAAAACTACAAGTAATCTACTCAATTTTTGGACTATTTAATATTTCTATTTTCATTTCCGCTCAAGGCAGTTTATGTAAATATGTTATTTTTATTTTACATTTAATTATATACTGTTGACGTTCTACATGTTTATTTCCAGTTTCTTTTGTTTATTGTGTTATTAGTTAATTTAATTTCTGAACATGCAATAATATTCTTGTTGGGACCTTCTGATGTACATAATCATGCACAAGTTTACATAACCCAACAAGTGGTGACCCCGACGTGATGGATAGAGAAAATCAGAACATTTCCCAGGAGATGAATAATGAGCAACATAACCTCCCACCGGTTCCCGCTGTACAGGCTGGCCAACCTTACGAGATCTCGGCATTCAATGGACCCGCAGCGCGCCTTCCCGCTTTTTATAAAACCAACCCAACGTTGTGGTTTTTGCAAGCCGATGCAGTTTTTTCGACGTCTCGAGTTGTTTCATCTAAAACTAAATTCCAGATAGTTGTAGCCAGCTTGGAGCTCGACGTACTCACGCAGGTTGCCGATCTCCTTACCACCACTTCAGACGACCCATACGAGCTGCTGAGAGAGCGACTGGTATCGATTTACGGTGAATCCGAATCTCGACGCATCAAAAAGCTTTTAGAAGACACACAGCTTGGTAGTCAGCGTCCTTCACAGCTCTATCGTCAGATGTTGCAACTTGCTGGTTCCATGGGCTGCGCAGACATTGTCAGGACTCTGTGGCTCCGGAATTTACCCCCTCGCGTGCAGGAAATTCTGGCCGCCACTAAGCTGGAAGACATCGACGCCCTTACTAGCGTAGCCGACAAAATCATGGTGGTGGAGCGACCTGAAGCCTACGCTGTATACCCTCAACGATCCTCCCAGACCCCTGAATCCAGTTCCGGCGCCTGCAAGAAAACAATCCTGGAAGAACTCAAGAAGCTTCGAGTTGAAGTAGCAGATCTCCGAAAACAATGCAGGTCAACCAGTAGGGATCAACGCGGCGTTTCGCAGCGACCTGAACGCTCCAAGTCTCCTCACAACGGGCTATGCTTCTTTCACAGCAAATATCGTGAAAAAGCCCACAACTGCCGTCAACCCTGCAGCTGGAAGTACCAAAAGGAGCAGGATTTTTAGAGGGGCCGGCGGATGAAGCGGCCATCGTCGAAGCCCAACCCCAACGCCGCCTATTTATCACTGATAAAAGGTCCGGTCTTACCTTCTTAGCGGACACCGGAGCCTCTATCTCCATTATCCCGCGAAACCCACGGATCCACCGCGAAGCCTCCGAATACACTTTAGTCGCAGCAAATAATACCACCATCCCTACCTACGGCGAGAGGACTTTAAGGCTGGACATTGGACTTCGTCGCAGCTTTCCGTGGACTTTCGTGATAGCGGATGTTGGTCGACCCATTCTCGGAGCAGACTTCCTTTTCCACCACCGGCTCTCCATTGACATCAACGGCAGAAAAATCACCGACCCGCACACTGGTCTCAAGGTGATTGGAAAAGTCTCTTCCGTTTCTTCGCCATCCATCTCGACTATCCCCGGCGGCTGTCCTTATGCACACATCCTACGGGATTTTCCAGATATTACCCGTCCCTCACCTCTTCGTGGACCTTCAAGGCAAGTCGTTGAGCACCATATCGAGACGAGGGGACATCCGGTAAATAGTAAGGCTAGGAGATTACCGCCGGAAAAATACACCGCTGTGAAGGAGGAGTTTCAGCGAATGATCGACGAGGGTATCTGCCGACCCTCAAAGAGCTGCTGGTCCAGTCCTCTTCATGTAGTTACGAAGAAGGATGGGAGTCTTAGGGTCTGCGGAGACTATCGCCGCCTGTACGAGCTGACCGTCCCAGACAGGTATGCAGTGCCGAATCTGATGGACTTTACCACTCAGCTCGATGGGAAGACCATTTTCACCACCCTGGACATAACCCGCGCGTACCACCACATCCCGATAGCCGACCAAGACGTAGAAAAGACGGCTATCATCACACCCTTTGGCTTGTACGAATACCTCCGGATGCCCTTTGGCCTTAAGAATGCGGCTCAGACATTCCAGAGATTCGTCGATAACATGCTGCGGGATCTGACCTACGTTTTCCCCTTCTTGGATGACTTCCTCATCGCATCAGAAACACCGGAAGATCATGAAAAACATCTTCGTGAAGTCTTCAAGCGGATTAACGACTTCGGTTTGTCCCTCAATGTGGCCAAGTGCGTTTTTGGCCAGCAGGAAGTGGACTTCCTCGGATTCAAGGTTGACGCAAGCGGAATTCAACCTCTTCCCTCCAAGGTGCAGACGATCCAGGATTTCCCACGGCCAGCGACTATCTGTGAATTAAGGCGTTTCTTGGGTATGCTTAACTTCTATAGGAAGTGCCTCCCTCACGCAGCCCATACCCAAGCTCCTCTTAACCACCTTCTTCACAATGCCAAGAAGCGAGACAAAACGCCGATTGTGTGGACCCATGAGACAACGGAAGCCTTCGAGAAAAGCAAGCGTAGCCTGTCAGATGCGGTGAAGCTTGCACATCCTGCAACTTCCGGCGAGCTTTCCCTAGTCTGCGACGCCTCTGATCATGGCATCGGTGCAGCCCTACAGCAACAGAAGGATGGAGTTTGGCGTCCTTTAGGATTTTTCTCAAAAGCCTTATCCACGGCACAGAAGAACTACGCCACTTATGACAGGGAACTCCTTGCGATATACGAGGCAGTGAAGCACTTTACATCTCTCATCGAAGGCCTAAATTTCTTCATTGTCACAGATCATAAGCCACTCACGCATGCTTTTGCCCAAAAATCCGACACCGCATCTCCCCGTCGCATCCGCCATCTCGGTTTCATTAGCCAATTCTCAACGGACATCCGTTACCGGCCAGGCAGCGATAACGTTGTAGCCGATGCTCTCTCCCGCATCGAAGAAGTGGACTTTCCGAACGATCTGGAAGCTCTCGCTGCGGCACAAAAGAAGGACACAAGCGTCCAGGATTTGAGGAAGAACCATTCCCTACAGCTTAAGTTGATGGCAATGCCAGGAACTGAGTCCAAACTCCTCTGTGAGACATCGACGTCAAACGCAAGACCTTACGTCCCTCCAGAGTTCCGACGCTCGACTTTTGAACGACTTCACGGCCTGAGCCATCCTGGAGTAAAAGCGACGAGGAAGCTCATATCCCAACGTTATTTCTGGCCTGAGATGAATTCTGACGTAGGCAACTGGGCAAAAACCTGTGTTCCATGCCAAAGGGCCAAGATTCATCGCCATACGACGACGCCCCTTGGAACATTCAAGCCGGCAGATCGCTTCCACCACGTACACTTGGATATCGTCGGACCATTGCTTCCATCTGAAGGGATGAGGTATCTCCTTACCATGGTGGACCGAACGACACGTTGGCCGGAAGCCGTGCCTATTCCCGACATATCCGCTTCTACCATCGCACAACACTTCTATTCCACCTGGATCTCGCGATTCGGAGTTCCCCAGCGTCTGACCACTGACCAAGGAAGACAATTTGAAGCAGAGTTGTTTCAGCGATTGAGTGCACGGATGGGGATCTGCAAGCAGCGGACCACAGCGTATCATCCGCAGAGCAATGGTTGTGTCGAGAGGTGGCATCGCTCTCTGAAAGCTGCACTAATGGCACTCCTTTCTTCAACTCGGTGGACTCATGTACTCCCCACCGTTCTCCTAGGCCTTCGATCTTCGTTCCGCGAGGACATGGGAGCCAGCGTTGCAGAGGCAGTGAATGGCCAACCACTTCGCCTGCCTGGAGATTTTCTTGGCGAAACGGAATCTCCTGAACCCTGCGTTGCCCTTCAAGCTTTAAAAGATGACCTATCACGTCTCAAGCCGGCAGAACCACGATCACCAGTAAGGAAGACGTTTCGGCACAAGGACTTATCCACTTGCACCCACATCTTCCTCCGTGAGGACGCAGTTCGGAAACCTCTCGTCCCACCTTATTCTGGGCCACACAAGGTTTTGAACAAGGGTGAGAAGATTTTCACCGTACTAATTGGCGACAAACAGATGACTGTCTCCATCGATAGAGTAAAGCCGGCATACCTGATAGAAGAGGACACAGAGAACACCATCATTTCATCCAAACCGTCTCAGGAACCACCAGGACCACTAAAAATCCAGCTTTCCCCTCGGAACCCCTTAGTCAACAAGAAGCAAGCAACGGTACAAAAGAAGACACCCTCTGTTCCTCCTGATACATACAGGACCAGGTCCGGTCGCCTAGTGAAGAGAGTGTCATTTTGCGAAAAGTGACTCCGTCACTAGGGGGGGGGGAGTACTGTAGCAGCAAGAGACTGACAGAAAGCATGGTTGCTAGGGACTTGCCTAAGTGAGCAGTATCTAGCAACCAGCTGTTCTAATTAAACTATTTCACACAGAGTACTATAACCTGAGTCTTGTTTCTTCTTCTCTTGTGAGTGCATCTATAAAAACAGACACAATTTAAACTGCTCTGGACTGTTCGCGGTAGCTACCCTCAGCAAACACAGCAGCCTCCAGGAACCCATAACCAGCTCATAAAACTACAAGTAATCTACTCAATTTTTGGACTATTTAATATTTCTATTTTCATTTCCGCTCAAGGCAGTTTATGTAAATATGTTATTTTTATTTTACATTTAATTATATACTGTTGACGTTCTACATGTTTATTTCCAGTTTCTTTTGTTTATTGTGTTATTAGTTAATTTAATTTCTGAACATGCAATAATATTCTTGTTGGGACCTTCTGATGTAAATAATCATGCACAAGTTTACATAACCCAACAAGGGGATTCTGATGAAATGTCGTGTTTTTGCTGTGGATTTTAAATACGATGTGTCTAAGATTGGATAACATTAGCGAGTCTACATAGTTAAGAACCGACGACGGAGGATTACTTCTTGCTATGATTTAGTCTACATTAACTCCTAAATCCAAAAAATAAACTTCACAACGGTTAGATACTATGAGCGAATATGGCGGTTCAATGCCCGTAGAAACAAGGGGGCCGCAGGAAATTTACCTGCTAAGAGTTAATCCTCAAGAGCTGTAAATATACCCCAGGTATCTGCAGACACAAATACAAAGCCTAGGCGGAGAGCACCCCAAAAACTCAGATCCAAACATAGGTTATATACTAAATATTCATAAAGACTACTTAGTTGTAAACCGATTCATCAATTAGCAATCAATAGTTTTCAACAAAGGTTATATACTAAATATTGATAAAAAGTATTTAATTAGAAAAAAAACAATATTCCACAAGACTTGTTTTTGGTCCATTTGTGTCTACTCCATAGACTTAATTAGGTATATTATTCTATTGTAGTTGGGCAACTAAACTTTGTTTTATTTTGTTAAATAAAGTTTTTTTTCTTGACTTGTTATTCGTCAAGACTTTTATTTGTCCTTGTGTATTTACTAGATAGGTTTTATTCAGCATATTATTCTATATAGGCTATATTAGGCAGGGTATTCTACTCAATCTTGTGTACTTCTTCTTGATCCTTCTGTACATGGGCGTATATAAAAACAATTTCGGGGGGGGGGGGGCTGAGACCATTTCCAGGGTATGGAATACTAAATATTTAGAGCTTGGAATAGTTTTAGGCAACTAAAACGCTATTACACGTAAAATAAAATATGTTTTATGAACTAAGTGATCTTATTTAATTTATTTTTAAGGGTTTTACGAGAAGTTTTTATCATCAATTCAAAATTTCGGGAGGGGCTGCAGCCCCCTCAGCCCCCCCCCTCATATATGCCCATGCTTCTGTATCCTCTAGAAAGGCTTTATTAGGCATATTTTGTATTGATTTATAGAGTTTTTCTTTAGAATGAGAGCCGGATTCTGTAATTTCCGCTTCTGTGTAAAAGTTAGTTACTGTCGGTGTTCCTGACGCCTTAATATCACTTTTATTCGAGATGTTCGAGAGGATTTTGACAATTTTCGCGAGATATATAAAAAAATAAGTTTATTTCTTTTCTAAGCTTATCAAATGGCACTAGGGATATGAACGGAACCGCGCTAAGATGCTGCAGTTCCTGCGAGTCGGACTTTTTTGGTGTTGATTTGACCTGGAATGAGCCTACAACAGAATCTTATTGTAGAGAATTTAGTAACCTTTCGAATAGCCGCCTTCCACTTACTACGAGTTCCCAACCGTTTTCGAGATATTTTAGAAAATATACTGAGATCCGAAAACTTTGTATCACCATTCATACATTTTTTTTCATATACTTCGTTTCTGAATACCCATTTAGGGTATTCCAATTACGTTTCTGAAAATTAGTTTTTAAAAGTATTTCTATCAATTTTTCTGGTAAATGGCTACAGAACTCGCTTAAAAAATTGTTTCATTCGTTTTCCTACCTTAAGGAATCTTTCGCACAAAGTTCGCTCCGAAAACCATGTTCCAGTAAACGGATTCGACTGGTTAATGAACTTGACCTTTTAAATGAGAAGAAAGATTTTTGTACCAAATGTTATCAAAATCGAACCATTTTTGTGCCGATGAGGAACTTCTTAATAATTCAAACCCCCCTAAAAGTACTTAAACATTTGAATATAAAAAAAAAAACATTCTTAGCGAGTGTTTACACTCTAAACGTATTGTCCGTGCAAAATTTCAAATTTTTGTGTCGAGTGGTTCGGGATATTATTACCTCGGATGGGCCATCACCAGGGCGCAAACTCTATGAGGGACAAAATCACATTTTCTTTCTAGTAATTCAAGAACTGCAATCATAGTGGAAATTAACCTCAATTAAAAATAATACTATGAAATAGATATTGTTCGGTAACAGCTGTTCTGTTATCGTCCTAGCAACACATGCTGCCTTGGCTTGCCTGCTCTAACCAACTAAAACTTTAAACCCCCCTAAAAATAATTAAAAATTCGAATATCAAAAAATCCTTTCTTAGCGAGTTCTTTGGGGTGGTTTAGGCTGGGCGATGATAGGTCAGTGAATGAGTGAGTCAGTCAGTGAGTGAGTGAGTCAGTCAGTGAGTGAGTGGTATTTGACAAATATATAGTAAACTTGCTGACCCGGCGAACTTCGTACCGCCTAACAGTCAATTCTTTAATTTTATTTTTTATTTTAATACTTATTCTGCTATTTCGGACACCGGGCCAGCTAGTAAGATAAAAAAAAAAAGAAACTTAATAAGTCAACAATTACATTTTGTCAACAAATAAAAAGTATAAAACACTTAAAATTCTTTTAATAGTCACTAAAAAATCACAATCAAAATTACAATATCAGATTTCTTATTAATGATACCTACTCATTATATTTCATTTTATTTTTACTTATTCTAAATTAAGTTTCACTTTTATTGTAGTACTTAATGGACACGATATTTTTTGTTTCATTACCTGACGCGTAAATAAACAAAGCAGATGGTTTTCCAACACGGGAACACGCAACATACAATTGACCATGTGAGAAACATGGGGTTTCTAGATTAATACCACAAACACTTAATGACTGCCCTGGGTTTTTAGCGCGTTTCCTCCCTCCCCCATAGGGAGGAACCCCGCTTATAAGGTTGATACAATGAAACAATCCGGAAGTGCCGACAAGAAAATTTCGCGTTTCAGAACCCCTAGAGACCGAAAATAACGGTGGTTCAAATTTGTATATATATATATATATATATATATGTATATATATATATATATATATATATATATATATATATATATATATATATACATATATATATATATATATTTGTCTGTTCGCTCATTTCTGGCTTCCCTGATGGTCCGATTTTGATGAAATTTGGTACAAAAATCAGTCGTCCAATTTGAAAGGTCAAGTTCGTTAACCAGCAAAATCCGCCCACTGGAAGATGGCGTTTGGGGCGAAATTCGCGCAGAAAAAATCGTAACGCTTACGTTTTTGAGTTCATAAGCTTGTAAGTACTCTTTTTATAGGCTTCTTGGGCTAGGAAAACGAATGAAACCATTTTCAAGGCGATAGCTTTAACCGTTTTCCAGAAAATTGGAAAAATAGTTTTAGCACTTTCCTCCGAAGGAAAGTAGCTATTGAGGTTGGACTCATGACGGAATTTTTGAAAAATTTCTTCAAATCTTTATCGATCCTACCTAGTAGACACCGAAAATGACCCCCGTTAAAATTTATATATATCTATATATATATATATATATATGCATATATATATATGTGTCTGTTAACACGATAGCGGCCAGAGTTTTTGTTTTTTCGTCACGAAACTTGGTATATAGCATTCAATTAGCAAACGATTGAACGAGTTCGTTAACCACCAAAGTCGGTCCACCGGAAGGGGGGGTTTACCCCGAACCCAAAACACTTATTTGACTATGTCAGCCGTAATATTTGTTATATTTCAACGAAACTTAGTATTCGTAGTGTTAATATAGAGAGAAAAGTGAGATATAAAAATGAACTAAATCGGTTCATTAGAAGGGGGGGTTTACTCCGGACCCACAATACCAATTCGCCACTACCAGCCGTGATTTTTGGTATATTTCGACGAAACTCGGTATTCGTAGTGCTAATCCACAGGTAAATATGTGTTGTAAAAATAAACGAAATCGGTTCATTAGAAGGGGGGGTTTACTCCGGACCCACAATACCAATTCGCCACTACCAGCCGTGATTTTTGGTATATTTCGACGAAACTCGGTATTCGTAGTGGTAATCTACAGGTAAATATGTGTTGTAAAAAGAAACTAAATCGGTTCATTAGAAGGGGGGGTTTACTCTGGACCCAAATTCCTAATATACTCATACCGGTCGTAATTTCTGCTGTATTGTAACGAAACGCTGTATACGTCGTGGGTAACTCATGAGAAAGAAGTGTTGTAAAAATGAGCTGAATCGGTCAATCGGAAAGCGGGGGTTTAATTTGTAATATATTTGAATAGAAAAGCCGGCAGACGTAGGTTCACAAAGCCGCCGCAAGGAGCGCTTTCTACCACTAGAGTGACTGTATCCTGTTCCTGCGTTAGATCAAAATACGATAATATGAGGATTTTTGTATTTATTACGTAGTGTAGTAGGTACCATGTGTAAACATAACTCTGGATGCAAATTAATAATTGATCAGTTACTCATTACAAATTTAAAAGAGAAGTATTCATGTTTTTATTTTATTTATGTAGGATATTTTAAGCAAATTGTTCTGGAAAGCAGTCTACACTACCCAAATTCTGAGGAAAGTGCTTAGTTATGCAGCTCCTGCGTGACGGACTTTTTGAATACCGTTTTTGGTTTGGGTACTTAGAATCACGGGATTCAGTTGCAACATTATCTGCATGTTCTATTTTCATTAAAACTAATATGTTGAAAGTTATGTTACGTTTGGAGTTAAGGAAGGGTTAGAATAAAATATTTTATGAACAGACATGAAAAGTTTTGGTAACTTTTTATACTTTCCTTAATATCTCGAAAAAGGTTGAGAATCTTGGTAAACAAAAGATTACCATTAGAATGCTTACTAAATGCTCTACAAAAAAGGTTCTAATGAAAGTTTTGATTAGGCGATGTCAATCGGAGAAATAAGTGCTTAAAACATTAAAGTAATTGATTTCGCTTATTCGAACTGTTCTTTTTGTCTTTGATTTTGGTACTTAGAATCATGGGCTTCAGTTGAAACATTTTCTGCATGTTTGAATTTTATCAAAACTAATATGTTGAAAATTTGGTTACGTTTGGAGTAAAGGAAGGATTAAAATAAAATATTTCATTTTTAGACATGAAAAGTTTTGGGAACTTCGTATATTTTCATTAATATCACGAAAACGGTTTGGAATCTTGGCAAGCAATAGATTACCATTCGAAAGGTTACTAAATTTTCTACAAAAAATGTTTTGAATACATTTGCGATGGGATGGTCATATTTGGAGAAATAAGTGCTTAAAACATAGGTAATTTCGTTCATTTTAACGTATCTTTTTGTGTGTTTCCTACAGTTTTTTTTCACTGCTCGTTATTTTTGTGATTGCTTATAGTAGTCAAATGTATTAGTCAATAAAACAGGATACGTATATATAGAAACAATATTTTGTTTCAACGGTATCTTGGAATTCGAAGATGCCCTATGAATATCTAGATTACTGTACTGGTGTTGATTTCGTTCTTTAGAATTGTTTTTGGTATTCCCTATTTTCAGAAGTTTTTATCTATTTATTAATTTTTTTTTTTAAATTCATTGAACGAAATCATATGAATTCAAAGGTGAGGAGCAAGGAGGCTTAGGGTGGAGTGCATTCCCAGTACAGGTATCGCCCAGTGGACCCTCGTCATCTGTAAGTTCCTTTCTAGGGTCATAAAGATAAGCCTCCAAACAACTGTAGGAATGTAGGATTTCTAATTTTTGCCAGTATCAGAACAGCCGCTCTTTACATACAACACTGGTACTGACGTACCGGTCTATACTAGTTGCACTCCACACGGTGGTAGTACTTGGTGTATGCCACAGCGGATTGCTCATTATAATCTTATTTTATACGTATTAAATAGATACCTAAAAAAAGTTTATTTGTGTATAAGTGTTGCGTTATTGGGATTAGAATAAAATATTTTATTAACATACATGAAATACTTCGGAATCTTTGTATATTGTCCTTAATTTTTTTTCTTTTATGGTGTATCGAAATCTGAGTCATTAGCACCATTTTTTCCTTATGAGCTTATATAATACTTAGATTTAGCTAGCAACAATATTTTACACCGCAATTAAAGTGATTTGCTCTTCTTATAAACATAATATTTATATTATAATATAAACATAACACATTAATTTGTCTGACAAAAAAAAAGTCCGACCCGCAGGAACTGCTTCATCTTAGCGCGGTTCCGTTCTTATCTCAAGTGCGATTAGTGAAGGAATATAGCAGCTATCGGTAGGTATTAGCACCATTTCCCCCCCTTAATATCTTCAAAACAGTTAAGAAATCGTGGGAAGTACGATGTAACCATTCAAAAGCTTACTAAATTCTCTAAAAAAAAGATTCTGAAGAAAATTTCGATGGGGCAATGTCAGTCGGAGAAGTAAGTGCTTAAAACTACGAAAGTGTTAGTTTTGTTATTTTAAACGGGTTTTTGTCACTGTTTACCTCACTTTTGTTTTTTAAGTTTATTTAACGGTGGAATGAGTATTTCATTAAAGCTGAGAAAATAAGAATCATATTGGTAATTGAGTTTTCCTAGAGTGAGCGTCGCGATGACGGGAGAGTCCCATCCGCTTAGAAAACTGCCAGTTTCCATATGTGGCGCTTTAAGCTTCCTTCTTTTTGAGATTTTATTTTATATTTTTAACGAAAGATTAAAACCTACCGATAGCTGCTACTATTCCTTTACTAATCACACTTCGGATAAGAACGGAACCGCGCTAAGATGATGCAGTTCCTGCGAGTCGGACTTTTGTTTATAGTAAAACTGAGTTCGTAGGTCCAATAGCAACACAGCTGCAGGCACTGTAATGAATTCACAGCAGCTCGATTCAAACTTGCAACATTATTAGTCGAATGTCGCGCTTCGCGGGTCTGTCTTAGCCAAATTCTTTCACGTTCATTGCGATCTTCACGTTCCTGGGCAGTACGATTAGATTGATAATTAATTTGATGCGTTGCATTTCGGGTTCTTCTGCCTAAATTTGTCCGCCGCCTTATAGGAGGCATATTTAGTAAGTCACAAACACACAACACTTTAGTAATTTTATAGAAATTTGTGGCTTTTAGATTTAGTAATATTATAGATGCACAGCAAAGAGATGTTTAAATTTCAAGTGACATTTTACCACAGAAAATTTACATTTTACCAAAGACAATTTGTTTTTGAGTAACATTACCATCGTATAAATATACGATGGTATATTTCCCCTCCACTAACACTTAAACTTTATGGTATGGTATTAAAGTTCAAATTGACCTTTAAGTATTATTACAAATCTTTTGTATGGGAATATAGAAAAATAGGGTATTTTTTACTTCGTTAACGCAAATATAAATCAATTTAAATTGAATTATTAACATGTGATTCTATTGTCACCTAGTGATTACGTGTTCTTATTTATTTAAATTTTAACGTCCATTATTATTAAATACGAATTTTAGGACGGGTTATCTATAGGTTACCACCCTTTCTGGACAGGATAGGGCTGATGCCTTTCCTTTTTTCTAATGAAAAGCCACCACCCTATAGTGGGAATTGAACCCACGACCCTTGGCACAGAGTGTTAAGTTCTCAAGCCTTAACACTCACGGCCACCGGGCCTCCACATGTTCTTATTATTACTGTTATAGTGAATTTTTGCTTATACACAAATAACCTAATACGTTAACTGTTAAAAATATTATAATTGAGAACATATCGTCGATAAAAATGCAAAGTAACGAATGTGAAAAAAAACATTTTTCATTTTCAATTTTTCTGGTTGATTTTGGACTGATGTACGTTATAGCAAACTCTCGAAAATTAAAGAAAAATAATTATCAATTACAGATAATCAAACTTACGAATGTGCATTAAGTCTAATTAAAATATATCATAGGATAAAATATATATAAAGTCAACTATAAGGTACCAAATATTTTTCACATTCGATACTTTGCATTTTTATCGACGATATGTTTTTATTTAAAAATTAATTTGCGTTAAGGGAGTGAAAAAGACCCGAAAAGTGTTGTTTTTAGACTTTTTCAGTCGATTTTTTTAAATTTTTCTCTCCGTAAGAACCATCCTCGTACTTCAAGGAATATTATAAAAAAAGAATTAGCGAAATCGGTTCAGTTGTTCTCGAGATTTGCGCTTACCAACACATTTAGCGATTCATTTTTATATAATAGATTACCTACGAAATTCACTACTACGAATCGACTTGCAGTATAATTAGTTTCTATCTTCATAGTTTCGGAATGTTACTCAGCTTGTGCTCTTGTACAATTGGAACATCCAAAAGCCGAACAGGCCGGCATTGTGCGCTCAATAGATATTCCTAATTAAAATTATCATAATAATAAACCATCAAAAACAAAGTAAAACTTTTTGAGAGATGTGGCCAACCAATATGGCCACCATCGGGTTTGTTTACGTGGCGGTTTTTTCCCTCTTCCCTCCTTACATAATTTCATGATGATAACAGTCTATGACTTGAAAAAAATGTAAGCGTAAACCGTGATTACAATTTGAAACGATTCGAGATAGATCGATTCTGTAAAAGATCGGCCCTTGGAGATTGATTCATTAAAAGATCGGGCCTTGGAGAACGATTCTTTAAAAAGATCGGCCCTTGGAGATCGATTAAAAAAATCGATATATTGTGTTAAAAAGAACGATTAAGATCGCCCATCTCTAGCGTGAGGCGTCGATGTTTCGGTTATGAGCGGATTCTAACTCTTGTAAAGGTCAATCAACTTATTTTGAAGTGTCCAGACGTACAGTAATTCAAATATACGAAAATAGCTCTCCAAGTATTTTGACCATGGAACCTTGTGTGAAAGTTAGATATAATATTCGAGTTTCACCACCAAAAAAAAAAACCAACTTCTACAAACTGCGTCATTTTGCGCTTTCCCATAATATGCTTATCTCTCATTTGGAAAAAATGAGGACCTATCATCCCCCATTTGGAAAAAATGTAAGCTTAAAGCCTGATTACAATTTGAAACGATTCGAGATAGATCGATTCTATAAAAGATCGGCCCTTGGAGATTGATTCATTAAAAGATCGGGCCTTTAAAAGATTGGAGGTATTTACTCTCCATTTGGAGAATAAATACCTCCTAGAAAGTAAGGGGATTTTCTGCAACAAAAGGCCCGAATTCGCAAATTAAGCATATTACCCCCTGCTCATTTTGCCTCTAGAATTTCGCAAGTACCTAAGCAGCGCTCTGTCGTAAACTATAAAAATTGTACAAAGTTTTTTTGTTCAAAATTTCATGAAAATTGAGCCTGTGAGAGGGCGAACAGACATATATTATGTAAACTTTAAACACTTCTCGTGTTTATAACGTCACGCGGGTTTCCTCCCTTTGAAGAAAGGGAGAAAAGCGGGGGAAGCGAAAATCTCTTTCCTTGGAACAAAACCAATATACTTTAAGCACACTTTTCTCCGGCTGAGATCTTCGAATAAAAGTTACTTTTGGTAAGGTTAATTCCAAATTATTAATATTATGTACCCCTATTAATTTTTTTTTTTCATTTATACACATACAACCAGTATTCTCATATCTCTCGCCCAATCACGCCATTGCTCAACTAATTCTATTTTTATTTACAGATTCTTATTAATATTTCTGTTCTCACACCTGTGTAGGGTCCATGCCAAATGATGTTTGTCGCTTAGAAAAGGAATCCTTTAATTATGTTTTAATGAGTACTAATTACTAACATTCATATTTGTTCTGAATAACAAATGACTCTGAAGTATTAGGCCAGTCGATAAGATCCTTGCTTATTAAAGGCATACTTGTTATTCGCTATGGCTCACAACTAGACAAATAAGATTTCGAGTCTTTCGACACTTAAATTTGCTTGACCGAATTAGTCACCAATTTTTCGAACTCATATTAGCATCCATAGAAAATAAATATCCATATGAACGTGCTGTTTTAGTATCGTGTGGCGAATCTGCCAGATTAAATTAATACTAATATTATTATGTGACAGTTATTGATATTATATTACGCCAAACTACCGTATTAATAATAGCACTGAACGCCGCTATCGAGTCATTTCTATTGAGCGCGTATTCTATTCTCTTTAAAATGGTTTAAAATAAAGTAAGACCAGATGTGTCCACCGTGAACGCCCAGTGGACCGCAGGTTGAGTAAAGCTGCTGTAGTTGAAGCCTAGCATGAGCGTTAGTGCAGAGATCCCGTTCTAATCCCCGGATAATGCGAAACATCCTTCACACCATCCGATTCGACCCGCTCTCGTCCGGCGATTTTCCCCTTTCTGATGCCAGGGGCTTCTGATACTGGGTAAAAATCCTCAATCTAGTAGCTTTTCAATCACAACTTCCCTAGATAGCCGTTAAGATTACAATACACACATCTACTGACGCAGGGAAATCCATTGAAGCTTCATCTACTTCTTTTCGGCTTGGGTTGAAATGAAATCTCAAATCAGTACAAATTAATTTAGAAAGGTTAGAAAAGCTGCAGGCTGTTATCGGCAAATATCATTAATTCATATTATATCGAATTAGTTTCGAAGAACAACAACAGTATAATAGAGGTGCACATATTTTAATAGCAGACTCGATATTTGCAGCCCAATGACCGCGAGTAATACGTGCCAGGGGTTGTTGGTTCCATTCCTAAGGGATCGATCAGTCTTGGATATTTACTGAGCCGGACTATCAGAACCTACATCATAGCAGTTTCCATAAGTTCCACAATGAAGTTATCATATACAACCGTTTTTGAAATATTTAAGAAAATACTACAATTCTAAAAACTGCTCATGTATGTTAATCTTTTTTTTTTTTTTTTTTTTTTTTTTTTTTTTTTTTTTTTTTTTTTTTTTTTTTTTTTTTATAGTATATCCTTAACTCCAAACGTAACCATAATTTAAATATTTTAGTTTGGATGAATGCCAAACGTCTGGAATATTTCTTAACTGAATCTGTCGTTCACTTTTCTCGAAACACACACACACACACGTATATATATACATATATATATATATATATATATATATATATATATATATATATATATATATATATATATATACACACATACAGGGTGTCCCGTAAATGTCTAGTCATATTGTGAGGGGTGATAGAGGACCCTTAGCGGAACAAAAAATGTTCTATGACGATTTCCCGAATTCTCGCCCATAAGGGAGAAAACGTCGTTTTTTCGAGTCAAACGTGGTTTTTAGAAGAATAATCGTTGTAGCTCCGTCCCAGGTAGTACTACTAGAAAGGGAGTGAAACCAATCGAAAGCTGAGTAAATTTACTATAAGTCTAGTTGGGATTAAACGTAAAAATGAATGAATGTAAGTATGTATATCTTACCAAAATAAAACTATTCTAAATTTACTGACATTTTATTGATATTTCATTTCAGCGTTACTCCTCAATGGGCAGGATCTGAGATTTCCGGGTTTCAGAAAAACTTTCTCATTTAACCAGCTTTCCATTCATATATCACAACCCTGTGTTATTGAAGTATTTGAACAATTTAAGAACAAAAGTTTTTAAAAAAACATTGATCCGTGAAAAGAAAATTATATATTTTTTTTTCAGTTTATTCATAAATCTGAAGAGAAATATTTATTTTTATAGATGTTTCCATAAATATTAAGTAAATATTTACTTAAAACAATAATAATAAAATTACTTCCACAAATATAAAAAAATATCCCAAAACAGTAAATAAATAAAATACTCATCCATTTTGAATTTGTTAATTACAGTAACTAATACTGGGTCCAGGAGATGGCCATTAATGAACCCCCAACCATACATTAACCTCAAAAATTACTATTTTTACCTAGATCACGCATTTGAACACATTTTTACAGGTATTTATATTTAGAAAACTAATGCTTTACCTTAAATTGATACTGATAGCTACGCTTGTGAAACTCACGGGGATTCTCATGAGCCCATGCGTTTTTGTTGTGGCAATTAAAAATTCTATCCCTCATAAATAAGAAGTACATAGTCCTGTAAAAATGCGTTCAAATGCGTGATCTAGGTAAAAATAATAATTTTCGAGGTTAATGTATGGTTGGGGTGCCTTAATGGCCACCTCCAGTATTAGTTACCTGAATTCAAAATAAATGTGTATTTTATTTATTTACTGTTTTAGGATATTTTTTTATGTTTACGGAATTAATTTTTTTTTATTGTTTTAAGTAAATATTTACTTAATATTTATGCAAACATTTATAAAAATAAATATTTCTCTTCAGCTTTTTGAATAAACTAAAGAAAAAAATAGAATTTTCTTTTCACAGAACCAATGTTTTTTTTTAAACTTTTGTTCTTAAATCGTTCAAATACTTCAATAACATAGGGTTGTGATACATGAATGGAAAGCTGGTTATATGAGGAAGTTTTTCTGAAACCCGGAAATCTCAGATCTTGCCCATTGAGGAGTAACGCTGAAAAGAAATATCAATAAAATGTCAGTAAATTTAGAATAGCTTTCTTTTGGTAATATATACATACTTACATTCATTCATTTTTACGTTTACTCCTAAGTAGTCTTATAGTAAATTTTCTCAGCTTTCGATTGGTGGCACTCCCTTTCTAGTAGTACGGATCTACAACGATTATTCTTCTAAAAACCACGTTTGTCTCGAAAAAAACAATAAAACGACGTTTTCTCCCTTATGGGCGAGAATTCGGGAAATCGTCATAGAACATTTTTTGTTCCGCTAAGGGTCCTCTATCACCCCTCACAATATGACTAGACATTTACGGGACACCCTGTATATATACATACATACATACATACATATACATAAAACACTCTTGAAGGCTGTTCGAACGCAAAATGAAATTGGCCGCACCTTGAATGTCAGAATCCTCAATAAGGCTTCACCTATAGTGTCAATGGCCTTGTCAACGAGTCCAGTGATTTATGGTTTTCCTCAATACTCCATTAGCCGTAGAAGTCTGTCTCGCAGGGTCTGTACTATCTTAGCGGGTTTCCACATAATAATTATTATCTCCGATGTGATTTAGAAAGCTTATAATAGAATAATTTAGTATTTGGCTATTTCTATTGGAAACTTCAATTTATAAACTATCTTTACCTTGAAGAAACAACTGGAAAGAGCAACACACGAAAAAAGGAGATTGTTGACGTTAAATATTGTCGATTGTACACAGAAATAACCCAGTCCCTTTCATCTTCCGCTAGTTTTTAAGAAATTGGGAATTACTAAAACAAAACATCCCTCCTATTTCTCTTTATTTACATTATTGATGACTAGTTTTCTTGCCATTGAGACCCATTAACGGAACAAAAAAACACGTTCGAAGTATGTAACAAGCAATGTTTTTTCCGACTGAGATGGGCCCATTCAAATTTACTCGTCCAACGCAATTGTTAGAAGCCTTTGAAATGGCCACTTTACACGATTTCGTATTAGTTTTCGAAACATTTTACAAAATATAAAAAAAGAATTGTCTGTCAATAAAATATTTTTTTTTTGAAATAGTACTCTTTTCGAAAAGTAGTCGACATTTGTACATCCTAGTTTGGTTAGATCCGGATCACTCTGGTAAAAACGTAGAAGTTATGATTTTATCGAGGAGATGTCGGCGGGAAAAAGTGTTTTGGTGAATTCTGATAGTTAAAAGAATTAGATCAAGTATTTTTTTGCCAAAATTAATCAATAACGATCTACTTTTGGTTATATATATATATATATATATATATATATATATATATATATATATATACACATACATATATACATACATACTTACATACTTACATACATACATACATACATATAGAGTCATCAGGTCAACATCAGACACGTTATTCTTTCTATAGGAAAGAAGGAATCAAGCTAAGATGACACTATTATGATGTATTTAGTCACTAGGTAATAATACAACTCGGACTAAAAAATACTTTAATTTGAGTTGCAGAATTAGAAAACGATATTTTAATTAACAGATTCTTTGGAATATGTACTATCTACATGCTGCCAACAGTTTTCGGACAGGATTGTATTCATTCCTTTTTAAAAAACCATTACACCTAGAGGTAATAGATTAATAGCAATAATGACAGAATTCTATCACTGTATAAATATTATAAATTCTTCTATATTATATATATATATATATAAAATATTTACATAAGTTACGATATTATAATTATTATTAAAATACCACAGATATGTTGGTGAAAATAATCAAGGTCTATCTTGAACAAAGACGGAAGACAAAAATACAAAAACACTTAAATGTTGTTATTTATCTCTCTCTCGTTTAAAGGAATATATAACCACTAAGTTAAAAAAGTCCGTCACGCAGGAGCTGCATAACTAAGCACTTTCCCCAGAATTTGGGTAGTGTAGATTGCTTTGCAGAACAATTTGCTTAAAATATCCTACATAAATAAAATAAAAACATGAATAGTTCTCTTTTAAATTTGTAATGAGTAACTGATCAATTAATAATTTGCTTCCAGAGTTATGTTTACACATGGTACCTATTACACTTCGTAATAAATACAAAAAACCTCATATTATCGTATTTTGATCTAACGCAGGAACAGGATACAGTCACTCTAGTGGTAGAAAGCGCTCCTTGCGGCGGCTTTGTGAACCTACGTCTGACGGGCTTTTCTATTGAAATATATTACAAATTAAACCCCCGCTTTCCGATTGACCGATTCAGCTCATTTCTACAACACTTCTTTCTCATGAGTTACCCACGACGTATACCGCGTTTCGTTACAATACAGCAGAAATTACGACCGGTATGAGTATATTAAGAATTTGGGTCAGGAGTAACCCCCCCCCCTTCTAATGAACCGATTTAGTTTATTTTTACAACACATATTTACCTGTAGATTACCACTACGAATACCGAGTTTCGTCGAAATATACCAAAAATCACGGCTGGTAGTGGCGAATTGGTATAGTGGGTCCGGAGTAAACCCCCCCTTCTAATGAACCGATTTAGTTCATTTTTATATCTCACTTTTCTCTCTATATTACCACTACGAATACCAAGTTTCGTTGAAATATAACAAATATTACGGCTGACATAGTCAAATTAGTGTTTTGGGTTCGGGGTAAACCCCCCCTTCCGGTGGACCGACTTTGGTGGTTAACGAACTCGTTCAATCGTTTGCTAATTGAATGCTATATACTAACTTTCGTGACGAAAAAACAAAAACTCTGGCCGCTATCGTGTTAACAGACACACATATATATATATATATATATATATATATATATATATATATATATATGTGCATATATATATATAGATATATATAAATTTTAACGGGGGTCATTTTCGGTGTCTACTAGGTAGGATCGATAAAGATTTGAAGAAATTTTTCAAAAATTCCGTCATGAGTCCAACCTCAATAGCTACTTTCCTTCGGAGGAAAGTGCTAAAAACTCTACCAGGAAGGAACAGAGTTTTCTTTTTGTAATAGATAATCCGCTCAATTCAAGATTATCATGAATGTATATTATTGCAACATTATAATTGAGTACAACTATGTAAGTGCCAACGGCCATAGCCAAGTTGAATACACCGGTTCCCATTGATCACAGTTAAGCATCGTCGGGCGTGGCCAGTACATGAATGGGTGACCGACCACCTGCCGTTGGCATTATTAAAAGGTGGCAACCTGTAGATAGCCCGTTGTTAATAGCCCCATTGTTGAGATGCTAACACGTTACAAGTGATAATATAAATACACCGAGAGGAGAAAAATATATCCAAAACTGTTGCTGATACAGCCTCAGTAAAAAAAAAAACTTGCAACCTTTTCAATCCATGTAACAGGCAGCGTAAGGTAGCCGAGAAGCCAATCTAAATTGCCTCGCGTTCAACAAAGTTCAACAATAGTCCAATCACATCTCATTGAATGGAGTACCTGTTCATTCATTTAGGCTAAAGTCTCTTCATTAAAATCATGTCATTGGTTTCGAAATATTAGATCAAATTGATTAGAAGTCTTGTTCTATCATCCACTTGTTATCAAATAATCGGAATAGCAAGAATATACCTTATCTCTTATATTGTTTATATGTCACCTAAATCCATATTGTGAATTAAAAAGCATAGAATATAAATTTTGAATATTTTACGGTTACAAAATTTGAAATATATCCGGGAATATATTCTCCAAGAAAACAGAGATGTTTGGTTCTAAAACTTAAAGCACATAAATATCTCGAAAACGGGTGCGAAATCATGTTAATAGCATAGTGACCAAAGCGTCATAAATTGTCTCCAAAAATTCATTTAAAATCTAAATTTGTTTAACAATAAAATGGCCTTAAAAATTGAGGTTTCCTGCAAAATTAGCAATATTTTTAGATCATTGTACGCAGAAATTCTACAACACAGCTTTCCAAAGTACCCCTGATTCAAGCATCACTATGCGCGACTCGGGGTTTTACTGGGGCTGTTTAAGAACGATTTCAAATATTTTCTATGTGAAATAAGGTCGATCCTTTAGAGATAATAATATTATCGTTATGTTCTCAAAAACATATTATGTTCTTTGGTGTTGTTTGAATGTTTTTTTTTTGTTTCAATTTCATGTCTGCTAATTTATTTTTCATTTTTTTACTCTAGGCCATTAGCGCAGCGATGAATTTTCCCAACGTGCCGTGAGATGAGAAAATTCCTGCCGCACGTGGGAATCGAACCCACCATCTCCCGTATATGAATCTAAAGCGTTAACCACTAGACCACGGGGAGACCCCCGCTAATTATGTATAGTGCTAATTACTGCTAAGATCATTAGCACCATTCTCTGTCCGCTGAAGGAAGCACCGATTTGAGAACTTTTCAGACCTTATACTCGGAAACTATTATTATAGATACTATCTATGTCGGTTTTTCTTTTTTAAGAAATACCAGAAGAACATTTTAGCCTTAACCTACGACTAAACCTATATAAGTAATTTATTAACTTATTATGTTTATTGTGTCTGTTAATATTAACAAATTTACTAAAATGTTGCAGAAGGTCAATAATAAAAAATACACAATAAATGCAGCTCCAAATCTTCTATTTCTTGTTCTACATGTTTCACGCGATCCTGGGGTCTCCTAAGGAGCTTGAAACTAAAAGTAAATCTATTTCTGGTCACATCATTAAAACATGTTTAAGTAGCCCACGGGTCTAAAACTTCCACCGTCCGCAGTAAGTAAGTGAATAATGAAAATCTCAGTATGGTCGGCAGTTACGTCCCTAAATGTAAAATCGACTGGTGCCACCTATTTTTCAATTTAATTTAATTTTTATTTTTCCGCACCATTAAATCAACAAATACGTATTCTTATTAACCACTCTTTTTTTATTTTTAAGAATATATACATATTTTCTTTTATTATGCCTTTGTTCATGTTCATTTTTTGTGAAGTATATTAAATTAGATAAAGTCAAATATGTGGTAAGTTTTTATTGTGTGGTACACAAGACACACAGTAGAACGATTACAAAAGTGACCATGAGTGATCGGAATTTTGATCTCCTAAATCGGTGATTTGCCCCACTGTGGGTCGCTGCGTGGCCGGCTGTAGGGAAGTGTAATCCAATTTAAGAGGTTTTAAATTTATTTTAGACATTTGAAAGTTAATCAGTTAGAAAACCTTCTGCGGGATGTACATCCTAGAAATTATAAATGATAAATACAATTAAGGTAACACAATACACAAATGTAATTGATACTATATGCTAAAAACGTGTCATTGAATGTTAAGTAAAACGATATAAACCCGACACTTGATCCGAGATAAGTAATATAATACCTTACTATAACCTCAGAATCCCTGTGGTTGAGGATATTAATTTCAATTTCACAATAATTCAACTAGATTCAAGTAAAATAAACATTTATCTCTATCGCTTAAGTTTGATAAGTTTTCAATTTTTTTATATAAATACATTAATAAACTTCTTGTTATTCTTCAGTCCCTATAAATTCAAAATTATCATTTAAAATTCCTATGTAAAGATTCCTATATAAAGATCGACTCACTGGAACAGCGTTATTTGAGTACGTTTACATAACATCTTCATCCCTGCTGAGATCTGAAAACATAAGAAACTCTAGCATAAAAAAAAAATGCAATAAGCAAAAGTACTTCCTATTGTAGCTATAAAAAGTTATAATGATAAGATCAGATTATTTTATGTATTTTATTATAATAAAAATTAGTTTTTGTTGCATTGTTCTAATAAGAACGTTTTTTATGATCAAAAGAATTATACGCCCTACCCCCTGTTAATTTTATATATATACAGTGAAACCTCCCTATAGCGGACACCTCTGGGAGAACCAAAGTTGTCCACTATAGAGAGGTGTCCGCTATACAGAGGGGTTGGTCCAGAAGGATACGTACCGAATTTGTATATTTAATTCATGTTTTAATTAACCATTTAATAATTACCCACCACAAGTTTTTTTAATATATAGAAAGAAGTTCAATAAGTATAAGCTGAAAAAAAAATTTAAAAATATTTCCAGGCGTATATCCAAAAAGTAATGATGGAATCTTGGATTCCCACTTATTTCCCGCATTCACCGATGCCGATTCTCCACAAATGGCTCTAAATGAAATTTTGTGCCTGCCACGAAAGTTTTCCAGCCATCCATTGGAAGCCTTAAATTCAGAATTGCCCAACTGTCCAGCTAAGCCTAGTGCTTTTCCTGGATCATAGGACCTGATATGGGAATGTTTTAAACACGCACTCTTTTAAACCATTCCATTGTAGCGAGATCGATTGTAAATCCGTGTCCAGTTCTTAGTTCTTGGACAACATGTTTGTCACAATTTTCCGTCCATTTCTGCAAAATTTCATCTTTCTTTTTCAATATTTCTGCTGCTTGTGTTTTCCCTATCTTAATAAACTAGGCAACTTTACGCACACCACATTTTTCGCGATTAGTAAATGACATCACGTAAATTTGTTCTTTAAGTGTCAGAGATTTCAGATTAGACATATTGAAGAGAAAGCACGATATTTACTCAACAAGAGCTAAAACCCAACTGAAAATTGAAGAGAGGGAATGTGGACGGAATGAGAGTTTTGGAATATTCCCGGAACCGTGATACCTCGTTGGCAAAACATTAGTAATATGCCAGCGGGTAAATCATATGCTTCTGCTGAAAAGGAAGAGGTTCCTGTAGTGAAATTCCTAGGAGGATATCACTAGTCACTATTCTCTCTATATATATATCTTATTCTCACAAAGAGTTTGTTATTGTTAACGCATTTTACTGGAAACCTACACCGATAGGAACGCTTCTATAAATAACATTAGCTGTAATTGTCCGTAGTAAGGAGGTAAAAAATCAGGTTTCTCTGTCTGTGTCCGTTGTACAGAGGTGTCCGCAATATAGAGGTTTATTTTACCTATAGAAAAATTCGGGACTGCGAGAAAATGTCCGTTAATAGAGGTGTCCGCTGTAGGGATGTGTCCGTTAAGGGAGGTTTCACTATATATATTTTTTTTTGCTGTTGTTTCCTTTCGTGGCAAAAAGAGACAGCAGCTTTCGCAAAATATTTTACAGAAAAATTACCTTAATCAAAAGAAAGATGTTAACGATCTTAGCAGTCGATGAACCAACAAAAAAAATGCAATTTTTCCGCTGTCTGCTAATTTTAAGAAATCAGAGTGCCAGTTAATTTGAAACTTTGCTATATCATCTGAAAGGTTATTACATAAGAAAGTTATTGGGGGGGGGGGGTAAATCATTTCCAGTCTTCTCCAGAAGTGCGGTAATAGGTAATAAACTTATTAATAATTTCCACTTTCCGGTTTTATTTGAATTCAAAGTATTTGAACCGTTGTCAGTAACAGTTGAAATTTTAAATATGGCCTTTATACTGTGAATGCACTTTACTTTGGCAAAGTTATCCAGGTTATACATATTATATGAATAACAACTGCTTATCCGTAGTGTCATTTGGAATGATTAAAATAAAAACAGTTATTATTTTGGTTCGACCTTTCTTGAAATGTTTTTATGGCATCAGGTCTGTGACAAAGGATCCATTTCGAGAGATACTTATTTCACAGTTCAATGCCTTGAACAATATGAAAAATGTTTCTTATTTTCTTGTGTTCTTTTGATATCATACTCATTCTACAAATAAATGAAATTTAAAACAAAGAACAACTAATTAAAAAGTCTCACTTCCGGATGACATCATGAGGTTATCCTTATAAACGGGCTTCCTCCCTATGGAGGGAGGAAGGAACCGCGTTAAAATGAACTTATAAGTTCTCAATAAGAGTTTAAATATTTGAGGCTTTGAGATAGAAACCGTATGAACACACTAAGCACTGTAAATATTTGGCGAACGAAACAAATCGATAATGGAAATTTTCTACTTATAGCTTATTCACATCAATAGGACACACGTCCGTATTGTCCCAACCATTGAAAGGGCGCTGCAGTTGTATGATCTGATACTAGCAGTGCCACGATTGACAACGCTTCAAAGATAGAGAAAAAAGCAATTCATTCCGCTCGTTCACTAGATCGATAGTTGGCAGTGAACGTGTCCGTTTTACCTAGCAAATCAACACTTCTCAAGGGCATGCACTACAAATGACAAGGCCCGTTTCTATATATCACAGCCAGTAATACTTCAGAACCTAAAAAAGATTAATAATTTTTGTATACACACTTGTAAAGTTTCACTCGACCTAAACTAAAACCTTAAATATTTTAGCACTTACCGAAGAAATGTCTAATGATCTATCTATGCATACATATACATATATATATATATATATATATATATATATATATACACATATACACACACACACACATACACATACACTCATAAATATAATATATATAACTGACGTTTCACACCAAGGGTGACCTGGAGTAGATCTTAACAGAGGAAAGAAGAGAATCTTAACGATTAAAGATCTATTTAATCTGCTGTAGTATTAATTAATGCGCTGGAGTTTTTAATTATTCTCGAATAATGAAGGAATTGGTTAAGAGCGTTTTTTTTTTTTTTTCGGTTTTCGATATCTTTATATTTGTAACTAATTTAGAATTAATTTTACCACGGCTGATTTTGGCTTTGAATTTTTGTGCTTGCATTTCTATGGAAATAAAAAGAAAAGGCTACAGCCCTATCCTCCTAGAAAAGGGTTCTAACATATAGATAGATCTATATCTAACCCGTCCTTAAAAATCTGTTCTATGTATAAATATACGTTAATATCTATATAAAAAAAATAAAATATAATATCCAGAAGGAATATAGATTAGGTAGCCAAAATATTTGCTCTATTCGAGGCAATACAATTTTATTCAACCATATCATTCGAACTTCATCAAAAATGTAATTAATCAATTACATTAATTAATTTCATTAATTTGTTTTTTCCCACAATACCCTCAATACCGATTTCTTTCAAATTTTGTACAATAACGTATTTTGATGCACTAAACACGAATACGTTAAAAAAAAACCTTCGCATTTAACTAGGAAAGAAGTTATTAAGCACTAAAGTTCACTGTTATGCGGGTTATGAGAGCTAATGTAAACAACTACATTTGTGACGACTTTAAGGCATACATGCTATGCGTTTCCGCTCGCTCAAGAAGATAAGAACACCCCAGTCAATCCAACTCGCTAAAATTAATAGAATTCTAATAGAATATAATATTAGGCACTAAAGTTCACTGTTAGGAAGGTTATAAAACTAGGCGTCAACAGCGTATTTGTAAACACGCGCATGCGCAGATATGTAACATTGGGAAACTGAGAACCTCTACCTCTTCACTATGCGAGTGCCCTAAGGGTACTCGCATAGTGAAGAGGTAGAGGTAGAGGTAGAGGTACCTCTAAGTAACACAAACACATTGTAATGGGGGCTCGAATAGTGAAGAGGTAGAGGTAGAGGTGAACCGCGCGGGCCTCCTGGAGGTCCCGCCCGCCCGCTTTTAAAGACAAAATTGTTTGTCTTTTCGAGCGGTCTAAAGCGCGGTCTATGAAGTGACTTCTCCGTGATTGGTCCTTTCAAGTCCTCTACTATCCCATTCCACCCTCTGCTGCACGAGTGGTCGTTAGTGTAGTATTTTCACTCTAGAAAATTTGAGATTAGTGTTTTGGGATTGTGAATAACTATTAACGGTAGTGAAATGAAAGAAGATTTAATTATCGCGGTGCAGATTCGTCCAGCACTGTCGGACGAATGGCATAAAAACCACCACAACCGTCATTTGTATACGAAAGACTGGAAGGCTGTAGCAGCTGAACTGCATAGTACTGGCAAGCTTATGGTGATATGTTGTCGCAAATGCATGAAATTGTTTCAGGAGTCATCGTCATGTATTCCTGAAATTTGTCTGGGTATTTTTTAAGTTGAAAAAAAAATATGGTGATGTTCTCCCAAATTTTTTTGCACTTGATTTATGGGATGAACACTAAAATCTCGATTACTCAAAGTGCCAATTATCCACCATTTACGCGCTGTCGACATGTCATCACTATCTTCACTACTGTCAGCTAACATTGTAAAAATAAACTATCCTAACAACCTCTCTTCTTGCAACACAGTTGAAGACTCACCCTCAAATCATGTGAAACTGGAAAAGCAGCGCGGTATCCCTCTTCACTATGCGACCCTCCCTCTATCAAAACCTCTACCTCTACCTCTTCCCTCTACCTCTACCTCTACCTCTTCCCTCTACCCTAAGGGTAGGCGCATGGTGAAGAGGTAGAGGTAGAGTGAAGAGGTAGAGGTAGAGGTAGAGGTTTTGGTAAAGGGAGGGTCGCATAGTGAAGAGGGATATCGCGCTGCTTTTCCAGTTTCACATGATTTGAGAGTGAGTCTTCAACTCTGTTGCTAGAAGAGAGGTTGTTAGGATAGTTAATTTTTTTTACAATATTAAATGACAGTAGTGAAGATACTGATAACATGCCGGCAGCGCGTAAAAGGTGGATAATTAATGCACCACGATAATTAAATCTTCTTTCATTTCACTACCGTTATAGTTATTCACAATCCTAAAATACTAATCTCAAATTTTCTAAAGTGAAAATACTACACAAACGACCACACGTGCAGCAGAGAGTTGAATGGGATAGTAGAAGACTTGAAAGAACCAATCACGGAGAAGCAACGTCATAGACCGCGCTGTAGACCGCTCGAAAAGACAAACAATTTTGTCTTTAAAAGCGGGCGGGAAAGACCTCCAGGAGGCCCGCGCGGTTCACCTCTACCTCTACCTCTTCACTATGCGAGCCCCCATTACAAACAATGTGTTTGTGTTACATAGAGGTACCTCTACCTTTACCTCTTCCCTCTGCCTCTACCTCTACCTCTTCACTATGCGACTACCCTAAGTTATCTGTTTCTTGGCACTGATCCGGAGCGCTCCAAAAACATTATAATTTGATTACTTATCAATTGGACGCATTTAAACGGAAAGGAACCAAGCGCCATTTTTAACGAAATTGAGTTTTTGGTGCTATCTTGTAGAGAATTTATATAGTAATAAAAAACTGGTTAAAATATAATGTTGTCATTAAAGCAAGAAAAAATACAAAAAAAAAAGTCAAATGGTGTATCCAGTATGCTGTAATAAACAAAAAGGAATCAAGCACTATTTTTATCAATAACTATAAAAATAAAACACCATTACCATAACAGCAGTTTATTTTAATGAGAGAAAATGAATGAAACATTTCAGGAAATAAAGGAATTTTAGACTCCCAAAAATTTGAAAACCCAATTCTCTAAAGAATGGACAGATGGCAGTTGGTTCCTTTCCGTTTAAAGGCGTCCAATTGATGTATAACATATAGTATGACGGGAACCATGATATTATAAACTGCAAAAAATTATATAGTAGCCTTAATTTTGATGATACATTATTTAACGCAATAAAAAAACTACTTATCTGCCGTGACGAAGCACGGTTAGTCAGCTATTTTTTATAAGGTGGAACATCATATGTTAATTCCAATCTCTCGATCAATCCTAAAGGATTCAATACGGATTGTCTACGGCGCAAAAAAGTTAAGAGTAATAATTTGAATTTTTAATTAAAAAATAAAAAGAGGAGTTCACAAAAAACAAAATATATTTCAGAGGAAAAAAATAAAAACACATGAGATCAACTCATGGCTTAGACATAGGCCAGAAACATAATATCTATCCAAGGAGAGTAAATTATTTAAGAAAAGAATTAGATAAAACAGTTCCCTTGTAATGATAAGAAAGCTGTCACCAAATAAGGCCAGCTGTCAATCGAACAAGATTATTTATTCATCTATGGGTCAAGAGCGATGCAGGAAATAAAGAAAATAGCACGGTGAATCACTTTAGCAATAAGCTACAATAAAATATCATTAATTTGGAATACGTTAACAATTATAAATAGTAACATTTCTATGTAATGAACTTTTATGACGCATAAATGACCTAAACTATAATGTACTAAAGAGCCGAAACTAGAAATGTCTGTTAGACGTTCAACAACTAAACGTTTTAAACAAACAGATGTTGAAAAATGTTCGATAGACGGATAAATTTAAACTTTTAAACATATACATTATGATTGTAAGGCTTACGCCAAATGGCTTAAAAAGCAGGAAACTGGTCCGAGTCAGAAAAAAAAATACATTTTTTTTTTTATAAGATTTTAGTTTATATATATATATATATATATATATATATATATATATATATATATATATATATATATATATATACACATATATATATATATATATATATATATATATATATATATATATATATATACTTCTTTAACGATAAATTCCAAAATATTTAAACTAATTTCATTATATTTTTTATTTATAAATTTATATACATTGTATATGTTACCGGCAAAGTTTATAACCAGGTATCTATAGAATGCCTAAATCCAGCCGGCAATGTATGAAAAAAGTCCGACTCGCAGGAACTGCATCATCTTTGCGCGGTTCCGTTCTTATATCTAGACTCATTTAAAATGATTAAAATAGAAGCTGTTATTATTTTGGGTCAACATAGAAAACATGAAGATTAGATAGTTAGCCGTCGAGGTGATAAGTAAAGATGGAGTGGTTGGGATTCGGCTAAAGAAACCTCAATAAGATTTTTGTTAAAAAATCTATATTTAGGACGTTTTGGCTACTCATTGGTAGCCTTCGTCAGCAATGAAAGTGCCGGGAGGCAGAGGAGGACCAAAGTTGACAGTTCCATCTTTACTTTCAAGAAAGGTCTTATTTACGATCTTACCTGCATGGGTTCCCGCCCTAGGAAGGACCCCGCTAGGCATTTGAAAAACTATATCTTGGAAATCCATATCTCTAAGATTAAATTGTTTTTCTTATTTTTCTTAACCTGATTTATTATCAAATACATTATCCAACTATAAGCAGTCAAAAAATAACAAGGAATAAAAACAGACAAAAAGAACAGTTCGAATCAGCGAAATCAATTACTTTAAAGTTTTAAGCACTTATTTCTCCGATTGACATCGTCTAATCAAAACGTTCATCAGAATCTTTTTTGTAGAGCATTTAGTAAGCTTTCTAATGGTATTCTTCCGTTTCCCAAGATTCTCAACCTTTTTCGAGATATTAAGGAAAGTATACAAAGTTCCCAAAACTTTTCATGTCTGTTCATAAAATATTTTATTCTAACCCTTCCTTAACTCCAAACGTAACATAACGTTCAACATATTAGTTTTAATGAAAGTAGAACATGCAGATAATGTTTCAACTGAATCCCGTTATTCTAAGTACCCAAACCAAAAACGGTATTCAAAAACTATTTTTCCAATTTTCTCGACAACGGTTAAAGCTATCGCCTTGAAAATGGTTTCATTCGTTTTCCTAGCCCAAGAAGCCTATAAAACGAGTACTTACAAGCTTATGAACTCAAAAACGTAAGCGTTA
This sequence comes from Gonocerus acuteangulatus, assembly GCA_946811695.1. Taxonomy (NCBI): domain Eukaryota; kingdom Metazoa; phylum Arthropoda; class Insecta; order Hemiptera; family Coreidae; genus Gonocerus; species Gonocerus acuteangulatus. The sequence goes on from OX328125.1 coordinate 72,722,416, forward strand.
CGATTTTTTATGCGCGAATTTCGCCCCAAACGCCATCTTCCAGTGGGCGGATTTTGCTGGTTAACGAACTTGACCTTTCAAATTGGACGACAGATTTTTGTACCAAATTTCATCAAAATCGGACCATTCGTCTTCTACCTAGAGAGCGAACAGACAAATATATATATATATATATATATATATATATATATATATACATATATATATATACATATATATATATATATATATATATATATATACAAATTTGAACCACCGTTATTTTCGGTTTCTAGGGGTTCTGAAACGCGAAATTTTCTAGTCGGCACTTCTGGATTGTTTCATTGTATCAACCTTATAAGCGGGGTTCCTCCCTATGGGGGAGGGAGGAACCGCGCTAAAAAGGAATAGTTTTGACGTAATTTCCTTCGGATGACTTAATAAAAACACTGTCCTATCTTCAACGGGACAGGCTCAAACTGATTGTTGGTATGAAACAGGTTTTAAAGACTTTTCATTGTTTATAATACTCCTAATGTGTTTGTTGATCAAAATAAAACTAATATTTATTAGTTTTATACGATTTTAATTCCTTGAATAGTTTTTAAACTTAGCTGGAGGATTAAAAATTAAATATAAGAAAACAAAAATTTAGGTTTTTGTCCATTGGACGTTACACTGTGCGACGGTGCGATTGCGGATTTATATCCATGAACATCGCATGAATATGGGGTACGCTTCCAAATAAAAAGCTATACCACAGGGTTCCTGTGGTTGAGAAAATTAGAGAAAAAAAATCTACTTACAAGATATTCCATAACTGGTGGTAGGTCTGAAAAACCTCATATCATGATTTAACACTTTATAAAAACCGCTCTTTTGAACAGTGTTTTTCTTCTTCATATTTACGAACTGCAAGGGTCAAGAACAGATCTCTCTTTTCTCTAACTCGAGGAAGAAGCAAACATCTCATAAAATTAATAGAGCATAAAGACTCGTTTCAGATTTTAACCAAAGAAAGGTAGGTCTAAGAGAACGAAGCCAAAGTGAGAGTTCATTCCACTCGGATGCCGTTGGCGCGACTGGCCTTGTTTACCATCTCCACCTAACCCTTCTCCAAGAACGGAATACCTGATGACCTACAAATACAGCCTTGCAAGAACGATTTTTAATATTTTATTATTTCAATTTTAACATCCATTTACAATTAACACAGAATTTCAATATGGGATAACTATAGATTACCACCCTTTTCCTTCCAGGATAGGGGTCATTCCGTTTCTTTTTGACAGGGACATGTCTTAGCTATGGCTTAGTGTGATGCTACGTCGGCTACGTCCGGACGATGGTACACGAGGGTTCCGTTGCTATGTCCACTAACCCACATAGTTACCGTACTATCGAAACCGTCAATTTTTTATAGGTTATGATGTAAAATCATTGGAGATTAAATCAATGGAGCTAGCAAAATTAGCGACACGAAAAGATACAAATGACAGAACTCTTGACATTACGAGACGTTAAAAGACTTACATACACTAAAACTTTAAAAAACTGCCAGCAATATTGGATACTTACATCAGACAACAAACTCAGAGAAATCAAACATACAGTTCAAGCTTGGTCATGAAGCTCACGCTTATTTCTGATAATATCGCGAAAATAAAGATAATATTACTTTTATTTATTTCTCACCAACCTAATCCTGAAGGTCATCCTTATCTTCACAATCCCACCCGGACAATCCACCCAGGCGACTTAAGAGACAGTGGCCCCAAGATGAGTTACTTACCTCATCCCTCTGGAATCATTGAAATATTTTTAAACAACTTCTATTTATTTGATGTTTTTTCGCTCTAGAATTGCAATTACATTACGCAATTGAGAAATAATCTCAGTTCTGAATGTACTGTTGGAAAGCTGATTAAATGTTACAACTATTATGAGATTCGGCAACCTGCAGGATTTTTTTTTTTTTTTTTGAAAGAATTAACACCACCCCTCGTGGAAATTGATCCTAAGGCACGGAGCGCTCACGTCTTAGAACTCGCGGCCACTGGACCTCCTCGTTTAAATAAACTTTCCTTAAAAACATATAATAATAAATTCAAAAATCGTACAATAACAACAGAAGCAATAAAGAGGAAAATTTTAAAATTTGTTTAATGATACCTACTAAAATAGTAGCGGTCAGGAGAGACGCGCAGGTATCGGGGGGGCCTCGTCACCAAGTACCCGCGGTCACAGTCTGTCGCCGTACAGTGGGGCCAAACGACATTTCGTGTTTCAAAAAAGCCTACAACCTCTGAATCTAAGCCGATTTCAATGCATTTTGTTTTAAATGGAAGCTAATAAAATTTATAACAACTTTGTCTAGCCAGACTTTTGTGTTTTTGTTTCCCCTGTTTATTAAATTAAGTGTAAATAATTCACGAACTATTAAAATTGTACATAAAATAATATCTTATTTTTCATCTGGCTTAATATGAGCACTCATATTGTTGAAATTAAACATTAAAATCCTGATTAGACATGGAAAAAATCAAAATATATTCTCAAATCATTCAAAAATCAAATAATCTTGTTGAATTATGATAAATGTACGTTTTGAAGATGTCACAGATTTTTCCCAAGTCTAATCAGGATTTGAATTTCAACTATATCAGTGCTGATATTAAGTTAGATGAAAAATAAAATATTATTTTATTTTCCATTGTAAAAGTTCGTGAATTATTTACACATGATGTACCTAATAAATAGGGGAAACTAAAAACAAAAATGTGGCTTGACAAAGTTGTTATACATTTTATTAGCTTTCATTTAAAATAAAATGCATTGACATCGGTTAAGATTTGGAGGTTGTAGCCTTTTTTGAAACACAAAGAGTTAAATACGAAAGTAATTATAACTCGAAGCAACAGAAACATGTTTTGTATTCCTCTCCCAGCATTATCTGTTTGTGTCTGTGTGTGTGTGTGTGTGTGTGTGTGTGTGTGTGTGTGTGTGTGTGTGTGTGTGTGTGTATGTATATATATATATATATATATACATATATATATATATATATATATATATATATATATATATATATATACACATATATTACATATATATCATGGGGTGACTACTACAACTAGGTAACTGCAAATTTGGCAAAATATGGTTCATTGCAAATAACAACTGCGAAACAAAGTATTATATTGATGTACGTTTGATTTTATTGATTTATTATTATTATTCGTAGACTTAATGAAACATTTTTTTAATACTTTATCGTCAATAAAACATTGGATAGTTAATAAACCATATAATTACAAGCCTGGCTTCCTAAATTAAATATAAAACAAACATATCATATTAAAACCATCATTCTTTAAAAATATATCATACTTGAATATTTGATATCTGAATACAGCTAATCAATAGCAAAAATATTCCTAATGCTAAAACTAGGTAACTGGGATTTTCCAAGTATATACCTCGATTTCATAGACTGTTTTTCACTTTGGTTGAAAATATTTGTTCAAAGGAGATATAAATACTTGTAATAAAATAAAATGTATAAATGGCAGTAAAATAACATTTAACCAAGTCTTAACATTCTCACGAAATCTAGAAAAAACATTAATTTAAGTTTTCCTCGAAACTGCTGAATTGTAGTTACCTAGCTGTAGTCTTCTCAAAAATTGGAATATAGCATTCCTATAACAAACAATTGGACTAATATGTTGAAAGTTTGTTTATGTTTGGAGTTAAGGAAGGGTTAGAATAAAATATTTTATTAACAGGCATGAAAAGTTTTGGTAACTTTGTATACTTTCCTTAATATCTCGAAAAAGGTTGAGAATCTTGGTAAGCGGAAAGTTACCACTCGAAAGCTTACTAAATGCTCTACAATAAAGGCTCTGAAGAAAATTTTGATTAGGCTATGTCAATCGGAGAAATAAGTGCTTATAACTTTAAAGTAATTGATTTCGTTTATTCGAACGGTTCTTTTTGTCTGTTTTTATTCCTTGTTATTTTTAATTGCTTATAGTTGGATAATTTATTTGACAATAAAACAGGTAAAGTAAAATATGAAAAAGAATTTATTGTTAGAAAAATAGCTTTCAAAGAGAGAGGTTCGAAGACCTTGTGACTTATCAACTGCCTCTATGCGGCGGCCTTTCTGGGGTTGGCCGAACCATGCAGGTAAGACCATAAAACCTTTTCAAGAAAAGTCGAACCAAAATAATAACTGTTTCTATTTTAATCTTTCCAAATGAGACTAGGGATAAGAACGGAACCGCGCTAAGATGATGCAGTTCCAGCGAGTCGGACTTTTTTTTGTTATTGTTTTTAAAGCTCATTTGTTATGGTTATTCATTTTAGCGCGTTTTCTCCCTCCCTCCATACGGAGGAAATTCGCTTATGAGGTTGAACCCATGACGAACTTTGGAAGTGCCGACTAGAAAATTTCACCTTTCAGAGACAGGTATACTCGCACACAAAAAACTGAGGGGGATATTATGTTATTATATTTACTGGTAAAATACTATTTCTAGAGTCTACAAACTTGACCTTTGAAATCACGTAAAGTATTTTTTATTTTATTTTTTTTTTTTTCAAATTTCATTAATATAAGCCCTTGCGCCAGTTATTTTCGTGGTCTCTGGGTTCTAAACCGTGAAATGTTATAGTCGGCACTCCATGCCACATTGTATGCAGGTGCACGGCACACACAGCCAAAAGGTTTCTGCACTTTGGAAAGACGATTATTGATGATCGAGGAGGAGACCAGAGAAGAACCTTACAACCCTGTTCTAATCTAATCTATAGTCGGGACTTCCAGATTGTCTTGAGGTCAACCTCATAAGCAGTTTATACTCATTATCTACAAGTGACTACTCTTTTCTAGCCAGGATAGGGCTCGTACCTTTTTTTTTCTCGAAAGAAAATCTACTTATCCTAGTGGGATTCGAACCCGCGTGATAACCACTGAGAAGTCATAAAATATATATTTTGTGCCAGCGTTTATATGGCTTGTCCAGCCAACAAATTATAAAGACTATTATTTAATGTTCACTCTCAAAACTCACAATTTATGGACCTTAATATGAAATTTAAAAATTATAATAGACCATAACACAGCGTAAAAAGGTTTAAAACGGCGCAAATATAAGTTAAAACAATTTTGGCGAACAAATCCTGCCTTCAAAATATTTATTATTCTGTTGTTTTTAAAGTACATTATATATTTAATTATCTTTTAAGAGTTAATTTGGAATGTGCATATATTTTAGTTGAAGCTATCTATTGCAATTGTCTACCTATTTATGAATTTTATATTGTATTAATTCTTTTCACTACTAATTATAAGAGCAAAATGCCCTTCATGTTGAAAAGCACAATAAATGATTAGATACTATAACTGATAAGAGTAATGTACTCACGTTGATAAGGAAGAACGGAAAGAGACACGCCGAAGTTAGCTGCTGCTTCCCAACTGAGGAGAGACTGCACCCCCACCTCCGGAGTTCGGAAGCCATTCAGCTGTTCATGATTCATTTCACATGTCAGTCTTCATCGTTCACTTATCGCTGGTGTATGGAGAGAAAAAATAAAACTAGCCCTCAGCAGCTAAGGCATCTTGACCAATACCTGGGTGACGTGTGTGCTTCCGAGGGGGCCCTGTCAATTATAAATGGGTGACGTTCTTCTTTTAGGGCGTTTCCTCCGCCCATCCATAGAGAGGAAACCCACTTATGAGTTTACCTCATGGCGCAATCCGGACATGCCGAAGTCACACAACAACGGTGGTTCAACTTTTTATATATGTATGTATATATATATATATATATATATATATATATATATATATATATATATATATATATATATATATATATATATATGTGTGTGTGTATGTAGGTACACACAAATATATATATATATATATATATATATATATATATATTTATATATATATATATATATATTTATATATATATATATATATATATATATATATATATATATATATATATATATATATATATATGGGGGCGAGGTTAGCTCAGTGGTAGAGCACTCGACTAATGAACTGGAGGACCAGGTTCAAAACCCGAGCGCGCACTGAAGATTTTTTCTTCTAGTGCTGCCGTTCGAGGGTTGGATTTGGGGTCCCAGATCGTCCCTAGGCTCACCCAGCCTTTAATTAATTTAATTAATAATGGGTACCTTGGGTGCTAATGACTCCAGCAGTCGAAGCAGCCAAGGGGAAAATCAGGCGGCCGGAGCATAGTGTTGACCACACTATCTCCCTAGTGTGCCGTATAGTCAAGAATCAGATACCTCTACAGTATCTGTCCCTCTGGGCCCTTGTGGCCTGTTACGATTTTATATATATATATATGTCTGTGTGTGTTTATATATATAAATATATATAATATGTTATATATAATTTTACATACATTTAAAACAATTAATAAAACTGTATAAAATGTACATTATATGTTAAAGAGGATAGTCAAATTAATTTAAAAAGAGAAGAAACGATGACAAAAAGTTTAAAATGACAAAGGAATTAGCAGCCTCAAAAATATTGAACAATGGTAGCAGAATTCAAAACTTTTAAAAACATTACAACTAAATATTTATTCTCGATGTACATTATTTAATAAATTGATGTGTTCGGAATTTCAATATTTAAGTCTGGATGTATGTAAATAGTGGATAATTTATGTGTAAATGCCGCAACAAAGGAATCCACCAGAGTAAAAGGTGATGGGACAGCCAGATAAAATTGCGCCGCCATACAAAAATGGCAACAATTAAGAATGCTCGGCACTAATGGCCACGATTTGTAAGATTAAGAATGTAACGATTAAGAATGCACGGAAGGCTCCGGATTACGTTAGCATCCGCTAAAACTGAAATTTCGTGGCGTGGTTTCAAAATTCATGACTTCTTCGTGCCTTATTTTCAATTTCTAAACATTTTCATGTCTTTTCGGACAGTAGACACTCTGTGTATATCGAAACCGCATGGGGAATCGTAGGAAATGTAAAGCATCTATTCGAAAGCTTATTAAGTTTAAGTACGATGCTTGCGCGATTTTTGATGGACCGATCTCATTCGGAGAAATCACCTCAGACAAAAAAAGTCCGACTCGACGAATGGAACCATTTTCAAGGCGATAGCTTTAACCGTTTTCGAGAAAATTGGAAAAATAGTTTTTGAATACCGTTTTTGGTTTGGGTACTTAGAACCATGGGATTCAGTTGAAACATTTTCTGCATGTTCTACTTTCATTAAAACTAATATGTTGAAATTTTTGTTACGTTTGGAGTTTAGGAAGGGTTAGAAAAAAATATTTTATTAACAGACATAAAACGTTTTGGTAACTTTGTATGCTTTCCTTAATATCTCGAAAAAGGTTGAGAATCTTGGGGAACGGAAGATGACCATTAGAAAGCTCACTAAATGCTCTACAAAAATGGTTCTGATGAAAGTTTTGATTAGGCGATGTCATTCGGAGAAATAAGTGCTTAAAACTTTAAAGTAATTGATTCCGCTTATTCGAACTGTTCTTTTTGTCTGTTTTATTCCTTGTTATTTTTAAATTGCTTATATTCAGATAATGTATTTGACAATCAAACAGATTAAGTAAAATAAGAAGATCAATTTATTGTTAAAAATGTAGCGTTCAAAGAGAGAGATCCCAAGGCTTTCCAAATGCCTCTGAGCGGAGGCCTTTCTGCCCGACTTATGGGATAGCTAACCCATACAGGTAAGATTGTAAATCAAGACCTTTCAAGACTGGAACTTCATTTGGATAGGTGTTTCGCTATTGATCTAAACAATGTAATAACTGTTTCTATTCTAAGCCGCCATAAACACTAGAGATAAGAACGGAACCGCGCTAAGATGACGCAGTTCCTGCGAATCGGACTTTTTTTAGTTCATATGCTTGCATGTACTTGTTTTATATGTTTCTCAACATAGGAAAACGAATGAAACCATTTTCAAGGCGATATCTGTAACCGTTCCTAAGAAAAGTGGAATCAATGTTTTTGTAAGTCATTATTTTTTTGTTGGTAGTTAGAATCGCGGGATTCAATTGAAATATTTTCTACATCTTGGAAATTAATCCCAACTAATATGTTTTAATTTTGGTTATATTTGGAGTTAAGAAAGTATGCGAAAAAAATTATTTTCTTAATAGACATGAAAAGTTTTCAGATCTTCATACATTTTTCGTAAATATCTCGATTACGGTTGGGAAATCGTGCTAAGTGGAAGGTGACCATTCGAATGCTTACTAAATTCTCTACAAAAAAGGTCCTGAAGCAATATTCGATGGGGCAACGTCAATCAGAGATATAAGCGCTTAAAACGTAAAAAGTGTTTGTTTTGTTGTTTTGAAAGAGTTTTTCTCTTTGCTTAACTCACTTTTTAATTGTTTTTTTCTTGTTTTAAATTGCATTTATCAGTAAAATTAGTATTGTAGTAAAATAAGCTAAGAAACGGTGAAAGGTATTGGTAAGTTTGGAGTGGCCGTGGTAATCAAGATGGCAGTGGCTAATCATGATGACGTAGTTTGTTTTGAATTATCCGGTCTATATAACCTTCCTCATAGCCTCTAACTGTAGTTATCGTTATTTCTTATTTTATAGAAAGATTTAACCCACGTCAGAATGGAATTTTATTCGCCATGAAGCACATATTTACAGTTGATTATAACAGTAAAACGAATTTGCTAGTAAAACAAGATACTTAAAATGACAACGATGTTTTGGTTGTTTAGAATAGAGCCTTCTCAGCAGTAGTCGAAGAGTAAGTACGTTTTCAGTACATATAATTGTATAGACTTATACAGATTAAGAATTATCCGCTTCTCTGTAAGTTGGTTACTATCACTTTCCTGTGATTTGTGATGCTAATCTATTCCATTTCTTCGAGATGTACGTAACCGCGCTAAGATGACGTAGTTCCTGCGAGTCGGACTTTGTTTGAGTTTATATGCTTGCAGGTACTTGTTTTATACGATTCTTGACATAAGAAAACGAATGAAACCATTTTTAAGGCGAGATCTGTAACCGTTCCTGAGAAAAGTGGAATCAATGTTTTTGTAAGTCATTATATTTTTGTGAGTACTTAAAATCGCGGGATTCAATTGAAATATTTTCTACAACTTGGAAATTAATCCCAACTAAGATGTTTAAATTTTGGTTATATTTGGAGTTAAGGAAGTATGCGAAAAAAATTATTTTATTAATAGACATGAAAAGTTTTCGGATCTTCATACTTTTCGTAAATATCTCGATAACGGTTGGGAAATCGTGCTAAGTAGAAGGTGACCATTCGAATGCTTACTAAATTCTCTACAAAAAAGGTTCTGAAGCAATATTCGATGGGGCAACGTCAATCAGAGATATAAGCGCTTAAAACTTAAAAAGTGTTTGTTTTGAAAGGGTTTTCCCTTTGTTTATCTCACTTTTTAAATGGTTGTTTCTTGTTTTAAATTGCATTTATCAGTAAAATTAGTATAGTAGTAAAATAAGCTAAGAAACGGTGAAAGGTATTAGTAATAATAAGTCTGGAATGGCTGTGGCTAATCATGATGACGTAATTTGTTTTGAATTCTCCAGTCTATATAACCTTCCTCATAGCCTCCAACTGAAGTTATCGTTATTTCTTATTTTATAGAAAGATTAAACGCACGACAGAATGGATTTTTTTTCGCCATGAAGCACATATTTACAGTTGGTTATAACAGTAAAACGAATTTGCTAGTAAAACAAGATACTTAAAATGACAACGAATTTTTGGTTGTTTAGAATAGAACCTTTTCAGCAGTAGTCGAAGAGTAAGTACGTTTTCAGTACATATAATTGTATAGACTTATACAGTTTAAGAATTATCCGCTTCTGTGTAAGTTGGCTACTGTCAGTTTCCTGTGATTTGTGATGCTAATCTATTCCATCTCTTCGATATGTAACCGCGCTAAGATGACGCAGTTCCTGCGAGTCGGACTTTTTGTAATTTTTGTCTCTTTCCCTTAGTTTTATTTTTTTAATTTCTTATGTTGTATTTGTAAGGAAAATGTATGTGTGTGTAAAACAGGATAGGTAAAATGAGACCAATTTTCTGTTGCTAGAAATAATGAAAAGTTTTGGTAACTTCGTATATTTTCATTAATATCTCGAAAACGGTTGAAAATCTTTTGAAGCGAAAGGTTACCATTCGAAAGCTTACTAAATGGTCTACAAAAAAGGTTCTGAAGAAAGTTTTGAATAAGCGATGTCAATCGGAGAAATAAGAGCTTAAAACTTTAAAGTAATTGATTTCGTTTATTCGAACGGTTCTTTTTGTCCCGCAGTTTTTTTTTGTTTTTTTTTTTCACTGCTCGTTATTTTTGTACTTGCTTAGAGCAGTCAAATGTATTTGTCAGTAAACGGGATACGTATAATTAGAAGCAATATTTTTTTTGTTAGAATTCGAAGATGCCGTATGAATATTTAGATTACAGTACTGGTGTTGATTTCGTTCTTTAGAATTGGTCTTGGTATTCCCTATTTTCATCTGTTACCCATAGTTTTTTATTGCTAGTAATTGTTTCTTATTGATAATAGAATATAAATCTATTTGGCTATAAAACAGGATACTTAAAATTAGTAACAATATTTCGGAGAATTCTAAGCGAAATGCCTTGTAAGATTTTCTACCATCACGAACGGCGTTTTCCCTCAATTTGTATCCCCTAGATAGGCTTTATTTGGCATATTATTCTATATATGTTTTATTAAGCAGGGGATTCTGATGAAATGTCGTCTTTTTGCTGTCGATTTTAATTACGATGTTCATAAAACTCCCCATCCCGTCCTCCTCCTCCTACATACAAAACGATTAAGATTGGGTAACATTGGCGAGTCTACATAGTTAAGAACCGACGACGGAGGTAGACTTCTTGCTATGATTTAGTTTACATATTTATATTAAGTCCTAAATCCAAAAAATAAACTTCTCAACGGTTAGATACTATGAGCGAATAGAGGTTCGGTTCAGTGTCTCCATAGAAACAAAAGGTCCCCAGGATATTTACCTGCTAGGAGTTAATCCTTAAGAGTTGTAAATATACCCCAGGTATCTGCCGACACAAATACAAAGCATAGGCAGGGTACAGAGAGCAATTTAATGATTTCATTCACCAAAATTTCTTAAACTAAACTAGATTCTGAAATAACACACTTCCAAACATAGGTTATATATTAAATATTCATAAAGACTACTTAGTTGTAACCCGATTCATCAATTAGCAATCAATAGTTTTCAACACAGGTTATATACTAAATATTGATGAAAAGTATTTAAGTATAAAACGAAACAAGCTTCCTCAACACTTGTTTTTGGTCCATTTGTATCTACTCCATAGACTTAATTAGGTTTATTATTCTATATATTGACTTGTTATTCGTCAAGACTTGTTATTTGTCCTTCTGTATCTACTAGATAGGCTTTATTCTGCATATTATTCTATGTAGGCTATATTAGGCATGGTATTCTTCTCAATCTTGAGTACTTCTTCTTGATCCTTCTGTATCCACTAGAAAAGGCTTTATTAGGCATATTTTGTATTGATTTATAGAGCATTGCTTTAGAATGAGAGCCGGATTGTGTAATTTCCGCTTCTGTGTATAAGTTAACAACTGTCGGTGTCCCTGACGCCTTAATATCACTTTTATTCGAGATGTTCGAGAGGATTTTGACAATTTTCACGAGATATATATAAAGTTTATTTCTTTTCTAAGCTTTTCAAATGACGCTAGGGATATGAACGGAACAGCGCTAAGATGATGCAGTTCCTGCCAGTCGGACTTTTGTATGTGCTTACAATGTTCACTAGAAATTTAGACAAACCTGTTTCTATTCTAAGCTTTGAAAATGACACAAAGGAACAGAAACGCGCTTAGATGAGGCAGTCCCTGCGAGTTGGACTTTATTTTTTTGTTAAATTAATAGGTTTTTAGCCAACGCTCAAAGCCACGTTGAATACATCTATTCCCGCAGAACCCTTAAGTTAAGCAACCAGTACTTGGATTTGTTACTACCAGGAAAAACCATGAACTGTTACCATTATTAAAGAATGACAACCTATTTCAGAAATTGGCAAGCCCTAAAACAAAACAAAAAAGACCGACTCGCAGGAACTGCATCATCTTAGCGCGGTTCCATTCTTCTCCCTAGTCTAATTTGGAAAGATGAAAATAGAAGCAGTTATTATTTTGGTTCCACCAGTCTTGAAAGGTCTTGATTTACGATCTTACCTGGAAGGGTCGGCTAACACTAGAAACGGTCCCGCTAGTTACAAGGTCTTGGAATCTTGGAACTCTATATTTCTAACAATAAATTTCTTTTGTTATTTTACTTAACCAGTTTCATTGTCAAATACATTATCCAACTATAAGCAATTAAAAATAACAAGGAATAAAACAGACAAAAAGAACCGTTCGAATAAACGAAATCAATTACTTTAAAGTTTTAAGCTCTTATTTCTCCGATTGACATCGCCTAATCCAAACTTTCATCGGAACCATTTTTGTAGAGCATTTAGTAAGCTTTCTAATGGTAATCTTCCGTTTAACAAGATTCTCAACCTTTTTCGAGATATTAACGAAAGTATACAAAGTTACCAAAACTTTTTATGTCTGTTAATAAAATATTTTATTCTAACCCTTCCTTAACTCCAAACGTAACAAAAATTTCAACATATTAGTTTTAATGAAAGTAGAACATGCAGAAAATGTTTCAACTGAATCCCATGATTCTAATTACCCAAACCAAAAACGGTATTCAAAAACTATTTTTCCAATTTTCTCGAAAACGGTTAAGGCTATCGCCTTGAAAATGGTTTCATTCGTTTTCCTAGCCCAAGAAGCCTATAAAACGAGTACTTACAACCTTATGAACTCAAAAACGTAAGCGTTACGATTTTTTTGCGCGATTTCGCCCCAAACGCCATCTTCCAGTGGACGGATTTTGCTGGTTAACGAACTTGACCTTTCAAATTGGACGACGGATTTTTGTACCAAATTTCATCAAAATCGGACCATTTGTCTTCGACCTAGAGAGCGAACAGACAAATATATATATATGTATATATATATATATATATATATATATATATATATATATATATATATATATATATATATATATATATATATATATATATACAAATTTGAACCACCATCATTTTCGGTCTCTAGAGGTTCTGAAACGCAAAATTTTCTAGTCGGCACTTCTGGATTGCGTCATGAGATCAACCTTATAAGCGGTGTTCTTCCCTATGGGGGAGGGAGGAACCGCGCTAAAAAGGATTTTTAGTTGAATTTTTTAACGAAATTTTCTGCGCGCCAACAGGCGGATTTTGGTATCGCAAGGAACTCCGTACGGCATAAGGAACCGTGTCGCGCGACGAACGTGTTCAGAAGATCGATTGGGGATTGGAGACCTTAGGTCTTCTAAAGTTCTTTATGTCATAAGATAATTTCTAATTGGGAAGAAAGAGGAATAGGCAGTCAACAATTAAAATATAATGGAACCTATTAGAGATAATGCATAATAGCAAAGGCCCAAAGCTATAGTTCACATCGAGACCTTTCAGATTCGCAATTTATAAATCCAAAAGTGACTAGTTTTAAGGTTTTAGGCTTCACTGAAAGATCAGTGTTTCCTGTTTCCCCAAATTTGTAAAATATTTTTGAAAACTACTTAAAAATAATGAATTTTTTTTTTTTTTTTTTTTTTTTTTGGGGGGCTAGTATTTTGTCATAAAATGGTGATCAAGAGTATGAGCCATTGATAAAACTGTAACAATAGCATCTTCAAAACTAAAACATGACCTGAAAATCAGTCCCTCAACAGGCCTCGAGAGCCCAGAAGGACAAACACTGTAGAGGTATCTGATTCTTGCCCAAACAGCACACAAGGGAGATAGTCAGTACTATACTATGGCTGCCTTATTTTCACATTTGCGGGTACCCATTAATAAATTAATTAAAGGCTGGGTAGGCCTAGGGACGGTCTAGGAAGCCAGCCCCTGAACGGCAGCACTAAAAAAAAATCAGTCCCGTAACAGGCCACGAGGGCCCTGAGGGGCAGATACTATAGAGGTATCTGATTCATGACCATATGGCACACTAGGGAGATAGTGTGGTCAGTACTATGCTCCGGCCGCCTGATTTTCCCCTTGGCTGCTTCGACTTCTAGAGTCATTAGCACCCAAGGTACCCATTGATAAAGGCTGGGTTGGCCTAGGGACGGTCAGGGAAGCCGAATTCAACCCATGAACGAAGACAGTAGAAGAAAAAATGTTTAGTGCTTGCTCGGGATTTGAATTCAGGTCCTCCAACTTATTAGTCCTGAACGGCAGCACTAGAAGATAAAATATTTATTGCGCTCTCAAAATCAAACGAGTGCTCTATAACTGAGCTAATCTCATACCCATATATTTCATTAGTACATCTCATTTCTATAAAAAATATTACTAAGACAATCTCGTTTTTTCAGGTAACCCAAGCAACATACAGCTATATAAGTCTGCTCAAAGGTGCTGCTTTAAACCAGAAGATACCACATCGCTGATGCTGAGTAAATTAGATAGTCCATAATAATATTATCCTCTCCAATTTGATTTTAAATACTATCAAGTGATCTACTTGTGTTTTTCCCCCAATCTACATATTGGTCTTACTCTTAATTAAAAGAAGGTCGGCACAATTACAACCAACAATTCACGAATAAATTTCAACAGCCTACATTTCATAACATGATGACTTTTCTGTATGAGTCTTCAAAAGTCATCATTCATTCTTCTGAAGATAATATAACTTTTGGTAATAAATGACACTCTCATATTAAAGAACTAATTTGTTCATAAACTCATGTTTAAGAATTGGAAAAACAAAAAATTAAATTAATTAATATTGTTCTTCAAATATATTAACACTATTTCAGCAATTTTCAAATTGAATTTATTTAAGTTAATTTGTTGTGGACACTCTCTCTCTCTTAACCTTATCGATGCAATGCGGGCAAAGGAGAGTAATCTCCTTGAAGGCGGGTTGTACCCGCTACCTACTCCTTCCACAGGTGGACCAAACTCCCTCTCCTAGAGCGGCGAACGTACCCGTATTTTTATTTTTACTTAGACTTTAATTTCAAGCCTTATGACAAAATTTCCCATCCTCCTTTTTCATAAGGGCTTTGGACCTTCAATGGTGGGGAAGCCGTAAATCTAATAATTACATCTACACTAGCTAACTATTATGTACAAATTCCTAAATCTAATTACTATTTACTATAAAAGCCTAAAACATTTTTTAAAATTATTATTTATCTACTATTCCTTAAAGCTAACAACTATTTACAATAAAGTCCTAAACCTACGGGTATATTTACTTTTTAAACCAAAATATTGTATCTAAAACGGGTTCAACTAAAGTATGCAATTCCTGTGTTCCTAGAGTGATGAATTAGTTTCTGATCCTTATTTACAATTCCTGTTTGTTTTTACACGTGATTTTTAATTGTAGCACTGCAAATTGTATTGTTTTTTAATTGTTATAATAAGCTATTCCTTTATTATTTACAGTTTCACTAAAAAAAAAAAAAAAAAAAAAAAAAAAAAAAAATACCCCAAGAACATTTTTACCTGCACACGTATCACAGATGCAGTGATTTATAATGTTCAAAATTTTTATGTTACCAGTTAAGAGTTACCAGGGGGGGGGGTGTTCTTACAAGAGCACTCTGTACACGCTCAAGGCTAAAGAGAGCTCGTAATTAAGAGACACAGCTGTGGTGAGAACACTCGGGTGTCGCCTCTGGTGCAGGACATTCTCCTGTGAGAATACTCGGGCATTGCCTCTGAAGCACGGCATTCTCCTGCAAGTATTCTTCGCATTGAAAGTGTTAAGTAAAACAAAATGTCACTGCTGAATAAATACTGTACCATTACTTAAACAAAATAATAAACAACTCAATGCATATAGAGTAAATTTATTAAAATATTTTTATATCTTATATTAAAATATTTTATTAGTGCTCCTTAAGTGAATAAAAATTAATTCCTTACTGGAAGGGTAAAAAGTGAGTGCAAATAAACAAATAGATAACAATCCAAATACTAGCTTTAAAAACAAAGTTAAAATAGTTCACATGAACCTTCAGGTTTCAGAATCTTTGAGAAATGTTAAATGACTGGTATTAAAAAAAAAAAAAAAAAAAAAAAAAAAAAATATAAATGACAGAAATAAATCTAGAGGAGGGTCTGTAAGAATAAAGATGATAAAAGGAACGAATAATGTCGTAAAGAATTCTTTGATCCTCTGATGCAATTGTTTCAAGAAAATATTAATATAGATTCGCCATTAGGGCATTATGAGCTATCTAGGATTTCTCCAATTCAACCTTCAAATGGTATTACATATTTATATCTTGAGGTTTAGTATTGTAGGAGGATACTGCGAAGGTGGTGTGGTAAATGCTTTGATCTTGGATTTAAAACTTGAATAATAATTGCAGTAGAGTGTTGAGATGGCAGACGTGGAGCCACTGAGGAGATGCTGGTTTAATTTCAGCTGATAGGTTTGCTGTAAGAAGACCCTACTTCAACATGGATGTTTCGAAAGGATGGAAACGAGTAAATAGCTTGCCAATAATAGACATGGGAGTTAAAAAAGTCCGCCTAGCAGGAACCGCGACATCTCAGTGCTGTTCTGTTCTCATCCCTAGTGTCATATGGAAAGCTTGAAATAGAAAAAGTTATAATTTTGGTTATATCTTTCATGAAATACTTTTATGACCTCCGGTACGCCTCGGATGAAAATGATACCTACCTTACTATCACCTGACATGGAAAATGACTCCCTGGCCTTGTCAAGGTTCGCACGAGGAAAAGATTATAACTATTTCTCATTTTCTTGTCTTTTTTTGCTATAGTACCAATTTTACAGATAAATGCAATTTAAAACAAAACAATGCCCAATTAAAAAGTGAGTTAAACAACGACAAAAACACGTTCAAAAGAACAAAACTAACACGTTTGAAGTTTTAAGCACTTCCGTATTGTGTCATGAGGTCAACCTCATAAGCGGGCTTTCTCCCTATTGATGGAGGAAGGAACCGCGCTAAAATGCATAACTGAAGAAAAATTAAGTACTAGGTTTTTAGTAATATAATAATAAGAACAAACAATAAATAATACATACAATTTTTAGAGGACATTAACAACTGGTTTCATTAGAAACAAATATTTATTTTGATTATAGATTTATTCTTTGTTAAATTCTCAATAATGCTGAAGAAGTATGTTGCACTTTTCAACCTTTTTTTGTGAAGTTTTCCCTTATCAGGATAAATTTTTAATGACCACATAAATATATCACCGAGGAATATTTGATCCTGATGGAAGAGTTATCATAGCATGGCCAGATAAAATAGCTGGCAAGCTAGGAACATGTCTTTTCAAAGTTCTATTTTCCAAAGACCATATTTCAACATCACTGAGACTTTTCATCTCTTGAGTAGCAGTTCCACCCATTATATACAAACAGTTATCTGGAATACATTGAAATTTGGATTTTAATTAATAAGGAATTATTAGATTTTATGGAAATTATTGTTCAAAAATAGATTTATCGCTTTAAATAAATATCTATTGTAATGACATTTAATTATATTCAATATATTTAATGATTATGGTTCATTTTTTATTATTATTATAAACCCTTAAATGATTCAATATGTTTAAAAGTTTATATTGTAATGTTTAAGGTAGTCATATTGCTGCAATTAACAAGAGTTGGAGACAAGTCAAAAGAAGGGATGATGGATCTGAGCAGGTGACTAATAAATCAGAAATTTAGAAAAGTAATTGCGATCTATCCACAAGGAAGTTCTTTTGACAAGTAAAAAGCCCTGGGCCCTTTGCAATATATACTGTAATAGAGATTCAGTAATTCTCATTTATACTGACATAAGACTTTTAGGAACTCACTGAAACTGATATACTACTTTTAATTTGCTACCGGTAAACTCTAGCAGGGGGTTAAAATTGATTGACTAATCTGTTAGAGAGATCAAACTCACAATTCTGTAGGCCTTTATATTATATATATATATATATATATATATATATATATATATATATATATATATATATATATATATATATATGATATATATGATAATACAAGATCTAGTAGTGGTAAGTTGGTAAATCAGGTCCAGAATAAACCCCCCTTCTAATAAACCGATTTACTTTATTTTTACAACATATTTTTCTATTAATATTTCCACAAACGAATATCGAGTTTCGTCCGAGCGACTTTGGGTCCAGAGTAAACCCCTCCTCCAGATGAACCAATTTTTCTGGTTAAAGAACTCGTTAAATCATTTGCTACGAGAATATTATACACAAAGTTTCGTGACAAAAAAAACCTCTGGTGTGTATCGTATTAACAATAGTTCATGAAATGTTGGACGTGATTCTTTACATTGGCATAACTTTTTTATTTATGTACCGATTCGCATGAAACAAACACTAAATGTTAAGTGAAACGTACCACAATATATTAGTGAATACTGCAACTAAATCGGATAAGCCGTTTCTGAGATTAGCGCGCACAGATAAACAGACAAGCAGGGAAACAATTTTTTGAAAATCATTGTTTTGGGTACTATTGCATTGATAAAGGTCCCCAATAGTATTTTTCCCCATCTTCCAGATACAGACAGCGATCCGTTAGAATTGTATTATTTGTATAGATTTGTATTAAGGTATGATGAAAAAATATATTATTTATTTGTATAAAATACTGTAAAAATTATTATATAATTTATTTATAATAATAATAGTTACCAAATAAAACTTTTTAATAAAAAGAAAGTCTGACTCTTCACCTTCAGAATCATTACTTTCGATATTTGTAGTGTTTGTGAGGTCATCCTGCTGTCTCTCATGTGAAAATACTAATTGTTGGTATTGAAAAAATGATGAAACATTAATAAAGTAAAGAAAATGAATAATTTTAATATCTTCAGTGAATTACTCATCTCGAACAATCATTTCAACTACTGGAGGTAATTGTTTGCCATCAAACCATTTACACGTGTACATTTTATTCATGTTATTATTAGATGTTAAAATTTGGATGAATATGGGAACGTGAACAAACCAAACTATTTAGATAATAATAAAGTATGATAAAGTTATTTTTAACACAAGGCGAAACACTGTGCCAAGCGTTTCCTGATTTTCAGGCATTCACAGGCGAAAATTTTTTATGTGCTATGTATTTTATACAAATAAATGACATACTTTTTCATCATACCTTAATGCAAAAACATAATATATTTTAACGTTGATAATAAAAATATTCATTTACAATCAATATATTCAGAAGTTGTAATCAATATAAGAATGCTTTCGCTATTCAATAGTCAAAAACTATATTAAGATTCCTGAAATTTTGTTAGTAGGTAATTTTTTTTTTTTTTTTTTTTTTTTACGGCGCATCAACAAATCGTAGCTATTAGCGCCGACATCCAGGGTGCAACCAGGAATTTTCTCAGCGAGCCCTGAGATGAGAAAATTTCTGGCGCCGGTGGGGATCGAACCCACCATCTCCCGCTTATGAATCCAGCACGCTAGCCACTAGACCACGGGAGACGTATATATAATATTCGTAATAAGATCGACGAAACAAATTGTCAGCTGCTAATATGTGGGTGGAAAAGTTGTCAGCTGGCGGTATAAAGCGAAGCGCGCGCCATACACTCAGCGTTTATACCCCCCCCCCCAGCTGACAAGTTTTCTACCAAGATATGAGCAGCTGACAATGTTATTCGTTAATCTCACTACAAGCTGGCAAGTGGCACTGTTCTAGTTAAGACTTGTACAATCAATAGTGAAAAAATGAAGAATCTTAAAAATCGTTGCATGAAATGTACACGGGTCGACGGACTATATAGCATTCCCCTAGCAAATGATTAATCGAGTTATTAACAAAAAAATCGACCCACCTGGCCATTCTGGCCGTCATTTCTGTTGTAGTCGTGAGTATCTAAAGACAATTCTTTGATTTAAAAATAAACTAAATCAACTCATTAGAAGTTGGGGTTTATTCTGTATTACATTCAAATTTAATTAATCCACTAAACCAGCTCGGGAATAGGTTGTTACTTCTACCACCAGGGATGCTGAATATGAGTTCTGTAGCCAACTTCTGCTGTTAATTGAGTCAGCTGTCCATTAAAAATATAAAAGAGCAAAACTACTCATTTTTAACAATTTATATAGTTCATATTAAGCAAATTATCCATGAATGCAGTCTACACAACCCACCATCTGAGGAATGTGCTTAGTTATGCAGCTCCTGCATGACAGACCTTTTTTTATTTTAATTTGAATTACATTTATGTGTGTGTATATATATATATATATATATATATATATATATATATATATATATATATATATATATATATATATAATTAATTTTTATTTTGATTCCTCTCTTGAACTAATAGCATGTTTTCTTATCATCTTTTTAATAAGCTGTCCTGATTCTCCTACATAAATTTTTTGTCAAAATTTACAACAATCATACAATCAATTAAATAGATTGGCATTTGCTGTCAGGAACACCCCACAGTTCAACTTGAAGGTGAGCAATTTGAGCTGATAAAGGAGGCTCTCCTACTGAAAATAGGTGAGGAACCGGACAGGGAGGTAAAAGTTCGGTTCTATGATATAATATGGAAGGGCGGCTGGATACAGCTTGTATGCTCAAACCAGGAGACAGCTGACTGGGTCCTGGAGAATGGTTCACTCCTAACACCGTGGGAAGGGGCCAAATTAAAGGTCCTGAAGGAGCAAGACCTACCTCGCAGGAGTACCTTAGTTGTGTATCTCCCTAAAACAAATAAAGAGGACAAAGCGCTTCTTAATTTGCTAAGGGCTCAGAACCCAAAGGATTTAAGGATAGAATCCTGGAGAGTATACAGCAGAGATGATTCGATGCCTAGAATCACTCAGCTTGCTATGGGAATCGACGAGGATACAGCCCGCAAGCTTCAGGAAGGCAGAGACATGCTGCACTACGGCTTCCATAGTCTTAAATATAGGGTGATTGGAGGCCGTAAAAAAGAGGCAGGGGGAGGTGAAGGTTCCGTGCCTGTGGTTGAGAAGGTGCATGAGAGAGAAGAAGGAGTAGCCACGGTGGATAAGGCAAAGGGAAAAGAAAAGCAAGTAGCCCGGACTCCTGAGGTATCGGAAGGGAGAGGTAGAGAGGAGAAGAGGGCTGAGGATGCTACAGCCAAGAGGGTTGACATGAGACCCAGCACCTCAAGGAAGGAGGAGGAGGAAGAGGAGAGAAAGAAAAGATCTCGCCGTCCTCCCCTTGCCCATAGTCATAGGGACAGGGTAGAAGAAAAGAACGGACAGGGTAGGAGAAGTCACTCCACTCCGACCCGAAGAGAAGGGCCCTACTCACCTGGAAGAAGAAGGGAGGATGACAGGCTAGGGTGGCGCACCGAGAAGCGGAGACCCAGGGGCTCAGGGAAAAGGAGCCCCATACCACGACCTTGAGTGAAAACTTAAGGTTCGTGCAGGTGAACCTTCATCGTGCAAGGGCAGCGACCAGCGTCCTGACTAGAAGGTTCATCTCCAATAAATTGGACGTAGGGATCCTTCAGGAACCCTGGGCAGGCAAAGGGACTATAATGGGCCTTTCATCCAAAGCAGGTAAGCTAGTCTATTGTACAAGTGTTGACAGACCAAGAGCAGCCCTGCTGATTAATAAAAGAGTAAATTTTTACTCTGTTCCAGACTTCATTAGTAGGGACCTGGTTGCGGTGGTCATAGAGGTGCCGACAGCGAGAGGAAGAGGGGAGGTGCTGATTGCCTCGGCCTATTTTCCTGGAGATGCTGTGGAAGTACCTCCCAATGAAGTTGATGGCCTGGTCAATTACTGTAAGGTCAGGAACCTAGACCTAATAATGGGTTGCGATGCCAACGCTCACAACAAGGTCTGGGGAAGCAGCAATAACAACACAAGAGGTGAGTCGCTCCTTGATTACTTAATATCTAACAATATTGATGTAGCTAATCGAGGCTCTGAGCCCACCTTTGTTACAGCAAATAGAAGTGAGGTATTGGATCTCACACTGACAAAACAGTCCACTAGTAAAATGATACTCAATTGGCACGTCTCCAAAGAGGTCTCAATGTCTGACCATCGGCAAATAAGGTTTGAGGTCGGGGCAAGAATGGAGGCCCCACAACAGGTGAGAATTCCAAAACTAACAAATTGGACCCTTTACGACAACATACTCCTAGAAGAGTATGAAGGAGAGGAGTTAGCAGTGGGTACTACAGAGGAACTGGAAAGAACCTCTGTAAAAATCCACAACGCCATGCATGAGGCGTTTGAAATTAGCTGCCCGCCAAGAGCTAAAAGGCAAGAAAAGGAGCCACCATGGTGGAACAGCGAATTGGAAAAGCTCAGGAAAAAGGCCAGAGGGCTTTTCAATCGAGCAAAACAAAATGGTAATTGGAGGGACTATAAACAGTCCCTGACGGAGTACAACAAAGGAATCAGGCAGGCTAAGAGAAGGACCTGGAGAGATTTCTGCAAGGATGTTAGTAGCCTACCAGAGGCTGCTAGGCTACAGAAAGTGCTTGCCAAAAGGCACACAAATGAAATGGGACTGCTAAAGAGACCCGATGGGACGATTACGAGCAATCTGGAAGAGACAGTTAGGGAGCTACTAGTGACCCACTTCCCAGACTGCTCAGACGAAACAGAGGAGATGGATGAGCCTCCGAGGCATGAAAATGCAAACAAATGGATGCTTCAAGCAGCCAAGAAAATCTTTACAATTGAAAAGGTAAAGTGGGCAATAGGAACCTTCAAGCCTTACAAGGCTCCTGGAGGAGATGGCATTATCCCTGCTCAGCTAATCCATGGGAAAGAAAAGCTTGCAGGCACTCTAGCAGCCATGTTTCAGGCAAGCTATGCACATGGATACATCCCCTGTCTCTGGAGGGACACGGATGTGATCTTTATACCAAAGGGACCAACAAGGCCCCTGGACTTACCTAAGTCCTATAGACCTATAAGTCTCTCTTCCAACGTGCTGAAAACGATGGAGAAGGTAGTGGACATGCACATCAGGGAGGACCTCTTAGGAAGGCATCCTCTGCATGCCCAGCAATTTGCGTATCAAAAGGGCAAATCAACAGAAACTGCCCTGCATTATCTAGTGGGCAGAATAGAAGACTCACTTCAAAACAAGGAAATTGCGCTATGTGCATTCCTGGATATAGAGGGTGCTTTTGACAATACCTCATATGCAGCCATAGAGGAGGCTACCAAGGAGTTTGGTGCTGAGCTCATCCTCAGAAGATGGGTTAGGGCTATGCTGGGAAGCCGGCGAATTAGAGCAAGGAAGGGGTGGGTCTCCACAAGAATAAGGGCAACTAGAGGTTGCCCCCAGGGAGGTGTTTTATCACCCCTGTTGTGGACAATGGTGGTGGACTCCCTCCTTAGAACTCTTTCTGAAGCTGGGTACGAGGTAATAGGATATGCGGATGATATAGTGGTTATAGTAAGAGGGAGATTTCCGCATGTCCTAAAGGAACGTATGCAGCTGGCACTAAGAATGATTAGGAGATGGTGCCATAATCTTGGGTTAACGGTTAATCCTGAAAAGACCAAGGTAGTCCCTTTCTCTAGGAAAAGGAACCTGAATATGGAACCTATCCTGGTGGAGGGGTCTCCTGTACTGGTCACAAATGAGATCAAGTATCTGGGAATAACACTGGATAGAAGGCTCACTTGGAATCTGCACCTCAATAAACAGATTGAGAAGGCAAAGGTCTCTTTATGGGCCTGTAACAGGCTCTGTGGAAAGACCTGGGGTATGAGTCCGAGGATGCTCCTCTGGCTATACACTGCTGTAGTAAGGCCTATGGTAACATACGCAGCACTAGTCTGGTGGACAAAAACTGAGGAGAAGACCGCAGCCAGCAGGCTAGAAAGAGTCCAAAGGCTAGCATGCCTGGGAATCACAGGGGCAATCAGGACGTGCCCTACTGCAGCGATGGAAGCAATCATAGGATTAACACCGCTAGCTATCCGCATCAAGCGAGAGGCCCTGATTGGTGCACTGAGAATCCAGTCCCTCAAAGTGAGCAAGGATGAGACTAGGGGACATCTCAGGATTCTGTAAAGACTAAAAGAGAGCGATCTATGCCTCACCCGGTCGGATGAGATGACACGGACACTTGTTTTTGACAAGCAGTTCAGTGTTGTCATTCCTAGTCGACAGAGCTGGGAGGAAGGACAGGATAGTTTCCAAAGAGACTCATTGGTTTGGTACACCGATGGCTCTCTTAAGGATGAGAGGGCTGGTGCAGGGGTATATGGTCCCAGAACAGAAATAGCCATAGCTCTTGGATCCTTTGCTACAGTCTTCCAATCGGAAGTTCATGCAATTGAGATTGCAGCCCGAGAAAATCTAAGAAAAGGTGTTAAAGGGCAAAGAATACGAATAAATAGTGACAGTCAAGCTGCACTGAAGGCACTGGCATCGCATAGTGTCTCCTCAAAACTAGTGCTCGATTGTCACAATGCCCTAAGTGATCTGGGCAGGCGTAACAGGGTTACGCTTGTGTGGGTGCCGGGACATGAGGGCATTGAGGGCAATGAGAAGGCCGATGAGCTGGCAAGGAAGGGATCGGAGGAGATACTTCATGGTCCTGAGCCGTTCTTTGGTGTTTCAAAAAGCTTTGTCAAAAAGGTAGTAAATGCCTGGGAACAAGAAGAAATTCAAACGAATTGGCAGGCTAAGCCAGGTATGAGGCAGGCAAAGCTACTTGTCCGGATCTCGAAAGATAGGGCAGGGTATTTCCTTCAACTAACAAGAATAGAATTAAGAAGGATAGTCGGACTTCTCTCTGGACATGGTCCGCTAAGAAAACACCTGTGCACGATGGGGCTAATAGAGGACCCTACATGTCGCTGGTGCCTCGAAGAAGAGGAAACCTCACAGCACGTCCTCTGCGAATGTGAGGCCTTGGCCTACAATAGGCTAGTGCACATAGGGAAGGCAATTGCTACGCCAAAGGACATAGCCGAGGCTACTCCCAAGGAGCTCAAGCTATACGTGAGGAGCTGCAAGCTAGAAAGGGAGTAAGACAGGGACGCAAATCACAATAGATCCAATAGGGTCGCGGTGAACAAGGGCGTAGGGCCCAGGTCCCTTTGTATTGTATTGTTGTATTGTAAATCAACTCATTAGAAGTTGGGGTTTATTCTGTATTACATTCAAATTTAATTAATCCACTAAACCAGCTCGGGAATAGGTTGTTACTTCTACCACCAGGGATGCTGAATATGAGTTCTGTAGCCAACTTCTGCTGTTAATTGAGTCAGCTGTCCATTAAAAATATAAAAGAGCAAAACTACTCATTTTTAACAATTTATATAGTTCATATTAAGCAAATTATCCATGAATGCAGTCTACACAACCCACCATCTGAGGAATGTGCTTAGTTATGCAGCTCCTGCATGACAGACCTTTTTTTATTTTAATTTGAATTACATTTATGTGTGTGTGTATATATATATATATATATATATATATATATATATATATATATATATATAATTAATTTTTATTTTGATTCCTCTCTTGAACTAATAGCATGTTTTCTTATCATCTTTTTAATAAGCTGTCCTGATTCTCCTACATAAATTTTTTGTCAAAATTTACAACAATCATACAATCAATTAAATAGATATAATACGTGACTCTCTTTTCATTGTTTATCCTTAGTTTGACTGTAATTGTTTTTATTTTGTATAGATACAACATAATATTTGACCTAATTCTTTGCATGTTTTATCCCATTAGCAAAAATAAGATGATTATTATTTTGTCATGCATTATTTCTGTAAGAACATTAGTCAATTACCTATTACAGCTGAAGTATGACTGTGCCGAGATGTGCGCATTTGTAGATAAACCTCCCATTTGTTAAGTTTCTGATCAAATATTTCAATGGTGTTGCTGCTGGCAGAACATCCCCACTCTTTTTCTTTTTCTGCTCCTCCTACGAGGTAAAGCTTATCATCACAGCTTATTAACACAGAAAACGCTTTTCCGATCCGAAGTGGCGGCTTAACAATCCACCTGTAATGCAAAATCATCGAGAAATTTTTATGTGAGCCTGTTTTAGTTCAAATTCTTTAGGGACAAGATTATATACTTTCTTCATATTCATATCATCGCCAGATATGAATTGAAATATCTAAATGGAATAGGTAATTTTTGAGAAAAATTAATAATCGTACACACAGTCGTAATTAATAATCGGGCACAGTCGTACTTCTTATTTGATAACTGACTTCATTAAATTTAATCACTGGTTATCAATTCTTTTTTTTTTTTTTTGCAATAAAGGCTAAGTTAGGGAGTGTTTACTATTGGGTTTTTTTTTTTATCAATTATTGTGCATAATACTATTGGTATTGAACTTACTTTTAGCAGCTGTGTTGCTTTAAGTTTAGTATTTGCCCAAATCTTTACCTAAAATCATCTTAGTATTTGATCAATGATTACCAAACTGGAAGGTTAATACCACAACAACTTCGTCAGATCTGCTTAACATTAAAATGTTCTGTAGCCACATTGGTGAGCCTGAAGAAATTTTTGGGGCATTTTAATCATGCACTGTTATTTGACAGTGATTCAATAAGATACTTGTATCACGAGGTTGACCTCATGACGCAATCGGGAAGTGCCGACACTTCCGAGCAACTGGTTGGTAAGGAAATGTGAAACATTGTTATAGTGTTTCCTAGAGCAAGCGTTGAGAAGGTGGGGGAAGTCGTCATGATACTGATAGTTTCCTGTTGTGGCGCCTTAAATCTATTTCCTCTTCTAACTGCTACTATTCTTTTAGTAATAGCACTAGAGATATGAACGGAACCTCACAAAGATGACGCAGTTCTTGCATGACTAATGTTTTTCAGTATCTAGTACTACTAATGTTTTTCAGTATCTAGTAGGATCGATGTAGATTTGAAGACATTTTTCAAAAAATCTTTCATGAGTGCAGCCTCGAACCCCCAATTCAACATACCACATGGCCAGATTCTTAGTCAATTATAGCATCATATCCAGTATTGTAAGTCATTTAAAGTACCATGTAAAAACATTTTTGAGGGTTTAAAATCAACATAATGATGGAAATTCATGTTATGACTATAATTAACCTAGCTAATGCTACATATTTTATGATGATTTTTCACAGTACACACATACCCGATACAAGAGTATAGCTGTGCTTATAGAAATTGTTTTCAAATTTGATAGCTTGAGACAGTAATGACAATATGTAGAAGAAATATTTACACAGTTTTTTTATTTATAAAGTGTTAAAATATACAGTATACTACTTCTAGAAATAACATCACCATTGTCTTACATATTTTGACGTGGATCAAAGGAGTATACAAGTGTGGACATAGTAGGTTTTGAAGTACTTCCCACCATGCCTCCTGCAATCCAGATGCTTCCTCCAAATCTTGCGACAGCAGGCGACAAACGTGGCTCTGGTAAAGAGCTTACTGCTTCCCAAGTTCTTTTTACAGGGTCGTATTTCTCGACTGAACTTAGTATGCTGCCAACAAAAAATAATTTTATCCTTACCAAAAAAAAAAATAATAATTTTTACTTAAAAGAATAAATTCCTTGGGTTTGGATAATCGCATTTCATTTCATTTTGACACTATCCATTTTCAAATAGCCAACTTGTGAGAGCTGATTCTAAGGAGTTAACAGTACCTTTAGTCATGATATGGCCTTTGGAGACTTCCTTTCTACAAGTAAGCTGTAAATGTAGAATAGTTTTAACTCCTGAAGAGGCATCCTCATTACCATTGACTATACATTTTATCTCGGCCTTTTTGTGTATTCAGGGAATTAAAGAGAAAAAGCCTGCCAGAGCGGGTCGCCTGGTGGGGGTCGATAAGTGTCAACCATTGTACACAAATAGGCCTAAATTCCCTCATCTATATCTTAAACTTATAAAATTATCATTGTTCAAATTAAAATAAACAATTTAACTAGGCAAAAAGAAAATCGATTCCATAATTTCACTCATAAATATCTCCCATTCCACTGGCGTTAATGGCTAATAAGCAGACCAAAAAAAAAAAAAAAAAAGGATAATTTGTTTTTCAATTACATACGTGTCATTAAGGCCTTGTCCACCAATAGCATATAAATAGCCTTGAAACGCAACAAGTCCGAAGTTTTTCCTAGGTGTTTTCATATTTGTTTCTCTGATCCATTCTCCATTTGAAGGATTAAAAGACCACATGTCACTGCAAATACAAACCTGTCTTTCATCTTCCAATTTAGGATCAACACCACCTAAAATTATGAATAATTAAATTTAATGTTAATCTAAATTGTGGAAGAGATATAAAAACAAAAATGAATAAAGAAAGTTGTCTTATAGATATTTATTCATTATTAATAAATTTAAATTTAATAATTAATAAATATGATATTTAAAAAGAAAATCTAAGAACATCAATTCTTTTAAAATCTTTAATTAAAAAATGTATTTATTTATTTAAATGTTAACATCCCCTTATACATAATAAATATTTTTGGGGCAGGTAGCCAGGATAGGGCTGATGCCTTTTCTTTTTCAAAATAAAACCCCTAGTGGAAATTGAACCCATGACCTCAGGCAAAATCAAAAATTAATAAATAAAACTTTTAACAATTAAAAATTAAAATTGCTAGGACATCTCACAGGTACTGTTAATAAGTTATTCAAAAATTAAGTAGTTTTTTTTTTTAACAGTGCATCTGCATCTAGGCTAATAGGGCCAATTTTTTTCTATTAAAAAGTTTTATAAAAAGTCCGACTCGCAGGAACTGCCTCATCTTAGCCCGGTTCCGTTCTTATCCCTAGTCTAATTTCAAAAGATTAAAATAGAAGCAGTTATTATTTTGTTGAGAGGAGATCGTTGACCGTTGATGATGCAAGGTAGGGATTGTCCGGGTTCGGTCACTGCTACTTAATAATACGTACCCCATATGTGTATATATGTGGGCATATATATATGTACATATGTGTGCGTGTATATGTGTATGTGTATATGCATATATATATAAATATATATATATATATATTATATACGTGTATATATATATATATATATATATATATATATATATATATATATATGTTACGTATATTTACATAGATATGTGCATATATTAGTGTTAAATATGTCCTACTTGTATTTACAGCCCTGATGAAGGCTTGAAGTTCAAGCCGAAACGTCACACAATAAAACCATTTTTACGATAAAAGTAGCAGTGACCGAACCCCGACAGTTATTATTTTGGTTCCACCAGTCTTGAAAGGTAGGATTTACAATCTTACCTGGAAGGGTCGGCAACACTAGAAACTTTCCCGCTAGTTACAAGGTCTTGGAATCTTGGAACTCTATATTTCTAACAATAAATTGTTTTTGTTATTTTACTAAACCTGTTTTATTTTTGAATACATTATCCAACTATAAGCAATTAAAAAATAACAAGGAATAAAAAACAGACCAAAAGAACAGTTCGAATAAGCGAAATCAATTACTTTAAAGCTTTAAGCTCATATTTCTCCGATTGTCATCGCCTATCAAAACTTTCATTAGAACCTTTTATGTAGAGCATTTAATAAGCTTTCTAATGGTATTCTTCCGTTTACCAAGATTTTCAACCGTTTTCGAGATATTAATGAAAGTTCCCAAAATTTACATTATTTCTAGCAACAGAAAATTGGTCTCATTTTTCATATCCTGTTTTACACACAAAATTTTCCCAACATAAGAAATTACAAAAATAAAAAGCAATAAAAAACAAAGGGAAAGGGACAAAAATTACAAAAAGAACGACAAAAACCCGTTTATAAGAACAAAACAGACGTATTTGAAGTTTTAAGCACTTATTTCTCCGATTGACATAACCTAATCAAAAATAGTTTTAGAATATTTTTTGTAGAGAATTTAGAAAGCTTTCAAATAGTTTCTATCCACTTACCACGATTTCCCAACCGTGTTCAAGGTATTAATGAAAGTATACGAAGTTCCCAAAACTTTTCATGTCTGTTCATAAAATATTTTATTCTAACCCTTCCTTAACTCCAAACGTAACAAAACTTTCAACATATTAGTTTTAATGAAAGTAGAACATGCAGATAATGTTTCAACTGAATCCCGTAATTCTAAGTACCCAAACCAAAAACGGTATTCAAAAACTATTTTTCCAATTTTCTCGAAAACGGTTAAAGCTATCGCCTTGAAAATGGTTCCATTCGTTTTCCTAGCCCAAGAAGCCTATAAAAAGAGTACTTACAAGCTTATGAACTCAAAAACGTAAGCGTTACGATTTTTTTTGCGCGAATTTCGCCCCAAATGCCATCTTCCAGTGGGCGGATTTTGCCGCAATATATATATATATATATATATATATATATACAAATTTGAACTACCATCATTTTCGGTTTCCAAGGGTTCTGAAACGCAAAATTTTATAGTCGGCACTTCCGGATTGTTTCATAGTATCAACCCTATAAGCGGGGTTCCTCCCTATGAGGGAGGGAGGAACCGCGCTAAAATAATTTATTTTCTCGACCCAATTGTAGTTTAAAAATATCTGAATATTTCTCACTGAGTCAAATTGCTTCAATACATTTTGCAGCTCTGTCATTGACAATTTAGAGGCATGTACAGACTATTAACCCAAAGAAATAAACAAAAAAAACATAAAACTTTAGTTTATCAGAGCCTAGAGACCACTAACTACATGAACTATGGAAGTATGTCCTTTTATAGTTGTTTGGAATTAGCTGGGATCTTTTTTTAAAAAAATCTTATTTGCAATACCAGGATGTCTGGCTCCAATAAATTTAGCACTCTAGTAACCACAGAATCTTGTGGGCCTGTATTGTGTTACTCCTATTAATAGACAAACTTCCAATTTTTTTTTTCTTTTTTTTTTTTTTTTTAATTGTTGTGATAAATAATTGTTAACCATTCAGGCAGAAACAATAAGCTGGCTATAAGGTTTGTAAGCTATACATAGTTAGGTTTGCTTTTTTGACTACATTTTTAAATATATCAAATTGACAGTGTTTTCAGGCAAGCTTTTCTAAGAGACAGAGTAGAATTTGGTTGTAATTATGTAAATTTAGATAAATGGATTAACTCTTGTTACCAAGTACATAAACTTTTCCTTTCAAAAAAGCAGCATTATGGTAGTATCTTCCTCTTGGTAAAGTGCTGACTTTTTCCCATTTATTGATTTCTAAGGAAAATCTAAAAAAAAAAAGAAAAGATGTTTAAAGCGTCAATGTATTTGCACAGAGGGAATACTAATTGAATGGAAGGAGTGCTCTTAATTTACAACTGAGCTAGAACATCAAATGATTAACATAATAAATCTACCATAACCAAAATCAAGACTACAAAATCGCTTAAAATTAAAAAATAAATTGGTAAGTCCACCACACGGAAATATTTTTGATATATTGATATTCTTATTTTACAAAAGACAGTCAAATAAATGGTCATAATAAATGGACGTTAAAATTTAAACAAAAGACAGTCAATTTATTCTTTATAAAACAAAAGAAACAGATTTAATTTTGATGTTCTAGAAAAAGATCAAAATATTTGAGCTAAAATTTATCATTTTGATTCTGATACTTTTCAGATTGGTTTATTAGAGATGTTTATTCTTATGTAAAATCAAATATTAAAATGAAACGTTAATTCCCTTATTCTTTATGAATTGTGTAAATTAATTACCTGAATACTCCCCGACCATCATTGTTCACAGACAACTCCTGTTGTGGGTTCATCCCGCCAAATACAAGAACACATTGAGTTTGTGGAAGATAAAGAGAGCCACTTATTTTGGCAAACTTGTTACCCATGTGAAAATTCACATCTGAAGTGCTGGAAAACATAATTTTTGGCTTATAAAAACTGTTTTGGTTCCTCACAAGATATTAGCAGTAATATTAATCACTTTATGTGGGGGTAGAAGAATTAACATCTGGGGTAATTGGGTGGTAATATTTTCAAAAATAAAACTAATATTCTTTAAAAAAAAATAATTTAAATTTTCGTCAAACCAAAATTATGGTTACATTCAACAGATAGCACTATTAATAGACAGTGTACCAAAATAGAAACACGATAACAAATGAAGTGGTAGAATTAGTACATATAGCCAGGGCCGCCACATCTCAGAGCCAAGCCCAGGACCAGATCACGGGCCCTCACTTCTCAGAGCCGGGCCCTTACTTCTCAGAGCCGGGCCCTCACTTCTCAGAGCCGGGCCCCCACTTCTCAGAGCCAGAGTGAAAATTCTAGTACTTTGCTATAGGACTTTGGACATT
Organism: Gonocerus acuteangulatus; assembly: GCA_946811695.1. Taxonomy (NCBI): domain Eukaryota; kingdom Metazoa; phylum Arthropoda; class Insecta; order Hemiptera; family Coreidae; genus Gonocerus; species Gonocerus acuteangulatus. The sequence continues at coordinate 72,754,934 of OX328125.1, forward strand.
TTAAAATTATTTTCACCTTGAGTTTTGAGCGAAATGAGAATAAAAGCCGACAATCGGTGCAGCAAAGGTCACTTTCGGTACTTGTAGTTTTATTACGACTCCTAATGAAATATACTATTCTGGGACTGCACTTGTTTTGTCGTTTATGTACATTAAAAAATATAGATCCCACTCCAGTAAATATAGGCTATGCCCATGTATGTTTCTAAACCCCATTCTTTTTACAAGCTCATAACCTATACATTTTTTTTCCAATTAGCGAGGCCCGGCCCGGGCACCTGAGGAGCCCAGGACAACAGTACTCGGCAGTCCCCACCATGTGGCAGCCCTGCATATAGCTCAAACTGACATACACCATTCCCAACATAACAATTTTGCAGAGTTCCAACCTAGGAGTCATATTTCCATAGAGTATATTAAAGACTCAGCAACAACTCAAATATAAAATTTGAAGGTTAGAGTGGGGAAGGATCAATGGAATCTAGAAGAAACTGGCAGGTGTTGCTCCCCAAAATTGTTTAAAACATTAACTTATTAGCAACGTTTCGAACCTGTTCAGGTTCGAATAAAATAGACCTTAACACAACTTAATATAACCTGATGCCTGATGATGAACCTGCTGCTGGGTCAAAAAATTACACTTTAATAAGAAGTATACAATTAATTATAGAAAATCACTTAAAAATATGTATTAATTATAAATAATAATTTGTTCATATTAAGTAGTCTTGCATCAATAATAGTTTTCAAGCTATTTTTTTTGTGGTACATAATCTGCTGTCGCCGGGAATGTGTTGCTCGGCTGCCCGATGGGCAGGGCCCCATTCCGAGAACGATCCACTCTATATTTCTAAATGTATTATTTTTCAATCTCGGCTTTCTTTCTACCTATTATTCAGTTAGTACGCTCTGTGCAGTGAAGGAGTACAGTTCTACCTGTTTTTTTTTTCCACACTCGCCTACCATTTATAGTTCTATAAATATATCCCATTTAATTTTTTTGAGTTGCTTTTTATTCTAATTTGGAGTAAATATTTGAATAAGTTTGTGTTTTTAATCAATTTGCGCTTAATTATTTGCACTAAAATGCAGGATTACTAATCACTTATAAGAAAGTATGGCAAGAAATTCTAGTTAAAGCAATCTTATAGCTAATGGATTGCATATAAGGTCTATTAAAAAATCAACAATTGAACCCATAACTCGCCAAAGGTCAATCTCTATGTATCATTACCCACATTAGTTGGGTTTTAAAGGTGATACGAAGCGATATAAACAGAAGGATTGTCGTCAATGCAAAAAAAAAAAAAAAGAAAAAAAGAAAAAAAAGCAGAAATCAGTGATTTATTTTGCCTAGACCATCCAGGCTAGGGTGTAATTTTTTAGCCATTTTAATAAAATTGCTATTAATTTTCCAAGTTAAGTAAATATTGTTTCTAATGTGAATAACCCTTTTTTCAATTTATGATCATATAAAACATTTTCATGGAATACAAGGCAATTTTTATTGGTTTATTTTACCACATCTTTTTAAAATCCAAGTTTTAAAATAAATAATACTCAGTAAAGATAATGTCATGTAACCATTAACATAATATAAAAAAAATAATATACATGGTATAAATACAAATTACACAAACTGTCGATATAGATACAATTCTACTTGCCTATATTGCTCTCAACCATGGCTAATGCAATTAGCAACGATTAAATTATATTAAAAATTTCTAGACCTATTATTATCTTTTAATTATTAATAATAAGACAAACAGGGGTCTCCCGTGGTCTAATGGCTAGCGCCTTGGATTCATAAGCGGGAGATGGTGGGTTCGATTCCCAACCTCCGGCAGGAATTTTATCATCCCACGGCTCGCTGGTAAAATTCCTCGCTGCACCCTGGATGTCGGCGCTAATGACCTAGATGTAGATGCGCCGTAAAAAAAAAAGAAAAAAAAAAAAAAAAAAAAAAAAAAAATAAGACAAACATGATGATTTCAGGCTAGTCACGTAAATGACAAAATATTTCATGTAATGCGGGTTATTATATGCAAAATAGTTCCATAAGCCTGGACACGTTCAGGGAACGTGTGTCTTCCTGGATTATGGATAAACAGTCTAGCCCCTGGCTTATACCAGTGTAATACCAGTCCGGCACCAATGAGTTAACAAACTTCAAGTAATTCGAATCCCGTAGTTCGATTTTTGACAATCCATGCTGCTGAGCAGCCTGCCAAAGAGACACTCCAAATTTATTTATTTATTTTCTTGTGTTTAACAGCGTTTCAACTATTGGGCTATTAATGCCGGGCTATCTACAGGTTGCCACCCTTTTATAATACCAACAGCACGTAGTTGGTCACCCTTTCTGGTATTGGCCACGCCCGACGTTGCTTAACACGTTCCCAGCATCGTGGCATATGCGTCAGCATATAGCTCGCCTTTCTTTCTATCCCCACTACTCCGGGCTTTGTCCTATACCCTTTGTATTTGGTTTGGGACCTCATTACATTATTCCCGGTTAGGTTTGCGAGTCTGGTATCGTATGATACTGAATCTGTCCGAAAAATTCCTTTAGTGGGCCCGCTGTTGTGGCGTATTTGACATTTTACTAAATTGTAATTAATCCACTAAAATTACATCATTTTAAAAGTTTCTTCACTCATTCATTTTTTTTTTTTTTTTTTTACATGTTTGCCGAAATAATTATACCAAAGGAAGATTTGGGCCCTGATGGACATTTTTTTCGAAGCCATCGGTCCTGAAAGTGTTCTGCAGGAACCGGTGCATTCAAAGTGGCTATGACTGTTGGGCCAAATTTATTATTATTAACAAATTTGTAATTTACTGAACGAATCAATTGATAACAAAAAAAAAAAAAAAAAAGAAAAAAAAACTTTATTTAATTCTTATTCAATGAATTATTTAAAAAATTCATTAACTGAACTGACAAATTTTTAACTTTAATAATTTCAGGAGAAATCACACAGATACTGTTAATCAATTTTCGGACAAAAAAAAAAGAAGAACTCATCTTTACTCAGAATTTTTCTTTCTTTTGTTGTCAGTATTCACAATAAGAAAAAATCCTTTCCAGAGAAAAGTAGTCTCTTTTCTGGTTTTTGGGAGCTTGTGCATTGTGGAAGACCTTTGAGATCTGGGTACAAAATTTAAAGTTTCATAAATTTGTTGTCATTCATTTGGGGTTATTCTAAAGTACAGCAGCAGAAGAGAAGGCTAAAAAATAAAATAAAATGGAGGGAAATTCTTTTAATTTGAAACGAACGATGCCATAGGCCACCTAACATTAAATTACCAGTTAATGATTGAAGAATTACAACTTTTATAATATACATATTCATTTCATAGTCTTATTATAACTCACCTTTTCTTGATTAATCTATGGTTGTCTTCGTCGCTAGTATTAGTTAAATCATAAGCAATGTACTGATTATGTTTATTTTTAGCATTCAAACACTTTATTTCTTTAGATTTTTTTGTGAGTATATACTTCTTCCTAACTTTGTATCCTCTATAAGCTGCCTGGATTATTGTAGCGGCTTTATATTTTAAAGAAGGTTCTTTTCTATATGGTTTTGTTATCTGACAAGGATTATTTTTTGTCCTTGGCTTAGAACCTTTTTCTGTCTGAAAATTAGTTTCAATTTTTTTTCTATCTTCAATAGAATTGTTATTTGTTTTGTACAATATGCCTTTTTGCTTATCTTTCCGTGCCTACAAAAAAAAAAAAAAAAAAAATTAATATTTGATATTGTAACTGTGCTTCTTGTAACTTTTTAGTCATTTTTTAAACTAGTAAAAAAATAAAAATAAATGAGCATTAAACATTCCTTTAAAAAGTACTATAATATCCACAAATAAGTAGAAATAGAGATAAAGAAAATTTGTTTAGATCCTTCTGCTCAAATGCTTTAGGTCCACTCGACAAACCTACGTAATGTACTGCATAACATACAGTCTTCTTTTTTGTATATGGCTACTGCGCATGCGTGAACGCTAGCAGACACTTTTTTGTAACTTTTTTTTTCAGTTTAGTCATCACTAAAGCATATTTATGCTAAAAAAATTGAAATTTAATAGCTGAGGATTGGTTTGCAAATCTTAAAAATGTAGAACAAGAAATTTTTATTTCCACAAGTGTTCTTAAGACGCTGGCTGCAAGGCAAAATTATAGCAACTTATACCTATATTATCTGTTTTAACAACACATATAGGGGTCTCCCCTTGGTCTAGTGCCTAACACCTTAGATTCTCATGCAAGAGATGGTGGGCTAGAGTCTCACCAGCGGCAGGAATTTTCTTATCTCACTGCTCCTTTTCTTACCTGGAGAAAATTCCTGGCTGCACCATGGATGTCGGCGCTAATGGCCCAGATGTTGGTGCGTCGTAAACAAAAATAAAAAAAATACATATATGTGCCACATATCGTCCCTACCATGTCAAACTATCAAATATGCAAATCGGAGCATACTAGTGAACAAATATACGGCGCATCGACATCTAGGCGATTAGCACTGCCATCCAAGGTGCAGCGAGGAATTTTCTCGAGCCATAAGATGAGAAAATTCCTGCCGCCGCACAGTGGTCAAAAAGCGCTCAAAACTCAATAAAATTTGATATTGTTGATTTAGAAACCTGAAATTGTGCACACTTACCAGTCTTATAACTACAATGAAGGTGTTGTTAAGTCACTCATATGACAACTTTTTTTGTGGTCGCCCCCGCCTCTAAACTGCACTCGGCTGGGCTCAGGGGGTCAAAACCAATTTAAAAAAAAATACATCTGCTCCTATCTCAGCCAACTTTTTTTTCAATTTTAGTACAACAGTTTGTGATAATTTCCGTAGGAGTAACGAAATATGCTCATCGGCTATTGGAAATTGATCTGTCAAATACTCGCATACCGAAAGTACACTTTTGTCGTTTGAATTCAACAATATTTCAACTAGGACGCAAAATCCGTCTTCGATTTGATTCCAATGTTTACATAGAGATAACGCGCGTCTGTCTCTTAGTCATTTACCGAGTTCGTTCACCTCTAGCACCGAAGTAGGCAGACTTATGCAGATAATTTCAGTCTGGGGTCTTTCTATACATGCCCAAGAAATATTTAAGCCCGAAATCCGAGAGATGCAAAAGCTATATGACAAAACGAAATTTGATAAGTGTATTTTTTTACTTTTTCAGTATCCCCGTCCATGAAGGTGATTCGAAAAATACAAAATTTTTTTTTCCCCTCCGAACATCCCATTAAAACAAGAAAAACATGCGTCAGCCTTATCGGTCTGAGAAAGTAAAGTTGAAGGAACGATTTTGGTACATGAGGATTTGGGAAATTTTCTTCGTTTCTAGTACTTCAATGATTAACCACCGTCCTGCAATCAACGGTGGGGGCCTAAAACTCTCACGGGGTATTTAACATATATTTAAGGCGAATGGGTTCGAAGAAAATACTTCAAAAAATCAAGTTTTGAGCGCTTTTTGGCTATTTTTGACCACTGTGCGCCGGTGGGAATCAAACCCACCATCTCCCGCATGGGAAACTAAGGCATTAGCCACTAGACCATGGGGAGACCCTTTGATGAAGTAATGTATTGAAAATGGTTTTATTCGATACTTTATTTAAGACATTAAAGGCGGTTAGAGTTCTGACAATTTACGACAAGCCGTATCGTCCACTATCCAAGAGCAAAGTCTTGAACCTGAAAAACAAGATTTTTCATATTCGATAGTTTGACATGATAGGGATGATATAAAGAGGGCTCTAATTACTGACTAATGAAAAATTTGTTTGACATTAAAAAATGAAGTATGTCATTGTGATTTTGAAATTTTAAGAAAAAAAAAAGAGTCCCACCATGGTGTAAGTGTGTGTTATATGAGAAATGCGGTAAGAGACATTTCTGTACCTTAATTTTTTATTGGGCTTGCAGAAGTGAGAAGGAGAAGGAAGCAAATAGGTGAATTAGAATCCGGCTCAATATTTATGCATTCCTCTTCATTGAATGGGCAGTATGGTGTTGGTTTTTTGGTTAATAAAAAATTGAAAAATAAAATATTACATTTTGAGGAAATTACTGTAAGAATCGGAATTTTAACTGTGTCTTTGGGCAGAAATAAAATAATGACAGTGGTTCAGGTGTATGCTCCCACTGCAGATTCCAATGAGCAAGAAAAGCAAGATTTCTATAAGAAGCTAGAGGAGATTCTTGGTAGCATGAAAAGAAAGAATAATTATATAATTGTGATGGGCGATTTTAATGGTCGAATCGGTCAGCGCATAAGAGGTGAGGAAGAGGTAATGGGGAAAATGTCATATGGTAAAAGGAATGAAGGAGGTAACAGTGTTATCAATTTTGCATTAGCTCACAAGCTAAAAATAGGTAATTCATATTTTGGTAAAAAATTAAAAAATAAATGGACATGGAAATCTCCAAAGGAAGAGAAGTTCCAAATAGACTATATTTTAGTGAATCACATAAAATTTTTGAAAACAGTTGAAGTGATCAAAAACCTCAATTATAATACCGATCATAGACTGGTCAGGGGAATAATATTTACCAACAAATTTAAAAAAGAAAGACCTTTCAAAATATCAAATAATTTACTCAATTTTAAGGATAAAAATTTGGAAGAATTTAGAGCCATTTTAAAAGAAAATCTTGCTAAAATTGAGGAAGAGGGCTCTCTGCAAACAGTTCAGGAAAAATACAACAGCATTATTAAAGTGTTACAGGAAAGCTATAACCAAACAAGTTCTCCAACTGGAAATAAAAAATATAATAAACTTTCAATAGAAACTAAACAGCTTTTGGATATAAGAAAAGAACTAAAAATTAAAGAAACCATGACACCATTGGAAAAAATAGAACTAACTGAGCTCAACAAACTTATTAGAAGGAAGATTAAGTCAGACATAAAGGTTTACAGAGAGTGTATAATACAGAATATTCTTGAATCAAATAGATCTAGTAGAAAGATTAGAAGGGAACTAATGTCAAATAAGGAATGGTTTTATTCTCTTCAGGACCAGTCAGGAAAGCAAGAAGCCGGAAGAAAAGAGATTATGCATATTGCAACTGATTATTTCAAACAACTTTATTATCATTCTAGCTTAGATGAACAGGCTATAACAAACTACAGATCAGTTGAAGATATTCCATGTATAATGACCTCAGAAGTAACTGCAGGGGTGAAAAAGCTTAAATTTAACAAAACAGCTGGCCCAGATGGAGTGAAAAATGAAATGCTTTTGGCAGGAGGGGGGATTCTTGCAGTAGAATTATGTACATTATTCAACCTAATTATGACAGAGGAATCTATACCTGAGGAATGGAAAATTGCCAAAATAATTTTATTACATAAAAAAGGCGACAAAACTAAAATTGAAAATTATCGTCCCATATCTCTCTGCTCGACAATAGCTAAGCTTTTCACTAGTATTATCAATAGAAGAATAGTCCATTACATCTCTCCAACATTATCAATAGAACAAGCTGGTTTCAGGAAACATTTCTCAGTCACAGACCATCTCCAAGTTATAAATCAATTAATTGAGAAATCTAGAGAATATAATTTTCCTTTATATTTTTGTTTTGTGGACTTTCAGAAGGCCTTTGATAGTGTGTATCACACAAGCATTTTTGAGGCAATGAATGAAATAGGCCTACCAGGAAAATACATTTCAATTGTAGGGAAACTGTATGCTGGGAATACAGCTTATATTCAGGCAGAAAGAGATGGACCAAAATTTTCTGTAGGTAGAGGAGTAAGGCAGGGCGACCCACTTTCTCCAACTCTCTTTATTATATTATTGGAAAAGGTTTTCCGAGCATTTGATTGGTTCAACATGGGTGTCAAAATTGATGGTAGGAAACTGAGCAATTTGAAGTTTGCTGATGACATCGTGTTGATCTCAGAAAAGGCTGAAGAACTAAGAATAATGGTGAAGGATCTCATAAACCATAGCGCTGAAGTAGGACTAATCCCAAATTACACTAAGACCGTGTTAATGACCAATAGCTTAAAGAAGGAGATAAGCCTCAACGGAATAGCTCTACAGTATGTAGATGAATTTGTTTACTTGGGACAACTCATATCCTTTAATAATCGTGCAGCTAAAGAAGTGCAAAGGAGAATTACTAGAGGTTGGCAGAAGTATTGGTCACTAAAGGAAGTAATGAAGGGTAACTTTAGCCTGAATAACAAGAAGATGGTGTTCGAAAGCTGTGTTCTCCCTTCTGTGAGTTACGGCTGCCAAACATGGGCACTGACCAAGGAGCAAGAATCCAAGCTAGTAGTGTGGCAAAACACCGTCCTTAGAAGCATGATGAACTACAGGAGACGGGATAAAGTCAGGGGTTCATTTATGCGGCAAGAATCTGGAGTGACAGATATAGGCCTGCATATAAAGAAAATTAAGTAGAAATGGGCTGGTCATCTTGCCAGATTGCAGGATAGCAGGTGGACCCTGAAGGCTACGGAATGGATTCCGCTTAACTTAAGGAGGAGACGAGGAAGACCATGTAGGCGTTGGAGTGATGTCTTTAAGTCCGTTGCTGGTCCGAATTGGATGAACGTTGCCAGGAACAAAGACAAATGGAAAGCAGTGTTGGAAGAAACAGGGAACTCCACTTCCTAGTTGGGTTGGTCGCCTGGGAAGTTAGACCATTACCCCCATGAAGGGGAGGCCTGCATGAGAAACATGTATTTGTAAATATTGTAAATAGTAATTTAAAAAGAAATGAATTTAAATTTTTATTACTTTTTATTTTGGTTATTTTTTTTGGAAATAGTTTTTTTTTTTTGTTTGTTTGTATTGTTCCTCTTATGCAATAAAGGCTTTATTTATTTATTTATTTATTTAATTTTTTATGAAAAACACTATTGATCTCGCCTACCTAAACATTAAATCAATAAAACTCTTTATTGTAAAAAAAAAATCTTACTTTGTGTCTGAGGCCAGCTGAGAGCAGGTCTGACATGGAGGGTATTCCGTCTGAAAAGGTATGCAATGGAGGGTTGAAATCTAACTGAAATGTGCTGTCATCCATGCTGAAAGGGCGAGATATCTGCTTGCAAGGTTGTGACGGTGGCTCAGCTATACCTTCTATGACACGTAAAGGGTTTGTTCTAATTTGCTTTAGATAGTTTAGAAACTCTCCATATGATTTGTAACACTGAACAAAAATTAAATGATTCATTAGGATTATATTCAAAGCTTTGTAAACCACATTGAAAAATAAAAGATATCTCTGTGCATAGATGGGTCCAACAAATTCTTCATTCAGTGCACACCGTCAAAGACCCACTTTCTCTCAGAGGAACAACACTATCTGAACAACTACTACAACTACTCATTGAACTATTAGTAAATGGAGCCTTAAAATAGTTTTGGATTATCCAGACTTTTCATGCTATAAATAAGACAATATGGAAGTATTGGTCAGACATTTGTAGGTAGAAATAAACTTAAACAGAGAAACATTTATTAAATCTCATACAGTGAAATCTAAATCCCTTCCATATCAAGATTACTCATTTCCTTCTTACTATTACCATCATACTCACGTGCATTTTAGACTGCTTATTTTGAAAGATTTTTGACAACTTTTGCTTCTAATTTTTCATATGCCCAAAAATCAAGTTCGCCTAAATGCAGAAATTTAAACATTTTTGACATGACTCTATCTGCAGAAGGATATTCTTGGGTAAGGATTTAATACCTTGTATAAAGACCTTCAGAAGATGCATCAAATAAGGAGTGAAGAGTGTTGAGGATACTTCATTCAGGAAATTATCATTGAAAATTGATTCACCTTCTGTCTTTTTGCAATGACGAATGCCATACACATATTTTATAAAATGGCCACATTTTTAAAATATATAACACAGGCACACAAAAAAAAAGTGGTCTTTTCCAAAGGCACAATACATATATTCTTATGTATTTCGACCACTGAATCCGAATCCGGTTTGACCCCAGCACGTCAGGTTGAAGAGCATTTGAAGGTCAAATTTCATATGAAGTCATTTAAGATGAAATAACTAGAGCAGGTATGGTTTTGTGGGTCGCTAAACTCGAATCTGGGGTCTGTTTCACCCCACCGGCACAAAATCAAGGTCAGTTTAGGAAAAATATGTTTGTTTTGCAAAAAATGAATTTCTGGCTGCAGATTCTGTAAGGAGGGAAAATTTTTAGTCCAGATATGTGTTTTATTTTTTTATATTATAGTCCTGAAGGTCATTTCAAGTTCACTTTATTTTCCAATATAGAATGAAAAATACGATTATGTGGCTTCATAGAATTAGACTACAGCGGTAATAAGTTCTGGGGGTCACTGACTTTGAATCCGGGATCAGGTTGAAGGTTATTTCAAGATCAAATGTGTTTGTTTGCGAAAAATTAATTTCTTGATGCAGATCCTGAATGAACGGAAAATATGTATTTGATGTTTTTTTATCTACCTCTCAAATGTCACTTCATAATCACTTTATGTTGTTATATAAGAGAAAATGTAGATCACAATTACAAACTATAAAAATAAACCTTCTTGAGACTAGAGGGTATGCTACAAGCACTGTCTAACATGGAAAAAAAAAAAGTAAAAAGAAGAAAAAATAAAAACGTGAAAATGTTTGCATTACAGAATAACCCAATCAAATAAATTAATAAAACACAAATAGTCCTGATCCATGAATATTGCGGAAGAGCTAAATCTGCGAAATATAACTTCAGCCATTTAAGAGCAGCACAGAGACACCGGTTCTTGAAGAAAAAATAGCTCTGTAGGATCTCAAAAAATAGCATAACATTATTATTTTCTTCTTTTGTAGTGGTCTCTTTTGTCTTCGAATGATCTATGCAGAGGATTCCTTTTCCACTTTTGTGTATGTTGCTCGGTGTCCCTCTTCAGCAATCAACAATAGTCTGCCATTTATATCCCACCTTCTTTGACACTGGTGGTCTATTTCCTTGATAACTTGGTGAAATCGTTCATCCTCTTGTTCATAGTTTGTGAGATTTTCTAGAAAGTAGTCGATATGTAAGGGGACGAGGTTAGCTCAGTGGTAGGGCACTCGACTAATGAACTGGAGGACCCAGGTTCAAAACCCGAGCGTGCACTAAAGATTTTTTCTTCTAGTATCATCGTTCAAGGGTTGGATTTGTGGTCCCAGATCCTCCCTAGGCTCACCCAGATAATCAGATAACTCTACAGTATCTGCCACTTTGGGTCCTCAGTGGCCTGTTACGGGCCTGATTTTTTTTTTTTTTTTTAGTCGATATGTAAATGTAGGAAATGTAATTACATACACTCAGGACTATAATAGAAAAAAATAAAACTGGATGGAAAATTTTCTGTTCTTTCAGAATCCGCAGCCAAAAATTCATTTTTTGCAAAATAAACATATTTTCCCCTGAAATGACCTTGATTTTGTGCCGATAGGGTGAAACTGACCCCGGATTTGAATACAGCAACCCTCAAAACCATGGAAGCTCTAGTTATTTCTTCTTAAGCGACTTCATACGAAATTTGACCTTCAAATGCTCTTCAACCTGATGTGCTGGGGTCAAACGGACTCCGGATTCGGATTCAGCTTGACGAAATACATAAGAATATATGTACGGTGTCTATGGAAAATACCACTTTTTTTGTGTGTGTGCATGTGTAATGAATTAATAACTTATTTGGTTATTTAGTACATTGAGAGCACCCAAATAAGAAATTTGTACAGACAAACTACTAGCCATAAGGGACAAATAAATGAAGCTCATAACAGAAGCCCATGGATACTCAAGTTATCAGATACAATAAATTGATCGTGTGAGATTATGCCTGAAATGGCCTCACATCAGGAACTGCGTTTTATGCAATTATAAACGGAATAAGAACTACAAAATATCAAAATTAACAGTCAACATAATTTTTACCTTAATGACAAGTCAGAGGAGTTAATACCTTGGTAGTGTCTGCCAAATTTCTTGGTTGAGGAATCTCTAAGCCAAACAATTCACAGCGATATTTTAGTTCTTCTGTTCCTGCTTTCATTGTGCAATATGTTGAATAACTAAAATGAAGCACAATCAATATTTAAGGACAGTTGAAAAGAGACTTGAATTTTTAAAAAAATCATTTGAAAAAGCTTAATTACATTTTCAAGTTTCTCTATAAAGAAAGCCTCCAGAATGACAAATTATCCAATTTACTTTGTAATACAGTGAAACCTCACTATAGCGGACATCTCTGGGAGAACCAAAGTTGTCCACTATAGAGAGGTGTCCGCTATACAGAGGGGTTGGTCGAGATGGCTACGTACTGAATTTGTACATTTAATTCATATTTTAATTAACCATTTAATAATTACCCATCACAAGTTTTTTTTAAGTATATAGAAAGAATCAATAAGTATAAACTTAAAAAAAAAAAAAAAATTAAAAATATTTTCAGGCGTATATCCAAAGAGTAATGATGGAAGCTTGGATTCCTACTGAGTAACTGTTTCCGCATTCACCGATGCCGATTCTCCACAAATGGCTCTCAACTTTACGCACACCACATTTTTCGCGATTAGAAAATGTTATCACGTCAATTTGTTCTTTAAGTGTCAGAGATTTCAGATTAGACATATTGAAGAGAAAGCACGATATTTACTCAACAAAAGCTAAAAACCAACTGAAAATTGAAGAGAGGAATGAGAGTTTTGGAATATTCCCGGAACCATGATACCTCGTAGGCAAAGCAATAGTAATCTGCCAGCGGGAAAATCATATGCTTCTGCTGAAAAGGAAGAGGTTCCTGTTGTGAAATTCCTAAGAAGATATTACTAGTCACTATTGTGTATATATATATATATATATATATATATATACATATATATATATATATATATATATATATACATATATATATATATATATATATATATATATATATATATATCTTATTCTCACAAAGAGTTTGTTATTGTTAACGCATTTTACTGGAAACCTACACCGATAGGAACGCTTTGATAACTTACATTAACTGTACTTGTCCGTAGTAAGGAGGTAAAAAACCAGGTTTCTCTGTCCGTGTCCGTTGTACAGAGGTGTCCGCAATACAGAGGTTTATTTTACCTATAGAAAAATTCGGGACTGCGAGAAAATGTCCGTTAATAGAGGTGTCCGCTGTAGGGAGGTGTCCGTTAAGGGAGGTTTCATTGTATTAATGTAATTATTATATACATAATAGTTCAATACATTATTATTTCAATGGAATAATCTTACCGAAGCCAGTGAAAAATTCTTTCAACACCAATTAATTACTCGCAACGCCAAGTGCTTACTGGTAGATCTAATCCTCTAGATTATATGCTTAAATATTTATTTACTCCCCCCCCCCCCCCCACTTTAGTCCCATTATGAGAGAGAGTATAGCCGTTCCATTATGTTGTCAATGAAAAGACTACCTGGTGCTTTATAATTTTAGTGTGTTTCCTTCCTCTCCCTGTATAGGGAGGGGGGGGCCATGACACAAAAGCTCAAAAATGGTACGATTTTGATGAAATTTGGAACAAAAATATTTGCAGTTTTGTGGGATATGCATATACATTTTATTTTATTTGCCCTAAAAAACAAACAAACAAACAATATATCTTATTTATTATTAAACAATATTTAGAATATTGTAAGCAAGTTTGCTCTTTTTAAAAAAACACACCTTTGTTCACTCCCATAAATAGGGGATTGGTAATTACCATGCTAGGTTGTTGCGATATTTAACTAAATACAATGAAAGGCGGTAATTTATAATTCTTGTGAGTTTGATAATTCAAATATTTTTAAGTTTTGGAATAAAGAGAGAAGCTAAAGCCCAGAGCTTTGATTTCAGAAGACAACATGCAGAAGCTCTGACCCTGATGTAGTCTTCTTTAAGAATCTGTCACATTCGCCATCCTGGTTATAATCCACCTTATCAGTAAGTAAATTATATCAGATACAATCTATATCCTGTTGATAAGATGGAATTCAGAAACACATCCTCAAAGGAAGAAAACTTTTGGTTCTTGTACAAAACAGTTTTTAAACTAGTTCATACGTCTACTTATGACGGACGTTTTCAACACCAATAAAAAATGTGAAGTTTTGTTTTGTGGTATTCTATGTTTACCCTTAATAAAATATTATTAACTATAACAGATTTTATTTTATAGGATCATATTTTATTATTCTTAATATATAATTGTCCATTTGAAGAGTTCAAGGACTGTTATAAAATTAAGCCAACAAAAGACACTTACGCTAATCCGTCATCAATATATTTTTGTATAGTACTGTCTTCAGTAACTTTTAAAAATTCTGGTGACTCAGGATTTTTTCGGATATCCACAAGTTCTAGAGGATTCATTAGTCCAAATCTGATGCAGTTCATAACTTTTGGCAAATGCTGCTTCCGTTCTGCCCAATCATCCAATAACCACCTTGCTGCTGACATAAAAACTTCCATTTCACTGAAAAAGAGCAAAACATTTTTTCCTAATTTGTTATTTTTCATTAAAATTTCATTTCTGTAAATACCTACATAACTCTCAGCAATTGGCCCAAACTTAGATTTTCAAGTAAACTTCATATATTGCCAAAATAAGAATATTCATATTTTAACCAGAATAAGAATAAAATCATGTGAAAAAAAAAATACCGCAAAGCACTTCAACAGTGCACTGATTATTACACAAAAACTTGTTTTAATATATGATAAATTGTCACTATATTAAACAAAAAGGTTCTTAGCCCCAAAAATGCATGTCTGAATCACAAATATTTTCACTTTAAAAATAAAAAGTTTAAGAGCTTTGCGACATTTTTTAAAAATGTTTTTATTCCTATTTAGGATGAAATTAACCAATAAATATGAAGTATTACAAAAATTCGAGTTTGTGCACTAAGAGCTCAGAATTACATATTTATTTATTAAAATATTTTTTCTTTGTCCATTCAATTTGATGTATTCAATTTGAAAATTTCTTCTTCAAAATTCTTTGGTTTTCTACATTCACTGGCTTTGTGAATAATAAAAAAAAAGAACACTCAAGTTCTTTACATTATTTCCCTACATGCTTGAGATTTATCTATTAAGCAAATCTGGAAACCTCATCGGAGACCCATGAGCTATTATGAAATAAGGAAACAAAAAAAATAAAATAGTGTTATTTTATGGTCAAAAATCATAGTTTTAATTTATAATTCCAATACACCAGGGAAAAAGTTCGAATACTGTCCAAAAAATGTGAAACTTGAAGAATCCCTGTTTAATGTTTAGTCCTGAGACTGGGAATTTCATATCAATATTGAACATCATAACTCATGAATACATAATCTTAAATACAGGTAAAACTTCAATTTCAAGGAAACATTGCTAGCTAATATAGAACTCATTTTCTGATTCCATTGAAGTTATGAAAGAGAAAATGAGCAGAAAAACAATCACTACTTCCAGATACTCTTTTTAAACTTATATGTCAACAGTTTACAACGTGAGTTAGTTGAAAGGTTTTGGTAGCCTTCTAAATTTTACCAAGATGAGGATAGTTGAGGTTCTGTCATAATTTTTGAATACAGCTAATTTTTTCTTGTTTTGTTTAAAAGAAATAAATTGAATTAGTTTGAATTTTTCTAATGTTTTGGCTTGATTTTCAAGCTTTCATCAGGACTATGAACAGAGGAAGAACTGTACATGTGGTACAGTTTTAATTAGTAAATTTCCTCATTGTTTCCCCTTGTTTGTTCATTACAAATTAAATTATAATATATTAATAAAGAAAATGTCGCTCATTGAATCTGAGGCATTTCCTCTTTTATTTAATATGGAAGTGAGTCTGTTTTACCTGTGTACAACAATATAACTTGAAGAAAGAAACGTACAGACATCCTCCAATGGAAGATCCAAAAATTCTTGAGTGCTAACAAACGGCAAAAAGAAATGTTGGATTCTTGGGACCATTAATTCTTTAATCCCATTCTGTTGAAGTTTGCTAGCCTCTTTGAACAATTGATAAGCATATCCCTCATAAAATATGTCCTTTGAGTCAAGTAAAGCAAAACATTGCTCTTCTAAATCTGCAAAACATATATACAAACGTAATTAAAATCATCAATTGTAGTGACTCACAAGACTCAATGTTATAGGCTTTGTCATGAAAAGTTTCACTTCAATTGCTGTAATAAGGAGGTCCCATTAATAAATCTGAGACCAGCTGAGTTAATCGTAATTTCTAAGTTGAAGATGACTGTTACATTTTTTAGTAATCCCACATATTAAGAGATTGAAAAATAATTATGTTAATTATTTGATTTATTTATATTTTAATGTCCATTTATACATAAATCAGAGTTAATTATTTTAAGATTTTTGCATATACAAATATTTCCTTTAAGCTCATTTCATGTGATTTTATTACAAGAAGTACATTTTCATATCAATATTTGATAATAACTTTTTAATTTGTATCCTCCATTTCAAGAAGCAGGAAAAACTGCACATGATACCAATTGGATGGCACAATCAGGAAATATTGACGGGAAACATTGATATATCATAACCCATAAGTTAAAAAAAAAAATCATTTAGAGCCTTCTGCTCAAATTCAGGAACATAAATATGCTTTAGGTCCACCCGACAGACCTATGTAATGTACTGTATAACATACAGTCTTCTTTTTCGTACATGGCCACCCTGCATGCGCGGACGTGCAGCAGACACTTTTTTGTAACGTTTTTTATCCATTATAGTCATCGCTAAAGCATATTTATGCTTAAAGGAGTCATTAAAATGTGTATGTATATAAATATATACCTTTCTTGTACCAATAGAAATTGACCGATTTTGATGAAATTTGGTCTAAAACATCTGCTGAATATGCACACCAAATCCCTATATTCAGAACATTTCTTGTAAAAAGAAAAACATAATAACTCAAAGCTCTTACAGGTGTGATAATAGTGTTAATATAAAATAATTAACAATGTTTTTTCCATGTAGCTAATGAAATAAAACCCATATGAAGAATGATATCTATTGAGAAAAGTGAAAACAACTAGAATTTTGGATTCGGTTAAAAAACTAAGGATTGAGTTAATATTTTGGGCAAAAAGGTTTTGGCATAAATTATGAAATAACCACCTGACTGAGAAAGCAATGCTTGAATATTTAGAAGTGGACTTTTTAGGTATAGAGTTTATATAGCAATCAAATCTTTGTTTGGGGAAAGTTCCTAAAATTCTTTTTGTAAGGCAGAAATGTCTTAACTGAAATTGAAACACCCTTCACAGGATAGATGTCAAGATGTATCAAACTCAGAAGGAAGGTATTGTTAATTTAAAACAAATCATTTACTCCCATTGTTCCCAAAGTTGTATAATTACCTCTTATTTGAAGAACTTGTGAGGCCATCAAAACTTCAACAAAATTTTCACGTGTTATGTACTCTAGTCTGTTTTCATTAAGCGAAAGCATCCATGCATATATAGCTATGAATGCTTCTTTTGTTACACCTTTCTGGAACAATGTTGATTAAAAGCAATAAATTCAGAATAAATAACATCATGTTTTTCATTATACTGTACCTCTTTTATAGTTATAACATTATCATCTTGTAAATTATTTATGCTATCAAAAAATGTTGAGTAGGACTGCAACACAATACGGTGACAAAAGAATTCATGTTTATCAATGACAAGCATAATATCCGGGTTCCTATTAAGGAAAAATAATGGTTAGTGCCATAAGGATGAATGTTTTTTCTATTTAATGGGTGTTTTCTTCAAAGAGTAAACTTAATATACAATTTAAATATATAATTTATGAAATAAAAAATTACGTACACATAGTTGCAAAGTCTATGATGGATCAGTCTGTGAAGCTCTCTCTTTTTTGGAACTTTAATATTTGTTATGTTTACAGGATATGATGGATCTGGAATTAAAGAAATTAACAATCAATAATATTCATCGAGGTAAACATTTTTGGAACACATTTTAAATAAATATTTTACATGAACACTAGTTTTCTTCTAAAAGATGAATTAAACAAACAACTTTCAAGAACAAAAATACATTGTACTAAGTTTCAATTTTAGTTCTCAGTTTATTCTTAATACTAGAACCGCCGACTGGTGTGCTATACCTAGAACCGCCGACACCGGTCTCTTTAAAAGTGAGAAACTTTAATAAAAGTGAGAAACTTTAATAAAAGTGAGAAACTTTCTTTTATAATAAATAGATGGTCTGAATTATAATTTTATTCATAACATGTGAAAATAACTCACATAAAAAAATTGCACTAATCAAAATATAGTTAATTAATTTTTTTTTATAATAGAATATCACTTAAGATTTGCACTGCTTACAAAACATAATTTTTTTCCAGTCAAAGCCATACATTTTCCACACGTACATTTTCTGCAGGTTGTACATGTAGTCTTCATTTTGTTTTCGCATTTTGAAGTTTGACACATACAGTGTTTACCATTATTATCTGCACTTGTTGCTGGTAGTCCCAATGAACGAAAATCAACTTGTTGCCTTGTACTTACATAGTTTTCCGTATGCTCCTTACACATTTTTATAAAAAAATCCATTCTTTTCATATTATTACCAGTTTTATCTTTATATATAACGTAAGCAATGATTAGTGCTAGGTCTAATATATTGTAAAATACTTGGACTGGCCAACTTCTCAAGCATGCCTTTGTAGTGTTGTTTCGGGCAATTTGATCTACCAAATCCACACCATATTGTAGCATTATAATATAAAATTGTTTCTGGCTTCTTTATAGAGCCACAAGGGAAATTTACAGTACGGTGTAATGCTCTCAACATAATTATATTTTTCAATGGCTTTCCTTGATAGACGGTAGTGCAGATTTCATTTTTCAGAATGACCAAGTCGTAGAGCTGTCCCTTTTTTTTTTTTTTTTTTTGAAAATAGTTGGCACTTCCTTCTTGATATGTTTTATAGCTCCTAATGTAGTGATACTTTTACTCAGAAGCTGTTTTGCTAATTTCAAAGAAGTAAAAAAAATTGTCAGTAGTAACATGACTTGTTTTATAAAATGTATCCATAAGTCGAAAAACTACATTTTCTGCGAGTGATTGGTCTTTTGGATGAGCAATCTTCCCCTAAATATGGAAAACCATTCAATAAATATTTTGCTTTCGTGTTAACAGCAAGCCAGAATTTTATTCCGAATATGTCTGGCTTATGTGGCATGTACTGTGTAAACCTGCATCTTGCTTTAGTAGGGAAAAACTGTTCGTCAATAGTGATATTTCCTCCAGGTGAGTAGCAAAAAAGACAATTTCTAGTGAATTTATTCCAGATAAATGACATTTTTCAACAAATTGATATTATGGACTTTCAATAAAAAAATAACTCCATAAAACTGTGCACTTCACTGGTTGATTCAACTTTGCGAAAAAAATCACAAAAATATCACTGAGAAATCTCACACACAATGCACAGCGGTAAGGTTGACAGTTTGAGAAACAAACAGAAGCTAAAACCTAACAGAGAGAGATCCAATACAGACATAAACCAAAGTACGCCTTCGTCAGAGGCCGGTCCTTTTGACCGGTGCCGGCGGTTCTAGGTATTAAGTCTATTTAAAGGCCATGGAACCAAGTTATTGAAGAGACACAAAATCATTCGTCACCTGTGCCACCTCGCTATGGAATTCCTTACCTCTGTTTGTCCGCCATTCTACCAACCTAGAAACCTTTAAATCCCGACTCTTCCACCACTTTCTATCCCTGCAATTTTTACCCAATCCCTAGTTTATATTGAAGCTGTACATTATATACTGGTAGTATTTATAAGTTTATATATTAAATTCCTTATTATTTTGTAATTTCAAAATTATTCCAATGGGACTTGTGTCCCAGAATAAGAATAAAATTTTCATTTCATTTCAGACACTTCAGCTACTCAAAATATGTAAGATTCTAGGAAAATTCATGGAGATTGGAATGTCTACATCTAATAATGACAATCTTATTAAACTATGAAAAGGCCGACCGGTCAAAATGACCGGCATGGCGGTTCTAAAGTTAAGAGTTTTATTATCATTTAGCTGTGCGCGTGTGTTTATAAGTACGTTGAAAAAAGTTCTCTTCAGTTTTTTTTTTTGTTATTAATTAAGAAGAAAAAGATTTATTGACTTATATTTGTGTCAAAGTTCGTAATAATTGATTATTGGTAAGCAAGAAATCAATATATTTTATTTTACTGGTCCATTAAAAGAACAGTTTTGAAAAAAATGGAATCACAAATCAGCCTAACCTCAGATGTCGAAATTCTAACAACCACAGATTTCAATAATAAAACAAATTACGAATCATTATGTCCCAGCGAACATGCAATTGTTCTTACTACAGTTAAAGGATTGAAGCAGGAGGATTATGTGCTTGCTATAATAAATTTTATTGATCCGAAATCCATAAAATTTGCCTCCTATATTTCTAGAGGTAGATTTTGTGTACAATTTACCAGTAAGAATGAAGTGGATTTTTTAATTAATCAGCATCCTATAATAAATATTGGTGGCCATGATATAGCAATAAAACGCCTCCTAGAACCAGCTATTCGAGTAATAGTATCAAATATATTTCCAGTAATACCTAACCAAGCCATTGAAGATGCCTTAAAGAGGTTAGGTATTGGCATAGTAACGTCCTTGGTTTGTTTGAAAGCTAGTCTTCATGATCCACGCTTAGCACATGTGTTGAGTCATAGAAGACAGCTGTTCATTAATCCAGAGCACGCTAACAAATTACCTTCATCTTTGATTGTAAAAACTGAAGGTAAATCATTTAGAATATATTTAACTACTAAAAGGCTCAGCTGCTTTATTTGCAAAAACAATCACTTAGCTGCTACATGCCCTGTACCACAGGAAAACAACGTTCAAATGAATAACCCAGTCCCTCTTAACAAACTATTACCTAAAAACAAAGAAAATACTGCGATTGTGGAAAGTGCGTATTCTGGTGTTCCGCACCAACAGGAGCATCCTCATTCTGAAGAAATTATAGAAGCAGAAAGAAAGCCTGCGAGTGTAAATAAAGAAGAAGTTCCTGATATTAACGTGAGATGGGATCGGTTGAAGGAGGAAATGACTGAGCGATTAGAAATGATGGAAAGACTGGCGAGAACGATATCTCCTGAGAGAAACATTCTAGATGTTCCTCCGCAAGAAGCTAGAAGCCCTGGAGGAGAATCCTCTAGTAGCATCAGCAGAGCTGAGAAGAAGCAGCCGGAAGGAGATGAAGTTCCTGATATTAACACCAGATGGGATCGGTTGAAGGAGGAAATGACCGAGCGTTTGGAAATGATGGAAAGACTGGCTAGAACGATATCTCCTGAGAGAAACATTCTAGATGTTCCTCTCCAAGATGCTAGAAGCCCTGGAGGAGAATCCGCTGGTAGGATCAGCAGAGCAGGGAAGAAGCAGCCGGAAGGAGATGAAGAAAGGGAACAGATGCAGATTCAACCTCAAGGAACTGGAAGAACCAAGTCTCCACCCAGGACTAGAGGAAGATATAGAAAGACAACGAAGTAATCAATTTAAGGAAAACAGCTGTTTTTCCGCAAAATGTGTTGGGAGTAATTTAAGTTTTTCTCCTTGTTGTTTTTCTTCGTTTATAATTGTTTTTCAATAATTTTCATTGTTTTAGCTTTAACAGATGTTCTAAGTTACATTTATATTGTTTTGTTTTTATCTTGTCAAGTTTGTATCTAAGTCATGTCATGGAGCTTATAGCCTGCGTTGCGGAGCTCCTGAAATAAATAAATAAATAAATTATCATTTAACAGGGGGTTGTGGTTCTAACTACCAGGTGGGCCATGAGATGGATGATTAAACTTGAATACGTAGGACAATTGAGCCCTTCTAGTATGGGGAAATTAAAAAATTGATGGTTCATACACCAAACACTATGTTGATGCAGTGGCTTGGCAATAGATTGACATTGATTTGCCTCCCTCTAAAATTACAACCAGTGTGCAGGTGTTTTGCCTTGGAGAAGGACAACTTCGAAAGGAGGTTTGTCATTCGGTCAGCAGCCTGGCTAAGGGATCAGGAAAATCAAAAGTAATATTTTTCAATATTCCTATAAAATGGAAGGGACCCTTTCAGAAAATGAGCAAGTTTTTAACCCTTAATTAGTGGAGTGCTTTTTCTTCCATAACTAATGTTGTCGGGACTCCAGCGAAACAAACTTTAAATTGATTTTTTTGGGGTAAAGTCATTTAAATAAATAATAATAAGCAATAATATTTATTGAAATACAAAGATTTCAAAAGGCAAAGGCCGAATAAACAAATACATTCGGGTCAATATGACCCGACACCACTAATTAAGGGTTAAGAAATCCCTTGCAACAAGGACTTGTGGTCTAGCTAGGGAATTGTGACAGCAATATTTCTTACTGTCCTACATGTTTATGAACTTTATTTATTTTGAAGAGCCTTGGAAATTGTTTTGACCTGGAAGATTAATGACACAGTTTTAGAGAAAGCACTCATTGAATTCAATCAGGTTTGATCTTTGAAAACCCCTAAGTTACTACTATCTGTGGTTTGCCTAAAAAGGAAATGGATTGACTTTGAATAGCTGTTGTTTAATGGTCAAAGTTGTGCTCTATCAAGAAGTGATATAGGAAAAGCAACTAGATTAGTAGAGAAACCAATTAGTATAATATGACCAAAGAAGCTTTGGAAAAAGAGAAAATCTATGAAATTACTGGAATTACCTGTCAAATCTTCTTCAAGGGCGTCTCCTGCTTCATTATGAATTTTTTTTTGCAAGATCTTTCCATTGTTTGAACTGCTTTCGATCCTTGGGAGAGTCATCCTCACCATTTTATCTTTGACGACTTTTATTTCTCTTTCCTATATCATACATAAATATTCCCCAAAATCAATATATTTTTTAAAAATCATTTATTATTTTTTAATGTATTTGAAAATTAATACCACAATTGTTGGATGATTATTAATGTTGTTTTTTCTTATTCCCATGATGCTTCGCTCCTCTAAACATTTCATTTGTGGATGCTTTAAATTATCCTGATCAAAGTCAGTATTAACTTTTTGGTAATCCCTGCCTTCTTGAAATTCTGTCAACTTCCTTTTAAAATAATTACAACAAATAAGTAATTTCATAAAAAATGTTGATAAATATCTGCCAACATATTTTATCAGTTCCAAAACATTCAAACTGGACTAATGAATGAATATAATTACTATTCAACTGTTGGCATCTTAGAATGCATTTGTTTCCAATATATAAGAAATTAATGTAAACTCTCCAGTCCATCATTTACAAAATTAAATAAACTTTTATTTAGAAAGAATTAAAAAACGGTCCCTTCTTTCTGAACTGTGTTAACCCTCAACTGATAACATACATTTCAGAGAAGCCTATGTCAACTATTTTCCCGCATTGTGGTGTTTAGAACTACTTTTAAAATTAAACCCCCAGTGTATGCTCTCTTTAGATAATGTAAAAAACGCTAGTGAAATTTTAACCTGATCAATTGTATTTTGTGGTAGTAGTAAGGCACTAACTAAAAAGTACAATGTCTGGTAAATGTGTGTTACTAATAACGCTCATTTTCATGTTCATCTCACAGACGTGTATTACTTGAAAAGATTTATTTACTACAACTGAGGTACGCAGCAAACCTACAATAACCATATAAAACAAAATTTAATTATTTTTCCTCTTTATTTATATTTTATTCCGAAACCAATTGCCACCACGAATACCGAGTTTCGTTTAAATGTAACAAAAATTACAGCTGGTAGTGGCAAATAGGTAATGTGGGTCCGGAGTAAACCCCCCCCCCCCCTCCTAATAAACCGATTTAGTTTATTTTTACAAAGTATTTCTCTCTTTAGAACAACATAACGAATACCGAGTTTAGTTGAAATATAACAAAAACTACGGCTGGCATGGTCAAATTAGTGTTTTGGATCCGGGGTAAACCCCCCTCCCGGTGGATCGATTTTGGTGGTTAACGAACTCGTTCAATCGTTTGCTAATTGAACGCTATATACCACGTTTCGTGAAGAAAAAACAAAAACTCTGGCCGCTATCGTGTTAACAGACACATGTATATACGTAGTAAGGTCCATAAGTTTCCGGCCTGTCCTGCTTCCCCTCCTTCAAACGTGCCGGGACCTGCACGCCTATGCAGGTCTATGCCTGCTCACTCCATACCCATCGCCCGCACTTCCTCAGTCTTGTCAGTCAGTGTCTAGCCTTGAAGGAAACTCCCCATTTTTACAATGTTCAAATTCGAGTACCGTGCGGCAATTAAATTCTTTCGTAAAGAGGGTCTTACTCCTGCACAAATTAAAGAGCGCTTGGATTGTGTATACGGGCAGTCCTCCCCCTCGTATTTCACAGTGAAAGAATGGGCAAAATTATTTAAGTTAGGGAGAGAAAGTCTAGAAGATGACCCACGTCCAGGTCGCCCATTGGAAGCTGTCACTTCTGAAACAATCCAACTTGTGGAATCTGAATTGTTGTCTGACCGGCGACTAAAAACCAAGGAAATAGCAGCGAGGTTAGGGCTTTCAAAAACAAGTGTTTTGAGGATCATCAAAGAACATTTGCATATGAACAAGGTTAGTGCATGATGGGTTCCAAAAATTCTTTCAGCTGCTCAAAAACAGGAACGAATTCACTCCTGCAATGAATTTTTACACGAGTATAATGCCGACCCAAGGACTTTTTTGGACTCAATTGTAACTGGGGATGAGACAATGGTTCTATATTATGACCCACTCAGCAAAAGAGAGTCCATGGAATGGAGAAGACCAGGAGAAGCGCCTCCTTTAAAGGCAAAAGTCACGCAGTCAACAAAAAAAGGTAATGGCCACAATTTTTTGGGACTGTAAAGGAATACTACTGATAGATTTTAAAGAAAGGAATACCACAATGAATGGTGAGTATTATGCAGCCCTACTTCACCGGTTACGGGACGCCATTAAAGAGAAGAGGTGAGGGAAGTTAAGCAGAGGTGTCCGCCTCCTTCACGACAATGCCTCTGTCCACACAGCATTGATTTCCAAGGCCGCTGTGAAGGACTGTGGATTCCAAGAAATTTCTCATCCACCCTACAGCCCAGACTTGGGCCCTAGCGGTTTCTACCTTATCTCAAAGTTAAAATCTGACCTTCGTGGAAGGCGATTTAACACCGACGAAGAGCTCCAAGCAGCAGTGGAAGAACATTTTTTTAACAAAGAAGAAAATTTTTTTTTCATGGTATAGAAATGTTGTCAACGCGTTGTATTAAGTGTGATGAACTCAGAGGAGAATAAATTGAAAACAGTAAAACCAGTTTTTTTCTTTCACCTTTCCTTCTATCCCAGGCCGGAAACTTTTGGACCTTACCTCGTATATATGCATTTATCCTACCTAGTAATATATATATATATATATATATATATATATATATATATATATTACTAGGTAGGATCGATAAAGATTTGAAGAAATTTTTCAAAAATTCCGTCATGAGTGCAACCTCAATAGCAACTTTCCTTCGGAGGAATGTGCTAAAAGAACACCAACGGCTTACAAATGCATAAAATATTGAATCCATTTTGGTAGGGTGTTCAACAAAAGTATGCAATACTTGAGCTCCTAGAGCGATGAATTTGTGTTTATTTTTAGACCTGATTTTTATAAGTAGTGATGAAAATTATTTTTTTAATTATTTTAATAAATTATTCCTTCATTATACCCAGTTTTTTTCAAAATATTTGCCCCCAAATATATTTTTACCATGCACATGTCTCACAGACGCATGTTACTTATAACGTACAAAATTTACATGTTACCAGTTGAGGGTTAAGTCAGTGTAATATTAGTAAATATGCGAAAGCATTGAAAAAATTGCACCTTGAACGTAGCTTCGGCATGAGTAATTCCTGATTACAGATTGACTCTTCTTGGGAAAGATCAATATCTGAAGCACTGCTTGTCTGAAAATTCAGAACTTTATCATTGTTAAATCTAAAACAAGAACATAATTAAAAAGTATAGTAATAAAGTATGAAATAAAAATCAGAATAGGCACCGGAATAAAATGTAGCATTCCTTTAAATGTTTGTTTTAGATCGCTTGTATAATTCTATAAGATAATCACTGCTTTAGTATAAAGAATAAAACAATTAAATTTAACCTAATTGAAAAAACTACTCTCCGATTTTAAATAACAAGGTCTTGAGTTCAATAAAATATCAATTGATGGAATTTTGTAAAGGAAAATCCAAGAGAGGGATCATCGTTTCTTGAGGAATTCTAATTGTGGGCTGAGGTACTATTTTGTATTTGAACCAATGATTTGTTGCACACAAACATATTTTCAAAGAATATGGTGGAGCGTCACTAACATCAAGCTAATGAGCTGTGTAACCACCATTGATGAGGTAGTTATGTTTGTTAAAATATAAATAAAAGTCCGTCACGCAGGAGCTGCATAACTAAGCACTTTCCTCAGAATTTGGGTAGTGTAGACTGCTTTCCAGAACAATTTGCTTAAAATATCCTACATAAATAAAATAAAAACGTGAATAGTTCTCATTTTGTAATGAGTAACTGATCAATTATTAATTTGCATCCAGAGTTATGTTTACACATGGTACCTACTACACTACGTAATAAATACAAAAATCCTCATATTATCGTATTTTGATCTAACGCAGGAACAGGATACAGTCACTCTAGTGGTAGAAAGCGCTCCTTGCGGCGGCTTTGTGAACCTACGTCTGCCGGCTTTTCTATTCAAATATATTACAAATTAAACCCCAGCTTTCCGATTGACCGATTCAGCTCATTTTTACAACACTTCTTTCTCATGAGTTACCCACGACGTATACAGCGTTTCGTTACAATACAGCAGAAATTACGACCGGTATGAGTATATTAGGAATTTGGGTCCGGAGTAAACCCCCCCTTCTAATGAACCGATTTAGTTTCTTTTTACAACACATATTTAACTGTAGATTACCACTACGAATACCGAGTTTCGTCGAAATATACCAAAAATCACGGCTGGTAGTGGCGAATTGGTATTGTGGGTCCGGAGTAAACCCCCCCCCCCTTCTAATGAACCGATTTCGTTTATTTTTACAACACATATTTACCTGTGGATTAGCACTACGAATACCGAGTTTCGTCAAAATATACCAAAAATCACGGCTGGTAGTGGCGAATTGGTATTGTGGGTCCGGAGTAAACCCCCCCTTCTAATGAACCGATTTAGTTCATTTTTATATCTCACTTTTCTCTCTATATTAACACTACGAATACCAAGTTTCGTTGAAATATAACCAATATTACGTCTCACATAGTCAAATAAGTGTTTTGGGTTCGGGGTAAACCCCCCCTTCCGGTGGACCGACTTTGGTGGTTAACGAACTCGTTCAATCGTTTGCTAATTGAATGCTATATACCAAGTTTCGTGACGAAAAAACAAAAACTCTGGCCGCTATCGTGTTAACAGACACATATATATATATATATATATATATATATATATATATATATATATATATGCATATATATATATATATATATATATATATATATATATGCATATATATATATATTTATATATATATATAGATATATATAAATTTTAACGGGGGTCATTTTCGGTGTCTACTAGGTAGGATCGATAAAGATTTGAAGAAATTTTTCAAAAATTCCGTCATGAGTCCAACCTCAATAGCTACTTTCCTTCGGAGGAAAGTGCTAAAAAACCTCATATTATCGTATTTTGATCTAACACAGGAACAGGATACAGTCACTCTAGTGGTAGAAAGCGCTCCTTGCGGCCGCTTTGTGAACCTACGGCTGGCGGGCTTTTCTATTGAAATATATTACAAATTAAACCCCCGCTTTCCGATTGACCGATTCAGCTCATTTTTACAACACTTCTTTCTCATGAGTTACCCACGACGTATACCGCGTTTCGTTAAAATACAGCAGAAATTACGACCGGTATGAGTATATTAGGAATTTGGGTCCGGAGTAAACCCCCCCTTCTAATGAACCGATTTGGTTTATTTTTACAGCACATATTTACCTGTAGATTACCACTACGAATACCGAGTTTCGAGTTTCGTCGAAATATACCAAAACTCACGGCTGGTAGTGGCGAATTGGTATTGTGGGTTCGGAGTAAACCCCCCCTTCTAATGAACCGATTTAGTTCATTTTTATATCTCACTTTTCTCTCTATATTACCACTACGAATACCAAGTTTCGTTGAAATATAACAAATATTACGGCTGACATAGTCAAATTAGTGTTTTGGGTTCGGGGTAAACCCCCCCTTCCGGTGGACCGACTTTGGTGGTTAAGGAACTCGTTCAATCGTTTGCTAATTGAATGCTATGTACCAAGTTTCGTGACGAAAAAACAAAAACTCTGGCCGCTATCGTGTTAACAGACACACACACACACACACAGATATATATATATATATATATATATATATATATATATAAATTTTAACGGGGGTCATTTACTAGGTAGGATTGATAAAGATTTTAAGAAATTTTTCAAAAATTCCGTCATGAGTCCAACCTCAATAGCTACTTTCCTTCGGAGGAAAGTGCTAAAATGGGATAACTTTTTTTCACAATTATTAGTTTATAAGAGTCAATTATTCCATTCAACAATTCACATATTCCTTTGGATTGGAGCGATTTATAGATATATAGTTGCGTAGGTAATGAAACTAAAATGGAAAAATTTTGAATATACATGAACAATTTGAAATGAAATATTATTCAAAAATGGCTTTTATAGGCTATCTTACATTATCAGTGTGTTGATAATATTCCATGTCCTCTTTTGCTTTTTCTTTGAATTGAAAACCTAGAAAAAACATTTTCTTTTTTATATAATGATATTTTCTTATAATTATTCGATCAAATAAATTGTACCAAGGTAGGAAAATCCCTTCCGTAGTAATTCATTAGGTGATGATACTACAAGCTCCTAAAAGGCTTGTAGCATAAATTACACTAAAATTTGTTGTGTATGCAATAATTGTATGTAAAAAAAAAATATGATTAAATGTTTGCGATATTAAAAAGTGACATTTTTCTCTTTCCCTTCTACCACCTATCCCCATTTCCCGGTCCCTTCCCATTGATATATTTTACTCGGCAAGACAGGAGTGTTTTAGGTAATTTCCTCCCTCTTTATATAAAGGAACATATTAATTATATGGTAAACACCTTTATGGTGTTATCTAGATGAAACAATTCAGAGAAGGTTTCAGACTCATTAATTAATGAGTCTACTGTGTCTGAAAAATGGCGTTATTCCATAGAAAGTGACAGTTCCAGTAGTTTTTTTTTTTTTTTTTTTGTTTTTTTTTTGTTTTGTTTTTTTGACGACGGCGCATCGACAAATCTTGGCCATTAGCGCCGAGTTCCAGTA
The DNA here is from genome assembly GCA_946811695.1 of Gonocerus acuteangulatus. NCBI lineage: Eukaryota > Metazoa > Arthropoda > Insecta > Hemiptera > Coreidae > Gonocerus > Gonocerus acuteangulatus. The sequence goes on from OX328125.1 coordinate 72,784,457, forward strand.
GTAGCCAGAAATAACCACTTCCTGTGTATATATGTGTATGCATGTATGTATGTATGTATGTATATATATATATATATATATATATATATATATATATATATATAAATTTATTTATGTATGTATGTATGTATGTATGTGTGTGTGTTTGTTTTGTCTTAAATTGCTTTGTTGGGAATTACATATGTTTATGATGCAGCTTTTTTCTCCAGCGGTTCTACCATTATATATACTGTTCCTTATGGGCATGTGGAAGTCCAGTACTATGGGATAAGGCCATTAGTGCCAAATATCTCAGGTTTCATTCCAGCAGGTTTGCTACAAAGTTAGTTTTTAAATTGTTCAACAAAAATTGTAACTACTCAATCAGTCTTTCTTTTTTTTGTGATTCAAAGATATCAGATTAAATCAAATTTTCTGAGTCTGCAAACATCTCAATGAATTAGTATAACAAGTTTACGAACCTATTCAATTAATAAACTGAACATTTTTTTCTCTTTCAATTTGTTACCATAATTAATATACTTCACCTGATTCGTCTTCTCTGTCCTTCGTCTCTTCTTTTCCGAAAAAAAGCTTAGTTATTTCTTTTGGAGCCACTAGCAAATTCGTTGATAAATTTGAAAAACTGTGGTAAACCTCAGACACTGTAGAGTCACCTGACATAAATCTGGATTTCAAAGGTTTGGAATATATTCCATCTGATTCTGACTCGCTGTCAATGAATCCCCTAGAATATCAGATCAAAAAATCCGTTAATCTGGAGTATTAATGGTCATATTCATTCAAGTTTACATGCACACACTTCTTAAATTAAAATTGAACAAAGTTTATCAAAAACTAGATCATAAATATTTCCCATGAGAATATTATTAAATATATTTAGGGATAAAGATTGAACAACTAAATATTTTCTTAAATGGCATTGATATTATCTTTTTTAAAATAATTTGAACATAAATAAGATATCAATTTATATCATGCTGTTAAAGTTATTTCGATAGGTACAAAATGGGCACTGTAATGAATAATTGTGTTCGTATATTGTACATAAAATTGTTAGAAATGATCCCAATTGCTTGGCATATAGTCCAACAATACTTGGATTGCACAAAATACTTGCCTTGGCTTGAATGAACTTAAAATTTCAGATTGACTATCCTTCCTTTTATTCCTTTCAGCACACTTCTGTAACAAATAAAACAAAAAATGGTATGACATTACATTTCCTCCCACCAACCAGTTTACCATCTTATAGTAGACATATAGTTAATCTGAATTGCATTAACTACCATCATAGACGTATATGTAGATAATCTAGTTATTTTGTTGGGAGGAATGGAATGAAACTATTTTAAATATTGTTTGCATGTTTTACAACGCCATATTTAACTATCTTCAAAACTAGGATCTACAATTTTTGTTTACAGTTGGACTGGGCCTCCGAGAGGAATTACGGGCCCCTATCCAAATAAATTAACGGGCGCCTTGACTCCCCCCCCCCTCTTCTTCCATTAACATTACCAAAAACTATTTAAAACAGACATTTCTCTGAAAACAAAATTAAATAAATTTTTAGTTTAAACGAGAGGAAAAGTTATGTATTGTCTAAGGTACTTTGGAACTCCCTGGGGCTACACATTTTCGGACTGACGATATTTAAAAGCTTGTTTATATACATTAGAAATAGAGAATTTACAAAGTTATCCATTGGTTGTTCTCAATAATGATTATGTAAACTGTACTTAGATATATAATTTTGTCATTTCAAATTATAAGGCTAGTAAAAAAATGACGCCCCCCCCCCCCCCAAGAACAAGGGCCCTTGACCAATTGTCCACCTTGCCCCCCCCCCCCCTCCTAGTGGTGGGCCTGCAGTAGTGTTGGGCGATAGTCGATAGTTACTATCGATATATCGATAGTCCATGACTATCAATAGTGGCTATCGATAGTCATGGACTATCGATAGATTTTTTACTTTTCTTCTAGAATTTCTTTTCTAGAAGTTCTCAGCATCTGGAGGGCTGTGGTATTAAATACCGACACGTCTGATGAATTAAATACTGAAAAAGAACCTTCTGCTGTATACAACCAACTACATAATATTCCCAGGAAATACCTTTGTGTGTCCAGGCTCGTCTGTAATCTTAGAACGTTTATTTTCATCCGCTGGAAAAATCATTTCTCAGCAGCGGACCAGACTGAGCCAAAGAAATGCGGAAATGTTGGGTTTCCTTTTTGGTAATATTTGGCTCAAGGAGCACAACTAAAACAGTTTGAAATAATAGCAGTTTTTTGAACCTCTTGATATTTTTTTCTTTGGAAATGATTTTTATAAATTTAAATAAATTCGTTTTTCGTTTTAAACCTTTGTTGTAATCTTATAAATATACCTAATCCTGCAAGTAATAGATAATTCAATTCAATAACATTAAATTCTTCATTGGACAGGTACGTACGGAGCTATCGATAGTGCTGAACTATCGACTATCGCCCATCCCTAGCCTGCAGTTGGAGGAGGGGAAGTATTAAAAAAACGTTTTATCAACATGGAAGTGAAGCTCTTAACTTCTTGTATATTTTCTTTAAAAAGCTCTCTGATATATATTATATCATTATATAATATTCATAGAAAGATATCAGTCCTAGGAAATAAAATTTTCTTAGATTTAAATAAATAAAATTTTTCATTTGTGTTAGATCATTTTTTTTTTTTTTTTTTTTTTTTTACGGCGCATCGACAAATCGTGGCCATTAGCGCCGTGTGTTAGATCATGTTTGAAAATCAAAATTACTAAAAATCTTTCTTTGCACAAGGGATGCTACCTTACCTCGTAAATGAGATTTCTCAGCATGCTAAGATAGCAGCCTTAATTTTTAACTTCACCCCATGTAGAATCACATAAACACATGTAAACTGACATATTTTAAGGAAGAATATTACTAGTTATTCAAAATTTTATTTAAGAATGGTCTGTTAACATTTGTCTAATACTAAGTTAAATTACAACTTAGGGTAACACATGTTCTTTGTGCTTTTAATTTCTTGTGTTACAGCATCATTCTTCTGATAACCGTTATGCCTTGTTCGCTCACAGTATACCGTACGATTATATCTGTATAGAAAATTATTCATCCCGTGTTTTAGATCTAGCGATTTATTTAAGCTGTGTTTCACACTCGCGCAAAGACTATTACATTGGGTTGAAAACAGTACTTATTGACGACATTAAACATGTGATTGACTTCCAGAAATTGCCGAATAAACCATTTTCGAAAATGAAGAGAAAGGAAAGATCAAGGGGATGTTTTGGCCTCATGGGGCAAGATCCCTCCCCCATCCAGTTATGAACCTATAGTCCCCCTTATTTAGGTGGGGGCTAACTTAGAAAATGTTATTTCGGGATAAGAAGAAACACAGTTCATTTGTGCGATGCTGCTCAGATACAATGGGTTACAGTGTACTTATCATTCTCCGACAATTGTTGATTTGAAATTTCTACTCACAGGAGCTACTACTTTTGCTGCCTACATAGTGTAAATAATAGGAAGAGTGTAGAGATAAATTGCTGAAATGAAGGCAGAATTACAGGCTGGAGGAACAACCCATCCTGGATTCATTTAGTTTCATAGGCTTGTTCGCTTCTTGTGCGTGCGGACGACGTGAATCTAGTTGGCCTCTTTCTTCCAAATCTCAAAAAAGAAAAGGCATCAGCCCTATCATGGCTAGAAAAGGGTGGTAACCTATAGAGAACCCGTCCTAAAATTCTCAGTTAATAGTAATGGGCGTTAAAATTTAAATTAATAAATAATAGAATGATATTGAAGTAGTTCAACCTGAAACGAGATTAGTCGTGTCTGTTATTGAGTAGGGTTTCTTGTGGAAAAGGCGCCTGCTTTGTGCAGTTTGTTCAAACAGTTTCTTATTATTTTTGGGGCTCTAAGAAATCCTATTATCATTCTAAACTTATAAATGTCTACAATTTTAATTTTACCTGTATATAGAAGAGAATGTATCGACGCTTGCCAATCATAAGTTGGTTTTTGTTTTTATGAATATAATCAAGAAAACAAAATGAAGATTTCTGAAAATGTATAGAGTTTTACAACCCTTTTAATGATTATCTTCATTTATTTGGTTAAAGAACCCACCAATCTTGGAGGAAATAGAACTCATTTCTGTACTTGAAGTCAACATTATTGTTATTTAAATTTTAAAGTCCATTTTGGAGGCCCGGTGGCCGTGAGTGTTAAGGCGTGAGCACCATCGGCGTATATAGAAAATAATTTTGGAGGGGGCTGGGAAAATTTCGATGAGGGGGCAGACCATTTCCGGTGTATGGAATACTAACAATTTAGATCTTGGAAGAGTTTTAACCAACTTAAACGCTCTTATACCCAAAATAGAATATGTTTTATGAACTAAATGATCTTATTTAATTTATTTTTAAGGGTTTTATGAAATTTTTACCGATCAAATCAAAATTTCGGGGGGGGGGGGGGGGCTGCAGCCCCCCCCCCTATATACGCCCATGGTGAGCACTTTACAATCCGGGCCAAGGGTCGTGGGTTCGTTTCCCACTTAGGGGAGGGGCTTTTCTTTAGACAAAAGAAAAGGCATCAGCCCTATCCTGGCTAGAAAATGGGGGTAACCTATAGATAACCCGTCCTAAAATTCTTCGTTAATAATAATGGACGTTAAAATTAAAATTAAATAACAAAGTCCAATTATAAATCACAACAAATTTTAGGACGGTTTATCTACAGGTTACCAACCTTTACTAGTCAGGGTAAGGCTGCTGCTTTTTTCCAAAGAAAATCCACCACCTCTAGTCGGAATCGAACCTATGACTCACGGCCATAGGACCTCCGAGTGTAAGGATTATGACTGAAAACCTATTTTCAATTATGACTTCTTTTAACGTGTATATGTAGTTTTGCATCTCAGACATCAGGCGTTTAAGTCACTGTACTTCTTTTGTCACATATCGACCGGAAAAGCTTAACTGTTACACCTCCTCAGATCTCACTGTCCACAGTTTGAATCCTTGAACGCATCATTTTTGATTGTCACTTTCTTTAGTTAACTTAAAAATGATTTGTTTGGAAAATGCATCTTGTCATTTAGTTTTAATACTAGCTTTAGAAACGTTTTTGATGCATGATAATTTTTCTTGTAATAAATCTTCTTAATTCTACATGCAATTACTCCTAATGCAATGGACTAAAATTAAATTATCCCAAAGAATCATTTGTTTGATTTACTTCTGATAGTGTTCTAGAAAGTTTAGGAAAAATGCCTACTGTTATCATTGTGGATACTTCATCTTCCATGAATATCCCTTCTGGGAAAGGAGGAGAAACATTTACTCCAATGCAGTTTGCTTATAGTGGATTGCATTCTTTACTGGACACTGTTGCAGCTTCTTCTAAACTTGAATTTGTTGCTCTAGTAAGTAGACGATTTAACATTTCTGATCTGACTAGGACAGAAATATTAGATTTATAGGCATTTTTTCATTGTAGTTCCTCGAAATCAAGGTTGACGACCTACTATTTCCCTATTGAGATATTTGAATGATATATCCTTCCCTTTGGTTAATCAATCATTTAAAAATGTAATAGGTTTTCCTCACCAAGGCATGTTAAAACGGATTCTTTAAAGCTATTAAGAATGATAACCTTGTTAAGTAAATGATTCTATGACTTTTGCTTAATTGAATTCTTATCAACTAACTAACTAATAATGATTTATCACCACTGTGTAGATTAATGCTTTGATTACAATTGAAAACAAGAGTCGTATTAAACATTCTAGTCTTAATTATTTATTTTGAATGCTTATGTTTATAATAAAACTTTTTTTTAGGTAACCTATTCTAAACAGTTTGACGTGATATGTCCATTTACCCGTGACTTTGATTCATTAAAAGTAAAACTTATGCAACTTACTCTTGGTGAAAAATTTGATTTGAAGAGTGTAATGGAAGGACTGGAGACTTTTGTGCTTGAAGAATGGGGCAGCGGAGTACCGTGTAATGTGAGTAACTTTGTTATTCCTCTGTATATCTGTCCTTGCGTCATACTCTTTTTCCTGAAATAGGTAAACATTCAATTTTGATCATTTGTGTCTATTGTTTATGTAAATTGTGAAACATTAGAAAAAAATATGTTTCAGACCAGTGTTCCTTTACATAAATAAAAGAAAAAATAAAACAAAGAAGAATTCTGTATTTTTCTTTCCATCCTGTGTAAAAGTTTATTGTGAAATATTTTCCCTTTCCTGAATTAGATTCTGATTTTGGTTCACATAGATCCGCCTTTGTTTGCTAAATTAACAAAGGATGTCATTGTACATTGTTTTATTGCCAATTTTGCGTTTTAATTCAGTAACAAGTTTTCAAGATGTTTAAGGTCTTGAAACTCACCTACGTAAACAAAAGCACAATGCACATTTGTATATGTATATATTTATATATAAAGTCATTTTATGAATCACTTTATTTACAAAGAATTAGAAATTAATATTATTATTAATAAATATATAGAGGCCCGGTGGCTGTTAGTGCTAAGGCATGTGCATTCCTGCCTCGTTGTGGGTCTGATTCCACTAGCGAGGGGGGGGGGCTATTCTTTCAAATAAAGAAAAGGCATCAGATCTATCCTAGCTAGAAAAGGGTGGCAACCTGTAGAAAACTCGTTCAAAAATTGTTGTAATGTATAAGTGGGCATTTAAATTTAAAATAAATATAATTTTAGAGCTTAAAAAAAAACATCAAAAACAAATAAAACGTTTACAGAATAAACTGAACGTTATTAATTTCTTTTTAAGTACTAGGAATTTTTATTGCAAGGAAATTCCCCTAATGGTTCACAGACATTAGAAGCACAATCAGTATCAGTAAACGATTTAAAAGTTTATTCACTTACTGCAGTCATGGTAAGTTTAGTCTTCTTGAACGAGTTGAAAATTCACAAGATTTCCTCTACTACGGGACGGGTAGTATCTGAATTATTCACTCATTTAACGTACATCATAGCACTTTCAGAACAGTGACTGTAAATATCACACCAAGTAATTTACTGAAGTGCTGCCACCTAGCAAATCTTGGAATGGACGCACATGCTTTTTTTTTTTTTTCTTTCTTTTTTTTTTCATAACCCAATAGAACAGTTGTTGAAAGTAAGTAAAAGAAGAGAAAGGTAAAACTGTGCATCTGTATTCAAACAATGGATGGAGGAAAAGAAATTGAGAAATAGAAGGACCTATGAGTCTCTCCTAATGGTCAAAACATTTTCATGAAAATCTAATCCTATATAATGATATTTATAGAATTTTGTTCTGAATTGCAGATTATTATAGTGGCTCAAGATTCCTACGCTATTGAAGCCTGTGGATTGCCTATTTATTTATTTCCTGGAAACATTGTAATTTGCAACTTGGGACCAGAATTAATTAGACCTGAGTATATACCATCATTAGAGCATTACAATTATAAGTGTGAATTATATCAGCCTGATCATCCTATTAGCCTTGCTTCAATTCAGCAAATGTTCCTAAGTATAGCGGAACGATATTACGCAACATGGACAGGACACCTCGTTTGTGGGAATTTTAATTCGAGGATAACTTTATCGCCAAATCCTGAGGTATTTTCACTTTTATTTTTAATTCTTTTTTTTCTTTCAATAGTGCTTGACCCTTGAAGAGTCCTGACTATCAGGGGGTTCTCAGCAATCACATTTATGGGAGCTGAACAGCTGCTAATCATTCTTTTGGAGATCATTGTGGTTTACAAATCATCAGAAATTTAATTTTTTTTTTTTTTTTTTTTTTTTTTTTTTTTTTTTTTTTTACGGCGCATCAACTGTTTGGCTATTAGCGCCGGGCTATCTACAGGTTGCCACCCTTTTCTAATGCCAACAGCACGTGGTCGGTCACCAGAAATTTAATAAAATCAAAATCCTCCTGGAAAATATATTCAAAAAATAATCATGTTTAAAGATAAAAATACTAAATTAGTTTTTGTCCCTCCCCCCTTTTAATTTTCTTCCTTATTATAATATAAATAAATAAACATCCTAAAATTAATCAAATAAATTTTCGAAAGAATGATTAGCAGGCTGTGTATATAGCAACCCAAATTATTTGGGGAGCACTCTTTATTTACTACTAATAAATAATTTCCTTGCTCTGCAAGCATAAGATTATATGGTTGGATTAGTATTTTTATTTGGATAAGTCCTATTTTTTTTATGAGTTTGATTGTGTGCTGGTTACTTGCAATAGACCCAATACACACATATATGTACAATGTCTACCTAAAATCCTTAATATTGTCTTGATGTTATTTCTCCTTCAAAAAGTAGACAAAACCCAGAAAATATTTAATAAAAGTACAATATGTTGTCTAGTAATATCTCAACATATCCTTAAACAATCAGAATATTCTTGTACTGTGTTTTTATGCTTTAGATTTTGGTATAAAAAAAAAAACAACTCACATATGATTCTTGGATTTCCTTTAAGGTTAATAATTCTAGACCAAGTTGAAGGAGGGCTGAATGACCAGTGTTGAAACCCTAAACAAATAAATAATAATTCTAGTATAATGTTGCTTATTTTTTTTCTAACATTTTTTATCTGTATTTATTCATCAAATTGAGCTGTAGATCTTGAAATATATAATTTGCTAAAATATAACTTTACATTAGAAATATGTTTTAAGAAAAAAATTGTTTATTTGCATGGTAGTACACACTTGCCAACTATGAAAATATTTATATGCATATATGAGGCAAACAAATGTTCTATGCTAAAAATAAAAAAAAAAAAAAAAAAATACTGTTGTAAAATTATAATACAACATTTAAAATGTAACTTTGTCAATCACAAGTAGATGTTTCTTAGCAGCACATGGTTTAATTAAAATAAAAGAAAAATGTATCATTAATTAATCAACTTATGATATATGATACTTTTTTATATATTCAATATCCTTGTACAAGCAGTTTTTGTTCTATTTTATGTTGACAATTCATAAAATGCAATTTTTAATTTTTATATTTTAGCCACACTATGCAGCATCTGATTTTGATTCAGCGACTTACACTGTTGAAAGTGTAATAGAAATTTGCGGCTTCATTGAACTTCAGCACTTGGGGAGTCCTGGTGCTGTTTCAAGGCACCTTGTATTGCCTTATGCCCCACCATCAGTTTTTCCGATGATGAATAGAAATATTGGCCATTCGATGCCTATAACACATTCTCCAGAATCCGATGATGATTCTCACGATGAAGGTCAAGTCCCTTCCTTCTGTGTTTTGCTTCATGGTGCATTAAAGGTGAGCTACTTCAAAAACTGGTTTCTACCTATGACTATTTTTAAAATAAAATAATTTACTTGACCACATTTCTCTCTTAGTCATTAGTTTTTCAAGTTCTTGCTTTTTAGCTTTCAGACTTTCCTGTAAAATAAAATATTTTACCTCATTTTATGGAAACTAGAAAAAAAAAAATTCTCCTATTATTCATTTCTTTTTGACTAGATCGATTACTGGTGAGACAATAATATTAAATCTGTAAGAACATTTTGGCACAGTATGTAACTGACAAAAATATATATAAAATACAAAAATTATTTTGCTTAAAATTTATTAATGTTGATGACACAAAAAATGATTAAATTAAAACTGATTTTTAGTTAATTATGATCTTTGGATATAGACAAATTAGTAAAGAACCAAAGCTATATTTCTCATTACGTTTTTTGTAATGTAGCGTACTAATTCCAAAAAATTATACATTTTATTTTTTAAATTACCTACCACTCAAAGGTCAGTTTCTCTTTTTGATACAATTTTTAAAAACTACACATACACAGAAAAATGATTACTGGAAATCTTTATTTTTTTAGTGAAATTAACTAACCAGTTGGGGATTTAAACCCAGAATCTTCCATTTTATGCTTACATACCATAATATGTCAAGTTAATTCAGCCAAAAGAGCCAAAGCTTCTGGTATACGGCATAATGTCATAATTATCTGAAACCAGAAGGAATCATATATTAGAAACAGAATTATATGAACTATGTTGCCATGTTGTGATACAGCAGTAGTATAATTGGCAAGAGTGTAAAATGAACTCAAATCGCAGGCTGGCATGTTAAGTTTTCTTTAAAATATAGATTTCAAAATTAAGACACTGTCAGTTCATACCATTCTGTGCATTATACAGCAGTTTAATAAAATTAGTGAAAATGTTTTTACCTATTAAGCATTCTTTTCCATTCAATTTATTATAAAACATTTTACTTTTGAAGGTTGGTAATATGGCAGCCTTGTGTTGCGTTGGAAATGATTGGTATGGAGTTTTATTTTCTTGGGCAGACTCTAAGAAGAAGTCTAATCTTATGTTATGCCTATTAGAACCTGGTAGTGCAGAAGCAGTGCCTTGGCTTGGAGACTTGAATAAACTTACTATAGCTGTGTCACCTCAAGGTAAGTGATCATTTTTTGTTAGCGGTAGAGGTGATTTATTTAGCAATTTTTGATCTGACTTCTACTAACATGTTCTTTGTATTGAACGTAAATTATTACTTTATTAAGTTATCTGTATGTGTTAAGACTACAATTTAGATTCTTTTACTCCAAAACTCAGCATATAGCATTTCCTTAATAAACGATTGTATAACTTTTTTTCTGGCAAAATCAGTCCTTTAGAAGTTCTGCCTCACTTGATACCTACCAGTCCACACCAATTTATCAATATGTCCTTAGTGTGAGTAATTTTTGTTTTCATGCAACAAAACTCTATGTATACATTCAGAACTAATGAGAACTACATATTTGAATATAGTAAAACCTTGTTAACCCAGACCTCTTTAACCTGGACCAGTTATGAGAACGAAATTATGTTGTTGAATGCAGTAAATGAAGACTTGAACGAACACCTGCACAGAGTACAGACAAACAACCTACCTGGACGACTCTTCACAGAAGTAAACAACTTACTCACCCTAGTATAAATACTCTGATATTACAAACAAAATTCAGTTCCTTAACAGTGGCTTGATAATGACGTACTTACGTCAAAAGCACTCGCCCACAGTCAAAAGCCACTCGCACAGATGCCAGTGACGACGGTCTCCATCAACAGGTATGACAATAGTATATTTACTGGCGGACCTAACCTCTTAGATTATTGTTTGTAAACCTAAAAACATGGTTGTGACTATGGAAAAAAGGATGGAAGCATTGACAAGAATTGATAAGAGAAAATCTTTAAGAACATTGCAGCTGAGTTTGGAGTAAGAACTTTGACCGTATCTGATTGGAAAAAGATCAGAAAACGCATTGAAGACTGTCGTTTAAAGATAATTTCTAAGTACAGTTTATGGTGGTTATGACCCACGCAGAAGCAGTAGCAAACATTGAGAAACTGATAGTGTATATCAACAGTCAAGCTGAAACTTCTAATGTACTTCTAATGTTAAAGCGGATGCAAGATCACATTGCTCGTAAGCAATACATTAAACTGAGACAGCAGAAGCTTACTGTTTTTTTTTTTGTTTTTTTTTTTATACAGCCTAGATTTTAGCTATATTGAGTACTGCAAATACATAGGCTATTACAGTACATATAGTGTATGTGTTTTTAGGCGGATGTGTTGATAATATTTTTTTAAGTTTTGCTGTCATTCTCTGGATAACTTGGATTTTCGTTAACTCGGATTGGCCCTGGTCCCAGTTGATCCAGGTAAACAAGGTTTTACTGTATAAGCAAAATCGGCCTGTTAGGAGTGGCGATTTAGTCTGTATCCAAACTATTAATATGAATTTTCTGGCCTTAATTTTTGCTACCCAGCAACCACAGTCAGTTTAAATCTTGCCCAACCAATGAGAAAGATGTGTTATGAAAATAAACAACATTGGAGCCATCGTGATTGAGGGTTTGTTTTCCATTTACAAGTGCAAGATCAAACAAAATAACGAACCACATTACAGTCCTGATCAATGACTGTTTTTCGATTCCCTAATTTGGAAAGAAAAAAACTCTGGATTCCAGGTTGGCTTTCCATAATTGTTTAGAACTGTGTCTTACTATTTTTCTATCAATATACTTTTAAAATAATAAGTTAGAAGAACCTGTCATGGCATCAAAAAAATTATTGCAATTCGGTGAGTTATCTCATAGATGGAATAAGTAAGGATTTGGGGATTTTACTTAAAAGTAAAATTTATTTTCAAATCCCAGTAGTTTTCATTATTACTGAAATAAAATGTTTCAATCTAGCCTTGTAGTTTTGATGGACTTCTTACAAAAAAAAAGTCCGACTCGCAGGAACTGCATCATCTTAGCGCGGTTCCGTTCTTATCTCTAGACTCATTTAAAATGATTAAAATAGAAGCTGTTATTATTTTGGGTCCACATTTCTAGAAAGCATGAAGATTAGATAGTTAGCTGTCGAGGCGATAAGTAAAGATGGAATGGTTGGGATTCGGCTAAAGAAACCTCAATACGATTTTTGTTAAAAAATCTATATTTAGGACGTTTTGGCTACTCATTGGTAGCCTTTGTCAGCAATGAAAGTGCCGGGAGGCAGAGGAGGACCAAAGTTGACAGTTCCATCTTTACTTTCAAGAAAGGTCTTATTTACGATCTTACCTGGATGTATCCCTGGATGGGTCCCCGCCCTAGGAAGGACCTCGCTAGGCATTTGAAAAACTATATCTTGGAGATCCATATCTCTAAGATTAAATTGTTTTTCTTATTTTTCTTAACCTGATTTATTATCAAATACATTATCCAACTATAAGCAGTTAAAAAATAACAAGGAATAAAAACAGACAAAAAGAACAGTTCGAATAAGCGAAATCAATTACTTTAAAGTTTTAAGCACTTATTTCTCCGATTGTCATCGTCTAATCAAGACTTTCACCAGAACCTTTTTTGTAGAGCATTTAGTACGCTTTCTAATGGTATTCTTCCGTTTACCAAGATTCTCAACCTTTTTCGAGATATTAAGGAAAGTATACAAAGTTACCAAAACTTTTTATGTCTGTTAATAAAATATTTTATTCTAACCTTTCCTTAACTCCAAACGTAACACAAATTAAAACATATTAGTTTTAATGAAAGTAGAACATGCAGAAACTGTTTCAACTGAATCCCATGATTCTAAGTACCCAAACCAAAAACGGTATTCAAAAACTATTTTTCCAATTTTCTCGAAAACGGTTAAAGCTATCGCCTTGAAAATGGTTTCATTCGTTTTCCTAGCCCAAGAAGCCTATAAAACGAGTACTTACAAGCTTATGAACTCAAAAACGTAAGCGTTACGATTTTTTTTGCGCGAATTTCGCCCTAAACGCCATCTTCCAGTAGGCGGATTCTGCTGGTTAACGAACTTGACCTTTTAAATTGGACGACGGATTTTTGTACCAAATTTCATCACAATCGGACCATTAGGGAAGCCAGAAATGAGCGAACAGACAATATATATATATATATATATATACAAATTTGAACCACCGTTATTTTCGGTTTCTAGGGGTTCTGAAACGCGAAATATTCTAGTCGGCACTTCCGGATTGTTTCATTGTATCAACCTTATAAGCGGGGTTCCTCCCTATGGGGGAGGGAGGAACCGCGCTAATAATGAAGACTTAAAAATTCTTTCTTTCATTCCCCTCGAGTGTTTAAATATTATTATATGCTATATGTATTAGTAATTTAATTAATTAATTTAATATTTATAGATGAAGGATTCCCTATAAAAAATCCTGAGAAGAAAAGTTATACTCAAAACTGTGTGGCTTGGATAAGGCAACAGGGATTGCAGTCTGACATTCAAAAAATATTGAGGCACTCTAGAAAATTACCTGAAAAGACTCAACAATTCTATAAGGTTTTACTCTTAGTTTATTTTTTAGTATTTTTGTGTGCTGTAAAATATTTTCTCCTTTAGTTAGATTTCGAGAACATGCTCATCAGGGTAACAGTTGAACACGTCAATCACTATAGCAGTCACAACTATCTTGAAGAAACGAAGAACCATAAAATCCAAAATAATTAATGAAATCAGTTTTACAATAAAAATGCCTCTTAATTTAACTGACATTATTTTGAAAAATAGATTTTATTCTGATTGGACAAGTGAAATAAAACAACAGTCTTAAATAATTACCTACTTTTTTTCTTATCCTTTTTGTAAAAAAAAGTTTAAGTGCCCCAGTCATCCTTCAATTTCTGTATGCTGCCATCTATTCCTGTGTAGCTATTGTATTCTTGATTCTATAATCTCTTCTTATAATAGAATGTCCATCTTCACTGTGTGCAAACACAAAAATACTCAAAACATTTTTAGTAGATGTGAGTCCTTGTAACTGGAGGCTGATTTTTTCTCACAAATTTTGCATCCTTGCTTTTAGATATTTATGTATTGTTGAGTAATAGTGTGTATCCTGTTAATTTTATTACCAATTTATAAATGTACTCTGTTCACTTAACTTTAAATTTAGTCAACCTATTGTTTGTCTTTGTATTTAATTATGTATTCTTAAAACTTTATAATCAAAATTTGTATTATGGATTGTTCTGTTGAGCTAGAGAGAACTTTTAAACCTTCTATTACACATTAATTAAAAATAATGATTAATTAATTTAATTTTTTTTACGGCGCTTCGACATCTAGGCCATTAGCGCCAATTATTAATTTTATTTAAAAATTAATGGTTAATCTATATGCCAATATACTAAGATATTTTTCTAACTGGTACTATTGATTACATGACATCTCAGGGCAGGAAATTCAAATATTTTTACAAAGAACACTTAATTTTAATACTTTTTTAACAGTCTGTGAAATTACATTACTTTATTTGTTTATTTTCAGGAGTTGAATAGAGTTCGAAGAGCTGCAATTGGGCTTGGATTTATGTCACTTATAGACGGTTTAGCAGCTGTATTAGAACGTGAGTGCACTTTATTACCAGGAACAGCACATCCTGCATGCGCATTGCAACTAACACATGCTGCAGGTGTATTGAAAGAGCCTCATAGCAGAGATCATAAATACAATATTTTGCCCATGAAGACTTCTTTTAGACCAGATGCTGGATTTGACCTTTTTTAATAATTATAAGCTCATACATAGTGAACTTATAACGATTAATCCTTATATTTCACTGGAGTATAGCGTACTCAAAATAATATAATTAATTGTACATATTAATATAATTCTTTTAAATAATTTTGATCTAACTTGTCAGTTTTTTCTATAAAATATGTTTAAAAGAATTTATTCAATAAACTACCTTTCAAGGAAATTAACATTGAGTGCATTTTAATTAAACCTGTTCTTCAGCTTGCTACTCAACTCCAGGATTCTGGCTTCTACTAGTGCTCTTAGCATTCTATGGACTTTTATTTGCAAATGAATCCATAAGGTTGCAGAGGTTGTATTGTTTTCCTTACTGCAACCTAAAATTTTTTGTATAGCCTGCTCAGATAGACAGAAAATTTCAATTCCGCATGTGCAAAATTTTGAGGGAAATATTCCCGACGGTTCCAACATTTGCTAACTCCCATTTCAAGGATCAACACGACAGGTGAAACATTTTAAAAACTGATTATGCCTCGTTTAAGACTAGAAGAGGCTTTGAGAGGTCAGACAAAGGAAGCAGTGTCCTAGTGATAAGGTTATAGCAGAGAGAATTTTTACCGCCAATTTCTTGGGGTAATATAGGCCACGCCCTTTTCCATTGAACTAAACCACCTATTTGAACAGGCTATAGCTTAAATTGTTTTTAACCTTAGCTTTGGCTAGGTATTGATAAATATTAAACACCATCTCCCTTGCCTGACCTGTCAAAGCATTCTCTAGTCCTAAAAAAAAAAAATCAGTCCCGTAAGAGGCCACGAGGACCCTGAGGGGCAGATACTGTTGAAGTATCTAATTCATGACCATACGGCACACTAGGTAGATAGTGTGATCAGTACTATGCTCCGGCTGCCTTATTTTCCCCTTTAATGTTTCGACTGCTAGAGTCATTAGCACCAAGGTACCCAATAATAAGTTAATTAAAGGCTGGGTTAGCCTAGGGACGGTCAGGGAGGCCGAATTCAATCCATGAACGAGGAAATTAGAAGAAAAAACCTTTAGTGCTTGCTCGGGATTTGAACTCAGGTCCTCCAGCATATGAGTCCAGTGCTCTACCACTGAGCTAACCTCATGACTCTTTTCAAAACAAATATATAAGCTTTCAGGACCAATAGCTTCGAAAAAAATTGTCATCTTCCATTTGTATAGTTATTTCGGCAAGTATATAAACAAAAAAAAAAATAAATAAGTGAAGAAACTTTTGAAATGATGTAGTTTTAGTGGATTAATTACAATTTAGTCAAGTGTCAAATGCGTCACGACAGCGGGCCCGCTGAAGGAACTTTTCTGATTCAGTATCATACAATACCAGACCCGGGAACCGGATTACGTTATTACGGGAATAACGTAATGAGGTCCCAAACCAAATACGAGGGGTATAGAACAAGGCCCAAAGTAGTGGGGATAGAAAGCCCGCAGAACGCATCTCTCTGAAGCATATGCCAGGACGCCGGGTCCCAAAGTGTTGAACTACATTGCTAGGGAATGTGCTTAAACTTAGGTATCGATAAAACAAAAATAAGGATGCCCAGTGCCGAAGAGTCTTGACGCTTGCGCACTCCATGCCTAAGGTCGATTCTAACTAGTGGTAGGTACTGATTTTGCTAAAAGGCATTAGCCCTATCCTGGCTAGAAAAAGGTGGTAACATCTCGGCAATCCCAAATATCTGTGTTATGTACAAGTTAGTGTTAAAATGTATATAAATATATTCGTAACTCAATTATTACAAAAAAAAAAAAAAAAAAAAAAAAAAAAAAAAAAAAAAAAAAAAAAATCAGAAGTAAACCACGACTATTTTCAAAGCAGAAGTTTCTCATTAGTAGTTCACAAGGTTTCTGTACATTGAAGCTAGAATTAGGCAGGTACAGGCATATTATTAATTTGATTTTGGAGTAAATTCTCATTTCTAATATACCGATTACCATTTTCACAATTTTTCTTTCTCAAGAGCTATACGTAAGGTATTCTGCACATTATTTCAAGGAGGCACACATAGGTCACTAAAGAAAAATGAATAATTAGGTTATGGAGTAAACCCCAAATACCTACGACTTTAGGCGTCCTAATTATTTTTTTTATAATACTTCTTACCCAAATGTACTAAAATTTACAGTAATTAGTGTAGATGAATTTGGCACATGTGACCAAATTTAAGGTCAGTCCGTCATTTTTGAATAGGTGAAACCAAAAATCTTCTTTTTTTTTTTTGAAAATGGTTAATTATATCGCATTGATTCTGGCTTCGTTTCAGTCCTCACATAAAATTATCCATAAAAAATGTGTCTTTAAGCACGGGCGTATATAAGGAGGGCGGAGGGGACTGCAGCCCCCCAGAGAAATTTTTATTTAAACTATTCCAAACCCTCTAAATATCCTTAATATCCCATTCACCTTCCATGAATTTGAAATAGCACTGAAATCTAGAAAAGACAATTCTCCAGGACCCGACAATATATGCATTTCAATGTACAAACATTTAGGTCCTAACAATAAAACATTTTTACTCAAAATTCTTAATGAAATATTCAAGTCAGGTTTATTTCCAGACTTGTGGAGTAAAGCTATCATTATTATCCCTGTTCCAAAAAAAGATAAACCTTCCCACCAAATAACTAGCTATAGACCTATTTCGCTGACCTGTTCACTTAGTAAATTGCTGGAGAAACTAGTTATGAACCGCTTAGAATGGTATCTTGAAAAAGAAGGTATAATAGATGAATGGCAGAGTGGATTCCGGAAGGGTCGTAGTACGCGGGACAATCTCGTAGCCATCGAAACTGCTGTCATAAAGGCGTTCCGCGAAAAGAAGAAAGTATTAGCAGTTTTTATTGATATCGAGTATGGAGAAGATCGGTTTTAAATACTTTGAATGAATGTGGTATAGACGGAAATATGTTGAAGTTTTTCGAAAACTTCCTCAATTCAAGGACTTTTCAGGTTAGGATTGGCTCAATATACTCTGATGAGTTTAGTCAGGAAAATGGTGTGATACAGGGAGGCGTCTCTAGTGCAAAATTATTTTTGTTTGCAACGCATGGCTTAAGAAGAGAAATTTCAAGGGAGATACAAATTATGTTATTTGCCGATGACGTAATAATTTATTCCGTAGGTGAAAATATAGATAATCTATATGAATGTATGCAGGAGGCTCTAAACAAAATCAATCTGTGGATGAAAAATCACGGGTTCAAAATATCTGCTCAAAAATCTAAAAGTATTCTCTTTAATAAACGAAAACCGAACACTATAAGATACCTCAGCTTGGAAGGAATAGATTTAGAAACAGCTGACTCCATAAAATATTTAGGTTTAACTATAGATAAACGCCTCACTTGGTTGCCTCAAATTAAAAGCCTCAAAAATAATTGTAATAGATCCCTAAACCTGCTTAGATTACTGAGTAACACTGGTATGTTGATGCTATACCGGTCACTGATCAGATCTAAGCTGGATTATGGATGTATGGCGTATGGGTCAGCGAGCCCTCGATTCTTCAAATGCTTGATTCCGTACACCATTCTGGGATAAGAATAGCCACGGGGTCCTTTCGCTCTAGTCCAGCCCCAAGTCTGCTAGTAGATGCCAGAGAATTGCCCCTCAAGTACAGGAGAGAAATTCTAACAACGAAATATTATCTATCTGTAAAGTCACAACCTCATCATCCTATTAATAACATTATTTTGGAAACTAACTGGGAGAACGATTACATGGCCTATAATAAAGCACCCTTCCCCGCTAGAGCTGAAATATTCCTGTCAAAAATAAATTTAAAATATGAAAACATTTTAACCTCTTCGCCACTTCAAATTCCACCTTGGACTCTCATACCACCGCTTGTTAATCTAACATTAACTAAACATATAAAAAAAGAAACTCCGCCATATTTTTACTCTGCAGAGTTAAATAAAATTAAAGCAAGTATGCCTCCTTCCACGTACATATATACAGATGGGTCGAAAAGTGCTAATGGTGTGGGAGCTGCCGCCCTCTGCGAAGGACAATACTTGTTTTCTCTCTCTCCTCATTGTTCCAGTTATTCCGCCGAACTATTAGCAATTAAGAAAGCATTAAACCTTATTCTACCTAGCAATTCTAATGTCGTTATTTGTACTGATTCGTTATCATCTATAATTAGTTTACAGAATATTTACACCCATGATAATTTGATTTCTGAGATTCTATACAGTATTAACGAATTGAATAAGAATATGTTCAAAATTAATTTCCTCTGGATCCCTGGTCATTGTGACATTAAAGAAAATACAGTGGTTGGTGAGCTAGCAAAAAACGCTTCTATAAGCGATTTTAAATTCACAGGTATCCCACTCAGAGACATTAATTCTATAGTTAAGTCTGAAACAATAAAGATTTGGCAAAGGGAGTGGATTAGTATGGAATTGGGAGATAAACTCAGGGAGATTAAGGATGAAGTGTGTAAATGGGCTAGTTCGGAGCGGGATAATAGGAGGGAATCAGTGATCCTCTCAAGATTACGGATAGGACACACAAGACTGACGCACGGCTATCTCATGGAGAGGGGGGAGCCTCCGGAGTGCGAGGTTTGTGGCGTGCCCCTCACTGTAAAGTATATCCTGACGGAGTGTAGGGCATATGAAGACGAGCGAGTTCGACTGAGTCTCCCGATACATCTTAGAGAGCTACTAGGCAATAATTCAGTTCATCTGACGAATATTTTTTCTTTCCTTGATAAAACCAATTTAAAAAACAAAATTTAGCTCTGACTTTAGCGATTCTTAATTGTAAAGTAAAATCTTTTACCCAATCAACAACTATTATAAACAGTATTGGCCTCTATAATATATTTCGATAAAAATTTCATCTCAAACTCACTTAACAGTAAATGTAAAACGTATTAGTCCCTTAAAAATGGTATAAGCCATGATTAATTGATATAATTCAAATTATTAAGACATTTACTTACGAAAATTTCGTTATAATTACTTTTTATCTTTGACCGTTGGTGGCGTTCGGGGCGGAGGCGGGGGGCGTGGGTCCGCGGGAGCGATGGGCTTGGTTAGGGTTGAGGAGGAGCCCCCAAAATGCGGTCTGTGAAGGTTTGGTTGCCCTGGCACCAGCAAGCACACCTTCTATCATAGACCTAGCAGCCAGTCACCAGATGCGGGCCACTAAGGTAGGACAGGCACGGGGACTCTATTCGACCTTGGCTAGGTCCGCCTCCCGATGGCCGTCGGGCTCTGTCTCTGCTTTCGATGCTACCAATGGACCGACCAAGGGGCACAAATGACCCAATAGTGGTTGAGTGGCCTTTTAACACCAAGGAAAAAAAAACACTATTCCAAATACTTGATTGTTAGTATTCCATACCTCCTTGTCTTTAAGCCTACAAAAGTAGAACTGTTAGTGTTACGTGTATATTGATACTAGTTCAGTACTACCAAGGAAGACAAAAGCATCTCCATGTTCTCCCGTCGCGCAATGCTGCAGTGAAAGAAAAAAACTCAACCCGAAAACGTTCAATCCCGTTTGAACTAACCTATATTATACCTAATTCCTTGTAAAATACTGCTCTAACACTGCTTTTCCATTTTATTACTAGTTCTGATCCCAAAACACCTTGTTGTTGACCGTTTTCTCACTATGTAGCAATTTCACAGTTTTTAGCGATAAGTACGAAAATATGTTCTAGCTCTTATTTTATTGCTGAAAAATTGGTTTTACCTAGGAAGCCTCATGTATATATATATATATATATACATGAGGCTATATATATATATATATATTGAGTTTATTTATTTTAGTTTCCAGGAAAACTAGAAAGAATTTAGAAAGCTAAAAGTAAAAATACGAATTTCAATTAAAAATTTCACATATTCTGCTAATCCAATATAGATTTTAAAAATATTTTAGTAAACGGACCTTTGATATAGCGAAGTCAAGTAGGTAAGGGAAAACGAGCCACCCAAATCCGATTCCACCAAGAACCAGACCTACTCCAACCTTACCAAACTTCTTGGGCGGGGCATTCTTAATCCTGTTGGGAACCTGTTTAATCCTTTGAAGAATTTCAAGGGGCAATGATGACTTTGGAGTTTGGACGACATGTTTGACACTGATTAGAATCTTCGTGCAAAATGGAGATTACTTAAATATATATATATATATATATATATATACATATATATATATATGTATATATATATATATATATATATATATATATATATATGACTCTAAGAGTCGAAGTAGCAGAGGGGAAAATCAGGTGGCCGGAGCATAGTACTGTCCACACTATCTCCCTAGTGTGCCGTATGGTCATGAATCAGATACCTCTATAGTATCTGCCGCTCAGGGCTCTCGTGGCCTGTTACGGGACTTATTTTATATATATATATATATATATATATATATATATATATATATATATATATATTTAAGTAATCTTCGTATATATATATACGAAGGTTTAAAAAAAAATTGTTTGTTAGCGAACTTGGTGCATTCAAAATATTTGTATTAAAACTCAATTATCCTTAGTTTACTTGGAGTCGAAAAGAAACGGTATGAGCTATGAACTTCACTAAGTTTTACCTAAAAGTGCATGTATTCAAGGTGCAATACTATAAATTTTATCACCATAATGGGCGGTATGTGATAAAATGAAGGTGTCAATTATTGATGCGGTTATATTACGAAGAACGACTTTACAATTATTATTTTCTGCAGAGAGTTGTTGAACAATTTGTGCTAACAAGTAACTTAACATTAACAATAAGATCAACCTACTATCTCCTGTGAAGCTATTAAATGTATTAGTTATAAGCGCAAATTTAAATAAAGATAAATACTTCGAGAATAGTTAACAGTATTAAATTGGTTGTTAATTTATTTGACTCAGCACTCAAAAATACATTTGGGATTATACGTCTCTAAACCAATTGAGTAAAATATGAATAGGGTTTTATTAATATAAACCCCGCGTATCTTCCAAAATAATTATTCTATCGGATTGGTAAAGGTTTCTTTCGACTCAGCACAAAAAATACTCGAAAAATGATACCGTAATCGGAAAGATTTAAGTACCTGAGGGTTTTTCCCAAAATCAGGCGTTTGGCACTATTGGGCGCCGTATCTCTCCTTAACCCGTTAATGTCTTGCTCGAAGCTAGTAGGAACATTGAGGATGGATATTTCTTGATGGAGTCAGTAGATAATAAATTAGCAATTGACTTTAAGGATTGTGTTATTAATGACTTCTGCTGAAGACAATGAAAAAGAACCTCAGACTCATCTGTCGGCGTTTTTTCATCCTTCCACCTCTCTCGATTGACCCGCGTCAAAACGAATAATAGACAGTCAATATACGACTAATTAAATTTTAAGCTACTTAAGGCTCGGCCTCTTCTCCAGTTTGAATTATTAAGTAATCTCGCACGAAGATTCTAATCAGTGTCAAACATGTCGTCGAAGATCGTGGAACCTCCAAAGTCATCATTGTCCCTTGAAATTCTCCACAGGATTAAACAGGTTCCCAACAGAATTAAGAATGCCCCGCCCAAGAAGTTTGGTAAGGTTGGAGTAGGTCTGGTTCTTGGTGGAATCGGATTTGGGTGGTTCGTTTTCCCTTACCTACTAGACTTCGCTATATCAAAGGTCCGTTTACTAAAATATTTTTAAAATCTATATTGGTTTAGCAGAATATGTGAAATTTTTAATTGAAATTCGTATTTGTAATTCTAGCTTTGTAAATTCTTTCTAGTTTCCCTGGAAACTAAAATAAATAAACTCATTATATTGTTAAAGTAATTTAAATACAGATGAAATGAAATCTCTATGACAAGCGAAATTGGTGGCATTAAATGTCCTTAATAGAATGTGACAATGTAGGCGATTTAGCCAGCTCTGTCCTTCCAAAAGTAATTCTAAAACTACTGTAGGTCGCCTATCAATTTGGGTGTGAATTTCTTCCTGTTAATCAACTGAAGATGGATACTGACTGATCATGTGTAAAGAAAGGGCTATTATATAGTCTATAATATAATTGTTGCTTCCTTGCTTCGGTTACAAACTCGATATTATAATCCCCGTCGAAATAATCGAAAGGTGTGCTATACCCTAAATTAGTGCTGTAGGAGAGCATTTGTCTAAAACAAACTCGAAGATAATATAATAATAATAATAATAATATATATATATATATATATATATATATATATATATATATATAGATAGGTAATGTTCTTAATGTTTTAAATTGTAATATGATTATAAAAGTTAAGTCTGGAGGAGCTGCGTGAAGTAAGCATATATTTCAGCTAGGTAGCCACTACAATAACAATAAAAGGTTTGGCCCATTAACACTTACTTGCTCCGCTTCCTGGATTTTAATTAGTTTATATATATATATATATATATATATATATATATATATATATATATATAAACTAATTAAAATCCAGGAAGCGGAGCAAGTAAGTGTTAATGGGCCAAACCTTTTATAGTTATTGTAGTGGCTACCTAGCTGAAATATATGCTTACTTCACGCAGCTCCTCGAGACTTAACTTTTATAATCATATTACAATTTAAAACATTAAGAACATTACCTCCATGCATAATATTAAAAAAAAATATTAAGTTCTAAGCAATTATTGACACATAAGTAATTATGCTATATGATGTAATCTGTTTCTAATCTTTCCAAGATGCTAAACCTCTCCGAAGGATCGGACGTGAGAAAAGCTTGGAAGAAAATACCTCAGCATTTTGACTTTAATGTTTATATGTTCAATATAACAAATCCTATTGAAGTCCAGAACGGTGGCGTTCCTGTACTTCAAGAAGTGGGTCCATATCGGTACAGGTAATTATCTTGAAATGTCTTCAACAATTAAATGTGGCCTCCATCTTATGAGGTCATATTAAATTGTATTTATAGTGTACACGAACACAACCACAATTGTATTTACCGAATTAGTGGTATATTGTAGTTATTGTTACGTTATTGCAATAGCATTATTTCTAAAGCTCCTAGCTTTAAATACTTGGAGCGATGTTTCTTTAACACGAATCACTCCATAGTAACGGAGGTTCTATTCAAGGTATCAAAAATACGAGAAAAATATACCCTAGAGCTAACGAAAAAGCAAAACGGCGCACACCTTCAATAGAGAATATGGATATGGGTTGAGCAAATTATGTACACACGTCGCGTGGAACGAACAGAATTTGATTGTATGTACGGAACTCAATAAAGCTGGTAGGCGTTATTGAGTTCCTCAGTAAAGTGGTAGGCGTTATGGCGTTCATGACCCAAAGGTTGACACGCCTTAAAAAAAAAAAAAAAAAAAAAAAAAAAAAAAAAAAAAAAAAAAAAAAAAAAAAAAAAAAAAACTGGTAGGATCGACCAATTAGAAGTCTTGGACTTATAAATACGACCCTGCCCAAATATGTCCATACTGGACTGCAACTAATCTTCATTCCCAGAGAAACTCTTGTTAGGATTAGTAGTTTTGGATGAAATAAGCTCAACTTATAGAGAGATTCATTTGGGCGAATACTTACTCATGTAGGCACATTTACAATGTTACTACACAGAGCTCTGTTTGACCCTGGACATGCCAAAATAGAACGCTGCACTTGTCAACACTTTTCACCTCGCATTAGTCCCCAGACTACGTTCGAGCACTTCAGTAGTGGATAACTCAGTTGAGTTATAGAATACGAAAGTATTAATTTGCGGAGAGCTAAGGGCAGTCTGGCTCACTGGCTTCGGCAGGACTGATCAACATCAAAAGCCAAGCCGCTAACTGCCTGAAAGTTACTCGGATCAACCCCCTTCTAGTTCCTGAGGTTTAAGGAAGCCTGCCAGTTAGGTTGCTTGTATCTCTCGCCATAGAGGTAGAGGCGGGCGACTACTACGTTATTGTATAAGGCAGTCAGGTTCCTGACACCCTGTGGATGGCGGCAGAAAGTAACCGCGTCAACTTGGTCATATCCAAACGATCTTAAAGCATGGAGGAACTTTTTTGTCATCCCCAAACACTCCAGGATTCAGATCCTGATGCCGAGTCCCTATGTCACTAATTACAGAACGGCGTCTTCGCACGATCTAAGTACAAGGTGGGGCGCCAGTCCAAATTCCAACTTGGCCTGTTTTGGTTAAATTATGACGTAAATTATTACGTAGACTTCATACAAACCTGATCGCTTCAAGTTATAAGAGAGTTAATAATAACCCTGAATCGTTACCCTAAGGGGCTGAATCATTCATTAAATGCCAGAATGTTATAATAAATTCGATAATTATAGCAGCCATCATTTAACGAAAACTTGCCAAATTGGTAATTCACAAATAATTGAGAGGGTATTATTTGGTTCTTGACAAGGTATTAAGGGCCTAAAACTTGGCCCAATACTATGATATAACTTTCATAGGCTAACTGTTTTTGGGAGGGGCCTGGAATTTGGCCTTTTTTTCAATGTTAGTTTTTTTGGGATGGGTATTTAAGATTAGTGTAGTTAATATCTATTTGATGTTAACAAAAAACATCATATCGTTCACTTTTCCTTTCTTTAATACGTTTGGTTACAATATGTACATTTGTTTAACAGAGAGTGGAAAGAGAAGGTGAATCTGGTTGATAATCTAGACGATGATACAATAACCTATAGCAGTATGAACACCTGGTATTTCCAGAAGGAACTTAGTGCGCCACTCACTGGAGACGAGCTTGTTACAGTTCCACACCTACCTGCTCTTGTGGGTATTTTCAATTAAGCTATTACTTAAGTTTTTAGTGATACTTATATTTTTTTTACATATTTCTATGATCATTATCGTTAGCTGGCTAATTAGGTAATGTTCCTAGTTGGCATGGTAACGTGATTACAACGGTTAAGTGCTTTTTAGCAGATGTCCAAGTGAAATAAGCATTTCTCGGGTTGCCAGCAATGTCTAAGCCACTGGTGTTACTCTATTTTAAACACCAATGTACAGCAACGTTATATCTGGATTTTATTTGGTTTAAAAGATGTATTTAGTTATAGAAACATTACAATCTGACATTTCAATTCTATTGATTAATTTGATGAAGTAAAAACTTGTCCAAGCCTGCGGTATTTCCAGTTTTCAACTGCTTAACTCCTTTATATAGAAGGATTTATTCCATTTCCACCGAAAGATTGGCCGGGAGGTATAGAATTGATTGAGACATAGACAGTGATATTTTGAGGAGAGAAAATATATCAATGTAAGATCTCTATTACTAATGTTAAACAAAAAGGCTCTCAAAAAATGTGATTAATTTCGTGTTGTCGCCATTTGAGCGATACTTCCATACGTGATCTTCAAGATTTTTAGCTGCCATGGACCATAAAAGACAATATTACTTAATCTAAATATTTTCATTAAAATTATATTTCATATATTCATAAGGGTCGCCGGTTCAGGGGTGGTGGATTTTCTTTAGAAAAAAGAAAAGTCACCAGTCCTATCCTGGCTAGAAAAGGGTGGTAACCTATTGATAACCTGTCCTAAAAGTCTTAATTAATAATAAATGGACGTTACATATTAAATAAATTATTTATTCATTCAGAGCCTATGAGATTATTTTACCTATCGTTTGTGATACCCAAAAAGCAATAAATACCTCATTGCTCGTTTTTTTTCGTTTGTTTTTTTACAACGCTTCGCTTAACATCGATGTTGTTAAATTTGTCGGAATATTTATTATCCAGATCCAGGAATAATGTTGCTCTTCACCATGAAGTGTTTTCGAATTTGACTTGTAGTTACCAATCGATTTTATTTTATTAGTTTATAATAATTATTAAACATCAATCATTTTTAACGAATATATTTTTTTTTTTATCTTTTTCTATTGGATTTAGAGCATGCTCCTGGTTGCTGAGACTGATTTCCCACCTCCGATGCTGGTTTTTATCAATGCTGTAGTTCCGAAGATCTACGGGGAACTATCTTCAGTATTCATTACTGCCAAAGTGAGAGAATTACTCTTCGACGGCATTCTCGTCGACTGTACGGCCACGGAATTCCTACCAAAGACTATTTGTGCAGCCATCAAACAGAACAGTAAAGGTCTTGTGAAATTGGGCAAAAACAAATACCTATTTTCCTTCTTCGGATCGGTGAGTAATAATTCTGTTAAGTCGGCTAAGCTCCCAATTGTATTTTGCACGAGTATGCTCCTGTAATTGGTAGATAGCATTCTTATAAATTATTCTGCGATAGACACTCCTGTCAACGAGATATATTATCTCCCTGGGAAATTTTGTTAACAAAATTGCCAGGAGCTCTGTAGCTGTTCTACATTTCCCAAGAACGGAACGTTTCTATGTCTTAATGGCTCTTCAGTCTTGTTATGGCGTAGAAATAAAGCAACACCACTATTGACTCTCCCAACATTTTAAATTGCAAATTACACCTGTGATTCCGTTGAATTAGTCGGAGAATTGGATTCTTATCATTAAAACCATTTACGCTTCGGATTGATGGATTGAAGAGAATTTTTTTATTAAGAGAGCACATTGTAGAAACATGTTCATCATAAGAATACTCTTAAGTTTACGTTTCTAAAATAAATAAAAAATCCAATAATACTTTTCCATCTTAGCTAATTTAATTAAAATAAAATGTTATCTTCACAGCGTAACGGAACACCAGAAGATATAAGAGTGACTGTGAAGAAAGGTACCAAAGATGTATATGAAATAGGGAAGGTTGTGGCATTAAATGGAAGACCTGAGAACTTCGCTTATCCGAACGGCGAGTGCAGAAACCTAAGAGGTACTGACTCCACTGTATTTCCGCCCTTCAGAAAACCTGACAACCACAGCATAGTCGCTTTCTCTCCAGACATTTGCAGGTAAAAGTTTTCATGTTATGATCAGCGTCCACTTAGTACAGTTGTTACATGTTTAGGCACGGATTGCTTTGATGGAAATATGGTCCGTGTAGCAATGATGTGTTCTAATGTTGACAAACGAACAACAAATATGTACAAAAATAATGTGTATTTGAATTTCCAGTGCCCTTCCTATTGCTTGGACTGGGTCGGACCACTTGGGGTAGGAGGGGGGACGCTGACTTTTGCTTCGAAACTGGTCTCAGTGCTCTCCAAGCACTGGAAGAGGCAGGACGTCATTTATTATAATTCTATGCGCGGCATCCGTGTCAAACGCACG
This sequence comes from Gonocerus acuteangulatus, assembly GCA_946811695.1. Lineage (NCBI taxonomy): Eukaryota > Metazoa > Arthropoda > Insecta > Hemiptera > Coreidae > Gonocerus > Gonocerus acuteangulatus. Next base: position 72,812,802 of record OX328125.1, read on the forward strand.
AGTCCGCGAGTTCTTGATAAAACACGTGGTGCCAGCGACGTTCCATCTCCAGTAAGCCCTGAACTCGCCCCAGCAAACTTACTTTTGTTCCCTCTGCTTAAGGCAGCCCTGAACAAACCTGTTTTTGTCCAAGTTTCTATCAGCCAAATAAGCCCAAATATAAAAGAGATCCAATCAGTCATGACTAAGACCTTGCGAGCGATCCCGGAAGACGCCTTCTGGGGCGGGTATCAGTGATGGCAGAGTCGCGGAAAAAATGTGTTGAGTGCCAAGGAAAAACCTTGAAGAATTTTAATTGTTTGAGCAAATATGTTAAAAAAAAATGAATTACTTTCAGAAAGCGCCTTGTATAATCACGAACCATGTCAAATTAGATCAGAATATTGAACAACGTTTGTAAATATTACAGTTCGGAATATTCAATTCAAGTTCGGAGTTCGTTCATAATAGTTAATAAAACTATTACATATTATTATTAAAAGTGAACTTTGATGTTTGAAGTAATATAATCCCTCTAACTGGAAACTATTTTGATAATGAAAATGTAATTAAAAGTTATTCATTTCTCGTAATAAATTGTGTATTTATTGCGTATACCTATTAAATTACTCAGTAGGTATCTAATTTACTTCAGTAATACTCATCAATGATTATAAATCGATTCTCGCCAAATTAGGAAGTCAATTTCCTGCCAAAATCAATTTCTGGTCACCTTACCTGACCGTTATTTCCTTTACGCTTTTGCGTCACCAGTGACGCAACATTTAGAGTTATAGCATCGGCTTTATGACGTTTTCATGTCAAAAATGCATTTCTCTCCTCGACATTTAAAAACTTCATCAGGGCTATTAGGAGAGGAACAGTTGACCTGTTTGGAAGTCGCTCCACCACTAGTGCTACATCAGTCAGTGCCGCAGTGACTTCCGAACGGATTTATTTCTTATCTCGTAGCCCTGATGAAGGTTCGAAGTTCAAGACCAAACGTTGACAATCACAATTTGTATATAAAAATATAGTTTTATTAATTATTTGGACCTAACCACGACTGTCTCCTCCTTAGCAGTCTCGACGGCCAACGAAGTATATAAATTTCATCAAAACATATTTTTGATGTCATTGAAACACTTTTAAGTTTACAGAATTCCTAGTCCCGACCTATTCTCTTCATAAGAAGAAAGGAAAATGATAGTGTCGATAGAGAACGAATCATTGTTAAATCTTAGAAAAAAGTTGGGCCAATTATCCACACGACATTCCACGTCACTTCTCGAATAATTTATAAACAGCGATGATACACCGTCACTGGGAAGCGTTTACATAACCCAGTTATTTTTTATTTATTCCCGCACCTTATGAACCAATGGAAAATAAATTTAAAATTTTATTACACTTCATGACACCTCTGAGCACCCAAAACATTGTTATATATTTCATAATGTCAATTTTTTCGCGGATTTACTCCCCATGAATTCCACTTATGACTTACGCTTCATGATGCAATCCGCAAGTACCAGCTAGAAATTTCCACGTTTCATATGATAAAATTAGCGGTGGACAAATATATCGTCCATGCAAAGGCGAAGTATCTAATGTGAAAAGTGATTTAGCACCTTATAGATGACATTGTATGAATTTTATCTTATTATATCTAGGCGCACGGTAGTGCGCCAGGCCAAGTTCCGGCCTAAGCATACTGTGTGTATATTACAGGAGGACTTAGAGCCGATTTTTACCCTCTCATAACTTTCAACCAGGTAAAGATAAAGTTATGAAATTTTACACAGGTATTTTACTACTAGATGTGAGTAAAACTGGAAATTTTCATAATTCTACATCGAATAGTTTCTGAGATCGAAAATCGGGATTTATAGGACTCACTCACTCACTCACTCATTCACTGACCGACTCATCAAAATTATTAGGCACTTCCCATGATGCTAGATACTTGAAATACTTTGCAGGCTGATAGATATAAGAGTGTTATTAAAGGAAAAAATCGAAAAATCCTGAAAAGTTGAGTTTGACTCCGCTTCCGGGGCAGGGGGGGGGGTGCCAGTTTTGTACTTCCTTCGGAAACCCATCATTCCGTCCGAAACCTATGATGTGGGGTATCAAATGAATCGTCTCGGTATGAAGAACCTATATTTGATGTTTTAAGAAACATTTAGACGCATATAGGCTTGGTCTAAATCTTATACCAGCTGTCTGTCTGTATGTTTGTTCCTTATACAAATCCGAACCGTTTGACCGATTTTGACCAAACATGGTACACTGGTAGGTCTTTATCCGGGGAGTGTCATAGGCTAGGTCAAAATCGTCTATGGGCTGTCTGTCTGCATGCTTGTTCCTTACGCAAATTTATACCGTTTGACCGATTTTGACCAAATCTCGCACACAGGTAGGTCTTGGTCCGGGGAATGCACTAGGCTATGTCAAAAAGGTCTTTCAGCTGTCTGTTTGTATGTTTGCTCCTTATAAAAATCCACACCGATTGGCCTATTTTTACCAAACTTGGCACACAGGTAGGTCTTGATACGGGAGTGTCATATTACCTATGACGTTTTGTACTTTTTGCTCCATCAGAAAGCCATCATTCCTTCTGAAACCCATCATGTGCGGTATCAAATGAATCGTCTTGGCAAGTAGAACCTATATTTGATGCTTTAAGAAACATTTCGATGCATCTTAACAACTACAGGTGTGACTTCTTTCTTAAATGTGTTAAATAAAGTCGTAGGGGTTAACTGCATAATATACTTCAAAGCAGATACTAAGTTTTTCAAAGTTGAGTCATCTAAAGTACAACGTTTAGGATCACAAACCCAAAACGTTTCGTCTTTGTTTTTCTTTTCCTTGAAGGCCTTCTACACTTTCCCTATTGTGATCTTTATCCTCGGGATAAGGTTCCTGTGTTTTACAGTGTAATAGTTTAGTTATGAGAGCAATCAATTTGTCCTCTAGAGTACTGTCATCTGGAATAGCTTCTAACTTCTCTAGTCTAGTGATTAGATGTATGTAGGTTGATTATTGGTATCAAATATCAAGCAGTAAGGAGAACCTTATGCAGAATCCGAAGACCCTGGTTTTATATGAAGTACAAAAGCCAGTAGGTATGTGGCAACTAAATTTTAATTAATACTTAGAAAAAAGTAATGAGATCCCCCCCAAAAAAACATAAATGTGAAATAGAGGCCAAGTTCCTCCCCCCCCCCATTCTACACTGCATAAAAGTAGTATGAGTTGGTGCATTAATTGGACCATATTTTCAACCAAAAATATTTGCCAATACAAGAGATGATACAAGAAAGAAATGTCCAAGTTCATTACTTAGAAGACCTATTTGTTACTTACTAAGAACAGTAAAGACATTTAACTGACCTTTAAAAAAACAATAAAAATACTTATATCCAGTTACTAAAATATCACTTTCCTCAAACAGGTATATTCTTAAACTTGGCAATGTTTAGTTTTCTCTCTAAAGATAATTTCGGCACAAATAAAACATTGCCAAGTTTAAGAATATACCTGGTTGAGGAAAGTGACATTTTAGTAACTGGATATAAGTATTTTTATTGTTGTTTTTAAAGGTCAGTTAAGTGTCTTTACTGTTCTTAGTAAGTAACAAATAGGTCTTCTAAGTAATGAACTTGGACATTTCTTTCTTGTATCATCTCTTGTATTGGCAAATATTTTTGGTTGAAAATATGGTACACTTCATGCACCAACTCATACTACTTTTTTGGAGTGTAGGATGGGGGGGGGGGGGGGTAGGAACTTGGCCTCTATTTCACATGTATGTTTTTTGGGGATATTTTAATTAGGCCTAATGCACAGTCGTTATTTTGATGTTCTAGAATTGATAATTAATAAAATTTAAAAAAAATATGTCGTTTAGAGCCTTCTGCTCAAATTCCACGAACACCACTGCGCATGCGCGAACGGCAGCGGACACTTTCTTTGAGACATATACAGTATTTTATTTCGTACTAGGCCACTGCGGATGCGCGAACACCACTGTGCATGCGGAAACGCCAGCGGACACTTTTTTTGTGAGACATACAGTCTTCTTTTTTGTACATAGCTACGCCACTGCGCATGCGCGAAAACCAGTGGACACCTTCTTGCGACATATACAGTCATCTTTTCCGTACATGGCCACTGCGCATGCGCAGTGGCGTTCGAAAAAGATCGGCCATGTACGAAAAAGATGACTGTATATGTCGCAAGAAGGTGTCCACTGGTTTTCGCGCATGCGCAGTGGCGTAGCTATGCTATGTTATGTTAGTTGTTACTTTTTTGTAACGTTTTATTCCAGTTTAGTCACCGGTAAAGCATATTTATGCTAAAAACAGTCCCGTAACTGGTCACGAGGGCCCTAAGGGGCAGATACTATAGAGGTATCCGATTTATGACCATATGACACACGTCGGAGATAGTGTGGTCAGTAATATGCTCCGGCCGCCAGATTTTCCCATTTGCTGCTTCGACTGCCATGAGTCTCTATATTGGCTCCCATCACTGAGCAAAATAGTCAATCTGTCCGGAAGGTCAAAGTTTTGTTTAAGTCTGCATTTAATAAGTAAGTGTGTTATTGTTAATGTTGTGTTGCAGTATTGGAAAATTATGTTTTTTTGTGAGATTTGATTGGGTGATACGTGGCCTTTCTTATAAGCACAACTTCTTCTTGTTTCTTGTCTTGAGGTCCATATACTTACGGTATTTTTGATTTCTTGTATTTTGTCTTTATCTGTTATACCAAAGATGTTGACATTCTTGCGTACTATATTGCTTGGCTTCTAGTCGTTTGTCTTGGTACGTGACGTCCAGAATAAATAATACATGTTCGTCTTTAAACACCAACTGGATTTTGTTCTGGCTCAGGAAAGAATAGTTAGTAAGAGTCGCCGGATCGTTGATCTTGGCTGGATCTTGTCAGTCTTGGTTGGTTGTCTAGGACTTCAGGGAAATTGAATACAAGTTTAACAGAAACCGTCATACTAAAAGAGTCTTTCCTATGTAAATATACAGCCAAATTTCTAGTTGTTTGTATGCGATTGACGAGTTTACTAACAGTCAAAAATTGTATTTCATATAAAAGATACATTCTGTCCATTAACCAACTATTTAATGACACTGTTTCAGAGCTATGATAGCTACATACGAGAAAGAAGGTGAGTACAAAGGAATACAAGGCCATAAGTACACAGTATCTTTGGGGGACATGAAGAGAAACCCTGGAGAAAGCTGCTTCTGCAACAACAAATGTATGGATAAGGGAGCTATTGATCTCACTAAATGTGCTGGTATGTGGAGCATTAACAAGTTCAATATTCAATTGTTTCATTGAGAATGAAAGTTCATTTCCTGTTAAATATGCACCCGTGTTTCTTATTTATTTCAACACAACCAATCTGACAGAATTAGACTAGGGTCGAGGTGATCGTATTGTCATAAGTAGGGACGGGATTCTTAGGTTTTCACCTATTTTTTTCCTTTGTCCTAAACATCATAATGATCGTTTATATGATTCGTGTCTTGTAGTATCATTCATGCAAATTTGGAAGAACCTAAAAAAACCTATTCAGGATGTTATCACCTAAAATCACCTAAATAACGATGGAATGACCTAGAACTACCTAATCTTTGAAATAGAAAATACAATTCAATGAACTCATTTACTCGATTAAACAAATTTTCTAAAAGCATCTTCCCGGGTCCAGACGTTCAGGGAAATTTTACTAGGAGTGTCGTTTCCACCAGAACAGTTTTTGACGCTATGGATATGAATGAAGCAGCTGACATTTCTAAGGCTTTGATGTTCCTCCAGAGCAACGAGATTCGTGGTGCACTCGCATTCCTAAGAGCCCATTTCTCAGATCTTCCAAATCTCATTGGAAAATTGGAATCGTCAACACTGGAGCTAAAAGATGCGATGAAATACTCCCCTATGACGTCTTGTGACGTAAACGGGCGCATCTTTATCTTTCTCCACTTTTAAGACAGTTCTCTAAGACAACAGGAAGAATTTCACCGTCGAAAACCTGGGCACCTATGTGGGACTTTACTCCAGTTTCATATAGTCCCTTATAAATTTTTCCAAGATTTAAATTTTTTATTTTTAACATAGTTAAGTACCTTTCTTAGGCAGTGAAATTCTTCCTGATTTTTGAACTTGAACTCTTTAGCAGAGAAACGTAGTGGTCCCGTGGTCTAGTGGCTAGCGCCTTGGATTCATAAGCGGGAGATGGTGGGTTCGATCCCCACCACCGCGCCGGTGCACCGGCGGCAGGAAATTTCTCATCCCACGGCTAGGAAAATTCCTCGCTGCACCCTGGATGTCTCTTTTTCAGTTATTCTGTATTTTATACTTGCCCCTTGCATGCCCTTGTCAGTTTTACCTCCGTTTTACACCGTTTTATTCTATTAGATAACAATTATATTATTACATTATAGGTAGGATGGCTATAGGTTATTACGTTGTAGGACCGTGCCTAAGGTCGTGGATTCGATTCCCACTAGGAATGGTGGATTTTCTTTCAAAAAAGGAAAATGCATCAGCCATATCCTGGCTAGAAAAGGATGGTAACCTGTAGAATACCCGCCACGAAAATCTTTGTCATGTAGAAGCGGCGAGATAAAATTTAAATAAATAAATCTTCTATATATTTGTTAAATACCACTCACCAGAAAAATTTGACACTCCCTTTATGATGTAAACACTCGCTAAGAAAGGTGTTTTTGTATATATATATATATATATATATATATATATATATATATATATATATATATATTTTTTTTTGGGAAGACTAAAATTCCCACAGTAATTTGTGGGAAGACTGAATTTTGTTTCAACCTCTGGGATATATATATATATATATATATATATATATATATATATATATTCAAATTATTAAACAGTTGTCAATTGTTTAAAAATAAAATTATAATTTTATTTTTAAACAATTGACAACTTGTAAGGAAACTAAAATAGATGTTGTAACGAATATTTTACTCTTTTAAGAATAATCCAACTAATAATAATTATTATTGTGAGTTTCTATTATTACTGTTCCCAATTATTTGTGTATTATTACTATTAATTTTCTTTTAAAATTATTTCCCCTTTGTGTTCCGAATGTTTTGGGCGTTTTTTTTTTGTTTTTTTTTTCAATTTTTCTACGTTTGATAAAATCATTCATCGCATCCGTGTCATCAACTTCTTTTGAAATATCTATCATTCTCAAAAAAAACTTGTGGTAGTATGTAAAAAAGAGTCGTTCTTCAAAATCTTTCCAAAACGTACTCATTTCTCCGAATTCTTTATCTACATTGAGAACATATTTTCCGGATAATTATTATTTCAAAATATAATTCAATTCAATTATACCACCCCTAGTGCGAATCGAATTGAAGAGCCACCACCCCTAGTGGGATTCGAATCCACGACCTTAAGCACGGACTGTGTTCAAATCTTAGCACTCACGGCCACTAGGTCACCACATTTTCTATTGAGAACTCCAAAATTCCAGGTTATTATTTTTGTGTCCTAAGTATTTCAACAGCTAGAAATGCTAATTTGTCCTTGCTTTCTTATTATTTCTTTTAGGTGCTCCGATAATTGCTACACTGCCTCATTTCTACGATTCTGAAGAGAGTTTTCTCAACAACGTCGTTGGTTTGAAGCCTGAGAAGTCCAAGCATGAGCTGACATTCATTATGGAACCGGTAACTATATCTCTCATTGCTGGAAAATGCTATACTTAGCATTATACCCTCCCCCGCTAAAAAATAATAAAAGAAAAACTTATTTTCTTTGAGGTGTCACTAAGGATTGTGACGCGAAACAAAGAAACTGGAATAAGAACAAGCTGGTGCAATATTTATTTTTGATTATGTTTTGTGAACCGATGTCCCAAATTTGATTATGAAAACAGAATAAAGCTGCCTATGGGATGGACTAATCTAGCATGAGACATGAGGAAGGTAGGAGTTTCTCACTTGACTTTGACGACTTTGACTTATAGTGACTAGAAGGTTTGAGAAATAAACAGACCGACATTCTTTACCTGAATATATGTGTGTGTGTGTATATATATATATATATATATATATATATATATATATATATATACACACACGTACACACACACAGGGTGACGCCAAAATAAACGGCCACACTCCGGGAATTTATGAAGGATGAAAAAAGAAAGAAAAACAGTCTTTTAGCATATATCTCGTTTTTGCTTCGTTTTCGAGAAAAACGCAAATAACTAAAACACAATTGTAAATTCCTTCATAATGCCTGCAAAAAAAAAAAAAAAAAAAATCATTAAAAGTATATGTTTTATCTTTAAACCCCTCTACCCACCCACATCCCCCCTAAAAAAAATAATAACAAATCTTCTTAGTCGACGTAATTAAATGACGGCATGTAAAGTTACAAGTTCAAAATAATTTATAATAGCTACTTTTCTTCGGAGGGATGTGATAAAACACAAAACAAAAAAAAAAACTTTCAATTTTTAATCAAATTAAATTTACAAATCTTAAAACAGTTTAACATTTAACTCTGGACACATTCATAATTATAATAAAGTCTGACTCGCAGGAACTGCGTCATCTTAGCGCGGTTCCCAAATGCTATTTATAAAGGAAAATACCTAATTTCATTAAAATCTATTTCATTAAAATTTATTTTTTAGCCAGCTAGAGAGCGAACAGAAATACTAAATGAGATGTTATAAGATAGTGACCCTACTTTTCCAATATATTCGTCTGTGGCAGAAGGTCAATTTTATAAAAACACTTACTTTCTTCTCTACTCTTTTATTACGCTCTACATGTTTCACGTCGTTGTGACGCCTCTTCAGGAGCACTTAAACAAAATAAAATATTGTTACAGCCTATACATTAGAGAACCTTCCGCAGGTAGGGCCACGTCTGGAGTCCATAACGCCTGTTATGTTATGTATGTATGTTATTACAGACGAATATAATGAGATGATGATAGGTAGCCATTGTGTTGACGTGAAGTCAAGGGATGGTCGGGGCTCGGCTAGGATAAAAAAAAGGTCAGATCTTCAAGCAAAAATCTATATTGAACGTTTAGGCTGCACTTTGGAAGTGGAGGTAAAGAAGGGGCGGGCATGTCGTAAATCATGCTAACACGAGAACCGCCTTTCAAACAACATCGGTCTTTTCAGCAAATGAAACTTCCTGTTCTATATCCTACTTCTGTGGTAATCTGCTATCCAAGGGCTTATCGCCATAGATGTGAAATACTTAAAATAAAATAAATAAATAATCTAATAACCTTTTCTTTAAGACATTGTATAATAGAGTTCTCTGTAAACAGGTTAATCAATTCAAAAAATATGTTTAAATAAATTTGATTTTTCTATTTTAATATTTCTTCATTTTTTTCAAGATTAGCGGTGTCCCACTCCTAGGTCGTAAGAGAGTTCAGTTCAATGTTCACCTTCATCCTATTAGGTATGTAAACCTAACGAGGAATTTGAAGCCTACCCTAGTCCCTATCTTCTGGGCCGAAGAGGTAAGTACATTAGTTTTCAGCTACGTCAGAATAATTTAAACATTCCATCATGAATTTTTTTTCCAGAGTTTAGATCTTGATGGAGAATTATTGTATTTCCTGGAAGCGAACTTGCTGACAAACCTTCGTCTCGTTGACTTTCTCAAGTGGACGCTTATAGTTCTGGGGATTGCTGTTGGAATTTGCGGCATCGTTGTTCACAGGTAAAACTTCGCTCTAAATGATTTGTTTAAAATTAAAACTACAATAAGTAAATGGAAAATTCAATAAACGAGCAATATTATTTCTTCCTTTTTATCGATTCGTTTGAAGGTTTATGAAAAACTAATATATTAGATTTCATATTACCCATTGAACAAGATCTCATGAAGCTGTAAATACATTTTTTCTCAATTTCATCCCAAAATTATAAATTTTAGAATAGTAGGTTTCACTATAATTTTCCACCTACTTTAAAAAGACTGAATAATAAAGCACATATCTATAGTTTTGGGGGTTCGCTTAGGGGGGTGGAGGTGTCTTATAGATCGATGGCTTGGGAGTAGGGTTTTTACGAGAGCAGTATCCCAGTTATTTTTTAGCATTAATATGCTTTAGCGGTGACTAAACTGTAAAAAAACGTCAAAAAAAAGTGTCCGCTGGCGTTCGCGCATGCGCAGTGGCCATGTACGAAAAAGAAGACTGTATGTGTCGCAAAAAAGTGTTCGCTGGCGTTCGCGCATGCGCAGTGGCGTGGCCATACTCAATAACATTTCTTTATGGATTAGGACAGTCGCCATGTATTGCCTACCAGGCCACAAAAACGTTCAGGCTGGTACCAAGGAAAGCATAATGAAGAAGAATCGACCTGGTGTAGTTTAAGAGAAAATGAATGAAGGGAGATTGAGGTTACACTAGTGAATGGCCTTCAAGCAGCAGATGTAACAAACAAGAACAAAGTTTTGCTGGCTTGGCTGAGGATAGCCATTTCCGAGTAATCCACATAAAACATATGACGGTCCAGGCAGATTTGACCAGTACAACAATACGACAAACTTCTGGCTACAGCATTCTTAGACAAAACACTGACTTTTCACATAACATGAAACAAATAATTTCAGAGGATAGCAAATATCTCAGACATATTCCTATTTCTCAAAAAAAACAAACAAAGCTTCTTCAGAAATAAATATAAATATTTTTTAATGATCTACTTAAATTTCACTATAAAATATTCATTAAAAAAGTAATTATAGTGTTTGCTAGAGAGTTTTTATAAAATATAAATTCCTCATGTTTTTGACAATTTGGTTCAATATCATTAATGCGCTGAAACGGATAGCAGAACTGTAGACAGCTTCTTTATTTTTTAATAACAGATTGAATTAAACATATTGCTCATTGTGAACACCATGCAATTCCTACAATGTCAAAACTAGGCTACTTCCAGGAATACAAGGTAATTGAACTGGAATAAGGTCTTTAATGTTTTATATGTTTTCTTTCTTTCCAAAATACAGGATGAGGAAAGAAGAAGAGAAGAAGAAAAATAATTCGCAAGAGGACTTGCTTCCCGCCAGCCCTGACATCCTTGACGCAAGAAGCCTGAGCGAAATGTCCGCAGAGAGTTTCGGCCGTGGAGCCCAGATTCATCCATTGCCTCCAGAGAGGTTGATGTCAGGAACAGGGATAACCCTCCATCAGTCAGAAGCAAAGCTGGCTGGACTCGAGATAACACCTGTGGAGTCTCTCAGACAGGAGGAGGTCATCAGGAGTGCACCTACTGGTCCACAAGCCAGGAGGGAGGATTCAAAAGAATCTGGGCAGTCAGTAGGGAATTTAGCACTTGTATAGAGTTCAATGTTGTTGTTTTTTATTTATTAAATAGAAGAAGTTATATTTTATCTTGTTTAAATAAAATCATTTAACAAATTAGTTTTTGTATCCAATCTTTAGTTTTACTGATATATATTATAGTCCCCCCACAGGAGACACTCTGTCACAGCTCAGAGCCAAAGAAGTCATTGGTAGTCCATTTAAGAGACCCCACCAGCAATGTCGGCTGGAACGCTTATAAGGTCTATCCTCTCAAATGCCTCAAACATTCTTCATAATTATCATTGGCGACAACGTTGTTATTAGCCAATGAGTGCAAGAGAAATCCTAAAATTTTTGTCACTATAGCCAGATCAGATAAACAGAAAAGTTCAATGTCAAAATTTTTAGGGAAATATTCCCGACAATTCCATCACTTGCAAATTCCCATTTCACGGATCAACACTATACGTGAAACCCTATACAAACTGATCATGTCTCGTTTTAAGACTAGGGAAGTCTCGGAGAGGTCAGGCAAGGAAGATAGCGTTTAATATTTATCCATACGTATCCAATGCTAAGGCATAAACGTTTTAAACCTCCTAGTGATAAGGTTAAAACAGGCAGAAGTTTTACAGCCAATTTCTGGACCTGGAATAGGCTACCCCAATTTCCCTCCAACTAAACCGTCTTCGTATTTGAACAGGCAGCGTTAGAGTTTAAATGGTTTTCTGCCTTAGCTTTGACTAAGTATTGATAAATATTAAACATTATCTCCCTTGCCAGTCCTCTCAAATCCTTCCCTACTCCTAAATGACACATAATAAGTTTCACATCGCGAGTTGTTTATTGAAATGGTAATGTAAATGGCGGAACCTCCGAGAGCGTTTCCCTCTTAATTTCGCGCATGCGGTATTTCAACTTTTCAATCTAATTGAACGGGCTATTATAAAATATATTGTTTTGTAAAATTAGGCAACCCTTTGCAAATACGTGAAGCTGTAGTCCGACCGCAAACAAAAGAACCAAAAGGGGCGTGACCGGAGGGGAGCTAGGCCTTCCCCCACATAGACTAAATGCAGCTCGTGCGCACTACCTTGTTCTTTTGTTTGCGGGCGGACTATAGTGAACATTTTTGTAATGGTAAAATTTCACGGAAATAGTTTTTGAGGTGGAGTGTTAGTCTGACAAGGATGACTATGGGCAGACATTGATTTAGTGAAGAATAGGTTGGATTTAAATTCCCATAGGAACCCATTAAGTCAGTTTTATTAAAAAATTAAGAATTAAACCAAACATCAAGAAATGATAACTATGAATTTTCTCTTATCATAGAATTGATATGATAAGAGAAAATGCGAGACTGAATTAAAGAAAGTGATATCTACTAATTGTGAGGAAGACACATTAGTTGCGACACATGACTTCGTTTTTCTTTCAAACAAGATGCTGCTTTGATCTGAGATATTTCAGAGATGAAGAACTCACCTGCCGAAACTAACCTGTCTGTTCCGATTGGATCATCCCGACCTAGACTTGTGGAGGACAAAAACTACCTTCACCCTTCTAGCGTGGGAGCAGCCTAATTATTCACAAGCACTCGGAAGGTAGAATTTGTTCTCTCTCTTTATATATTATGAACTCGCCTAAGAATGGTAGGTGTCCTCTTTAGCATTTTATAATAAATTAAAATTAGTAGTATAATTTCATTATAATCCATTATCTTGAGATACAAATGCAGATTCACAATGCTCTAGATGAAGAAAGAACAAGCGAGAACATTATAACTGTTGCATGAGTGTGTTGATTAATCACCCTGGAGCATATCCCATTCCAAATCAGAGTTATCCGTATCCATCCGTTGGAGTAATTTGTTTTTCGTCATAAAACAATCGTATGCCGTGACTTACATAATTTCACCGTAGAAGCATCTTATATACCGTGATATACATTGAGATATTTCACAGTCTTAATGAGAAGAAAATGGATTTTAACGGAGGATGAGAGTGTATATTCAATTTTATTTTTAATAAATATTCTCATCTAAAGATTTAGGACAAGAAAGGAATAGCATTTCTTTGAAAGAGTCCCATTTTAAAAATACATTAAAGATATATTGGCGTTACAGTTTTTCCATTTTCTTAAAAAAACGATGAACGTGGCTCACAGCCCAAACCCAAATTTTTGACAGAAATTTTACTGTAAAAAGTAATATGTCATACGAAAAGCCCCTGAAAGTACTCAGTTATCGTCACAAATATATCGAAAAAGAAAAATTAAACAGGTTGTTGAATAATTTGTATTTGTTACTATATTTAAACTCTAATTACTGGGATGTAGCAAACTATCTGAAGATGTTATAGAAATCGAACATAAGATCTTCAAACAGTTCAGAGAGGGGCATTGCAAGCAAGAACTCTAGAATTGTAACAAACATAGGCATTATGCGTAACCCCCTCATCTCATTGGATCCAGATTACGACATTTTTCCGTTACCATGATCCAGGAACTTTTTGATGATGCTGTAATTTTAATTATTTATTTAAATAATTAGTAGATTTATAAGAATAACAAATAATATAGTGAAATAATTATTTAGTGAAGAATTATACTTATTTTATAAGGAGTTCATGCTCATTGTATTATTCCTCATCCAATAGCAATAACCTTTTTTTTTTTTCTTTGTAGGAACTACTATAATTCAGACTTCACTGTGGTGTTCTGCATGAATTATCCTATAGGAAAACGTATATTCGAAGGACACATATCTCACAATAAAAGCAGGAAAGTGTTTGTCTGGCTAGAATATGATTTTGGACCATTGTGCGCCGGCTTCTTTACATATGGTGGTTCTCCAGCATCAGCTAAAAGGCTATCAGCACCACTATACCTAAAAGGAGCAGTCGTGAATCGCAGATCTGTTGGTTGAATGCTATTTAGAAGCCTTAGCGAGTTCGAAATGGCAGATTGAAAGGTTTTCTTTAGATTGCAATAAATAATAAAAATTACATAAAAAGGGACACAGAAGCATCATCTTAGTTGCCTGAGTGCAGTAATTCCGTCTTGGACTGCACTCCGAAACCAACGGAACCTTACTGTTTCAGTAGTATTCTTTCACAGCACTGTATATTGGATGATAAATAAAGTAATTTATATTAATTATTATTTGAGATGTTGGTTACATTAACAATTATAAACAAAATTGAGGCTCCTTAGATGCATCAAGCAGTTTCAGTGAGAACTACCTTAATAATGACTTCTGCTGAAGACAAAGAAAAACAACCCGAGACTCACTTGGCGAAGTTTTTTCACCCCCCAGGTCTCTCAATTGACCCACCGCAAAACGAATAATAGTCTGTCAATATGTGACATCAATTTTTAAGCGTGTTGAGGTTCGGCCTCCTCTCCAGAATGAATTATTAAATTTTCTCCGTATTGCAGAGAGTGTCCAATCAGTGTCAAACATGTCGTCCAAGACGGCAGAACCCCTGAAATCTGGATCACCTCTCGACATCCTTCAGAGGATTAAGCAGGTTCCCAACAGGATTAAGAACGCCCCGCCCAAGAAGTTTGGTAAGGTTGGAGTAGGTCTGGTCCTTGGTGGAATTGGGTTTGGATGGCTCGTCTTCCCTTATATACTTGACTTCGCTGTAGCAAAGGTTTGTTTACTAAAATATTTTTAAATCAACATTTGATTCATTTATTTTTTATTAGACAAAAAGTAAGAAAAATTGAAATGAATACATCTCTAGGGCTTCCCAGATTTACAACCCCCACCATAAAATAGGGTTAGAAATAAGTGAATCTTTGTTGATGAAATTAACAAAAAAAAATGGTTATTTTTAGGTAACCATATAAACGGGGGGGTTGAAGTCTCCTACAATAAAACATTACGCAGCTGTATATTAAACTGCAAATGCGATGCTCTTTCCGGGTTAGCTTTTAAGGGGGATTACATGTCAAATCAACTCCCTCAGTCAAAAAAAATAATATTTACTATCCACGATTTCATATTTCTATGGCCCGTGAAACGGCTTTCGTCCATACTTTTGTTTATACAAATACGGTCGTTTTATGATAAAGTAATCATTAAAAAAAAATGCACACGGATTAAAAAATGTTTTAATATAAATTTTGTTTAAGCGTTTTAGATTTTTTTTTACTGAACGAATTCAAGTATTTTCTGGATTAACTTCGTTTTCCAGGATTTCCTATGTATCGAGTGAGCAGATCACCTTGCTGTTGCGGAGCTCCATAAATAAATAAATAAATAAACTATGTATCGAAGTATATTCATTTTAAATGTTCATCTACACTGGTGTTCAAATAATGATTATATTATTAATTAATTTCCTAAAGAGTAAATTACATTTATTTCTGTCAATCACCAAAAACAGTGAATATCCAAGAATTTTAACAAACTGTAAAACGTAAATAATCTGAGTTAGACCTAAAGTAGTTTATTTTTCCGAACCCAAGAAAGGGCAATACTACATTCCAAGAGTCATGAAAACGTGAAATTTTGGATGTTTTAGTTTATTATCTATTGTTCAAAGCCATGTTTATTCCTCATTTTTGATCATGGGCGTATATAGAAAATAATTTCGGGAGGGGCTGGGAAAATTTCGGGGGGGGGGGGGACTGCGACCATTTCCGGGGTATGGAATACTAAAAATTTAGAACTTGGAATAGTTTTAGGCAACTAAAACGCTATTAGACGTAAAATAAAATATTTTTTATGAACTAAGTGAGCTTATTTAATTTCTTTTTACGGGTTTTACAACAAATTTTTACCATCAAATCAAAATTTCAGGGGGGGGGGGGCTGCAGCCTCCTCAGCCCCCCCTTATATACCTCCATGTTTTTGATAATGTTTTTCTCGATGTAACCAACATTTTTTTCGCTTATAAGACGGAAAAGGTCGATTAATTTGAAATGAAAGGAGCATATTAGTTCTCGGCGCATATCTGCTTTCACGTTTCTTGGACTATCTGCCTGGCTCAGAGCTTTTCGGTGGGTTTCCTCCTACCCAATATAAGACGGTGACGTAATGATGCAATCTGGAAGTTTACACTTTCAAATAATTATTCCTCCGTTAGTACCTAATTATTTCTCTGTGCCGAGTTTTATAAAATTTAGTACAAAAATAGTTTGACTCATTTAAAAGGTCAAGATCGTTAACATGTAGAATCCGCTCACCGGAGCACTGTTTTTGTCGGCGAAATTCGTGCAATAAAATCCTTGTGCTTACGGTTTCCCGTCTAAGTAAACTTTTTATAGATTTTCTATCGTACGGAAACGAATGAAACCAAAAGGTGAAACCTGAAACAGTTTAAGAGGCACTAATACGAATGAAACTAGTTTCCGAACTAATTTTCGGCCCAGGTACTTAGAAACGATTGATTCAGTTAAAACTGATTCTATATGTTCGAAATTCATCCAAACTAAGATATTTAAAATTTGGTTGCGTTTGAAGTTAGGGATGTATTAAATGAAAATGTTTTATTAACACAAACATTTTTGGGATTATCGTATATTTTCTTAATTATCTCGAAAACGATTGGGAAATCTTGGTAAGTGAACAGTAAGCATTCGAAAGCTTACTAAACCTTTTACAAAAACGGCGAGAAATTTTAACCGATGTGTATTAATAAAATATTTGTTTCTATTGTTTCCTGAATTCCAAACGAAAAAAGAAGAAATGTTATCTAAATTTTTGTGCATGTGAAACGTCTTGAATTGGGCTCAATTTAACACGGACATCTTGGAGTAATCAAGGCGGAAATTCCAGAAAATTCGACAATTCCTGTGAAATGTTTTCCACATTTTTTTCAAAACGGTTGTAGATTCGGCGTTCATTCGATCTCACAGGTCAGATTGGCCATAAAAAGTGTATCTGGAAGCGTATAAACGCAAAAGCGTAAGCAGTAGAGGAAAAGGTATTTTTATGGTCTGTTGGTACACAATGTAGTTATTTCTAGGCCATTATGAATAAGGCTATATTATTCAAATAGTTACTAATATTTCCTAGATGGTACACCTGGGCGAAGGATCGGATGTGAGGAAAGCTTGGAAGAAAATACCTCAGCATTTTGACTTCAATATTTATATGTTTAATATAACAAATCCTATTGAGGTCCAGAACGGTGGTGTTCCTGTACTTCAAGAAGTGGGTCCATATCGCTACAAGTATGTATCTTTAAAACTAAAATATATCTTCATCTTAAGATAGAAGTAATTGTAGCATTCGGAGATAATATTATTTTAATTCAAAGCTTTCTATTCCGAGAGTTTCGCGCTTTAAAAGCTTATTTCTGCTAAATTAGAAGGCCCTCCTTTTTGAGCATAGGATGAATTGACCTCAATTTAGCGAATGGGTCATTGTATAAGGTCACAACTTGATAATATCATATACATGTATACGCATAATAATAGAAGAGAATATTACAAAATTGTGACCCTTTGTTCTCAATAATTTAATTTGTTCACAGGTCGAATATAATAAAACCAATATGACCTTTAGCAGTCAGCTGATTAAAATCGATAGTTTCATGTTAAGAACGATTACAGAGAAAGCTTTTGTCATTTTAAATAATATTTTTGTCTATATAATAGACGAAATTTAAGAATATTGAAATCAATAGTTTTTGTTTTATTATATAATTTATTTTATTGACAAAAGCTTTCTCTGGAATCGATCTTAACACAAAACTGACGCTAATAATCAGCTTACAGATAACGAGCATATTCGTTTTAGCGCGGTTCCTCCCTCCCCCATAGGGAGGAACCCCGCTTATAGGGTTGATACAATGAAACAATCCGGAAGTGCCGACTAGAAAATTTCGCGTTTTAGAACCCCTAGAGAGCGAAAATAACGGTGGTTCAAATTTGTAAATATATATATATATATATATATATATATATATATATTTGTCTGTTCGCTCTCTAGATAGAAGACGAATGGTCCGATTTTGATGAAATTTGGTACAAAAATCCTTCGTCCAATTTGAAAGGTCAAGTTCGTTAACCAGCAAAATCCGCCTACTGGAAGATGGCGTTTGGGGCGAAATTCGCGCAAAAAAAATTGTAACGCTTACGTTTTTGAGCTCATAAGCTTCTAAGTACTCGTTTTATATGATTCCTGGGCTAGGAAAACGAATGAAACCATTTTCAAGGCGATAGCTTTAACCGTTTTCGAGAAAATTGGAAAAATATTTTTTGAAAAATATCGTTTTTGGTTTGGGTACTTAGAATCATGGGATTCAGTTGAAACATTTTCTGCATGTTCTACTTTCATCAAAACTAATATGTTGAAATTTTGGTTACGTTTGGAGTTAAGGAAGGGTTAGAATAAAATATTTTATTAACAGACATAAAAAGTTTTAGTAACTTTGTTTACTTTCCTTAATATCTCGAAAAAGGTTGAAAATCTTGGTAAACGGAAGAATACCATTAGAAAGCTTATTAAATGCTCTAAAAAAAAGGTTCTAATGAAAGTTTTGATTAGGCGATGTCAATCGGAGAAATAAGAGCTTAAAACTTTAAAGTAATTGATTTCGCTTATTCGAACTGTTCTTTTTGTCTGATTTTTATTCCTTGTTATTTTTTAAGTGCTTATTGTTGGATAATGTATTTGAAAATAAAACAGGTTAAGAAAAATAAGAAAAACAATTTAATGTTAGAGATATGGATTTCCAAGATATATAGCTTTTCAACTGCCTAGCGTCCTTCCTAGGGAGGGTTCTTTGTCTTTGATTTTGGTACTTAGAATTATGGGATACAGTTGAAACCTTTTCTGCATGTTCGAGTTTCATCAACACTAATATGTTGACATTTTTGTTACGTTTAGAGTAAAGGAAGGGTTAGAATAAAATATTTTATTAACAGACAAAAAAAGTTTTGGTAACTTTGTATAATTTCGTTAGCATCTCGAAAACCGTTGACAATCTTGTGAAGCGGAAGATTACCATTCGGAAGCTTACTAAATGCTCTACAAAAAAGGTTCTGAAGAAAGTTTTAATTAGGCGATGTCAATCGGAGAAAAAAGTGCTTAAAGCTTTAAATTAATTGATTTCGTTTATTCCAATGGTTCTTTTTGTCTGTTTTATTTCTTGTTATTTTTTAATTGCTTATAGTTGGATAATGTATTTGACAATAAAACTTGTTAAGTAAAATAACAAAAACAATTTATTGTTAGAAATATAGATTTCCAAGATTCCAAGACCTTGTCACTAGCGGGTCTGTTTCTAGTGTAGCGGACCCTTCCAGGTAAGATTGTAAATCATGACCTTTCAAGACTTTACTACTCACAGGAATGGCGTTAGTGACCTTAAGGGTTGACACGCCATTATAATAATTAATTTTAAAAAAAAGACTGGTGGAACCAAAATAATAACTG
The DNA here is from genome assembly GCA_946811695.1 of Gonocerus acuteangulatus. Taxonomy (NCBI): domain Eukaryota; kingdom Metazoa; phylum Arthropoda; class Insecta; order Hemiptera; family Coreidae; genus Gonocerus; species Gonocerus acuteangulatus. The sequence continues at coordinate 72,832,550 of OX328125.1, forward strand.
CTTCTATTTTAATCTTTCCAAATTAGACTAGGGATATGAACGGAACCGCGCTAAGATGATGCAGTTCCTGCGGGTCGGACTTTTATTATATCTGTCTAGACGTAGCCGTACCTGTGGAAGATCTTCCTTAGTTAAGGTTAAAATCGTGTATATTTTATGATAGTTTGCTCCTGAAGAAGCATCTATAGGCGTGAAACATATAGAGCACTAAACAAGGTATATAATGAGAAGATGAAGTGCTTAAACGTGTAAATGACTTTCCCCCACATTTAATATAAAAGGGCATATTGCAGATAGCCCAGTGGTAATGATTAGTTGTAGAAAAACTGTAAAAAATAAAGAAAAGAAAAGTTGAACAAAAAACCGGAAATAAATGTAGATTTCAATAAAACATTTGTCGATCACATCAGAAAAATATCACACTCGTAGTTTCCAAGTGACATATTAATATCATAATGCCATTATTGATAGCAAAAATTTGCGCTGTGGAAACACACATTGTCAAAAGTCAAAGCTTCTCAAAATGCTCTCTGAAATAAATACTGAATGATAATTTCAACTATTATTAGAAGTAATTGAGCCTGACTTTCTCTGAACTCTTAAACACTTTAAACAGCTCATGCTTTCCCCTTATGAAAAATTTGATTTTTGAATTGAAAGAAGATCCCAAATAAACCAGGCTACATTAAACTATTTCTAAATGTTAGATAAATTAAATAAATAATGTAACGAGGTGAGAAATTTAGAATATTTCAGGAATATTCTATATTATTCTGATGTTATTTTTCGCCAATTTAAAGTCTATTTGATTTTACATATTCTTATTAATTATTTCATTCATTTAATACTTTTTACTACAATATTCCAATGTTTTTTTAAACAGAGAATGGAAAGAGAAGGTGAACCTGGTAGACAATATAGACGATGATACAATAACCTACAGCAGTTTGAACACCTGGTATTTCCAGAAAGAACTTAGTGCACCACTCACTGGTGACGAACTTGTTACGATTCCCCATCTACCTGTTCTTGTGAGTATTTAATAATTATAAACTATTTGTTCAGTTTATTTTGGTACAAACTCGTATATTTTTTTTCATAGGTTAATTTTTAATTATTCACGACTGCGCGATTACAACGGTAAGGTGCTCCGTATCCGGTGTCCCATTGAAATAGAATAGCAAAATCAGAGTTATCGATGTCTTCCAATATCTGCACAGCGGTTATAGTAGCGTTCGCGGTTAAACTGGTGTAATGACCTACCTGTTTGTGATTTTAACAATATTGGCCCTCCACTAGCATTTTAACTTCTCAACGTTATACCCAAAAGTCTTCCCCAAATTAGTGATTCATTTCTTGTTGTCACCACTACTCATAGCTCTTTTTATTTTTCATAACTTTTTTCTTTCTTTTTTTTCTTGTGCTTTGGTTGCTGACCCATCTTATTCATTCTATTACTGTTATTCCGTAGTCCAGTCCTTTCCACACATTTAAATAGACATAAATAGATGTTTAGTATTTGTTGCGTTTTTAATATATGTCGAAATTAAGGTTAAATCTATTATCTCCATCTAAACTTCGATAATAGGTTTACCTTCTTATTACAGGGGCTAATAGCCAAATAGTTGATGCGCCGTTAAAAACGAAAAAAACACAACTTATTATTATATGTTAAAACTATTAGATATAAAATAAACAACCCATAAGGGATAATTTGAATTTATTATTTTATTTTTCTTCAAATAAATACTACTTTTTCTATTTTATAAGCCATCCAAAATAATTCGATTCGTTTATTTAGCTTTACTGGGGAGATCCGATGGCCGAAGGTGCTGAGGCGTAAGCAATCCGTGGCAAAGGTTGTGGGTTCCTATGAAGAGGGCGCTTTTCATTAACCCTATCCTGGCTATGAAAGAGCGTTAACATTTTATGGAAAAACAAGAAATTTTACTTAGGTTTTTATTTAATACCCTTGTGATTTTCTAAGTATTTTTTTTTTATTTATAAAATAAAGATATATTAAAGAATGAGTTGTTAATCATTCTCTCTAAAGGGATAACTAATATTTATAAATAATTTTATAATGACATGCAGACAGTTAGCCTTTGCGTTGATTGGATATCAAGGAATGGCTAGGATTCGGCCTGGAAAAACTCAGATTTTCTGAAAAATATGTATTTCGAACGTTTCGGCGTCCTTTTTGGTAGGAGGACTACGCTTATCCAATATCCATGGTCACCTAAAAGTTATCGCGGTTTGTATCCATCCTCTTGGCATTCTTTGCTAAAGAACGATGACAGAGAACATGCCAAAACGTTCGAAATATAGATTTTTCTGAAAGTATGACGCCAAGTAATATAGTAGTAGTTTATTAGTTTATAATGATGAATTGATTGAAATATATTATGAAATAGTTTCTTGGTTGGATTTAGAGCATGCTTCTGGTTGCTGAGAGTGACTTCCCTGCTCCTATGCTGTCAGTTGTGAATGCTGCAGTTCCCAAGATCTACGGAAAACTATCTTCAGTATTCATGACCGCCAAAGTGAGGGAACTGCTCTTTGATGGTGTACTCATCGACTGTACGGCCAAGGATATAGTACCTAAGACTGTTTGTATAGCTGTCAAACAGAACAGTAAAGCTCTTGTCAAATTGGGAAAAAACAAATATCTATTTTCCTTCTTTGGAGTGGTGAGTAATATTTCTGCCCAACTCAATGGCACTATGGCTATTTCATAGAAAATTAGGAATTTTAAGTAAGTCATTTTTCATTTTCCTAGTGAAAGCAAGTTTCCCCAAGAGTGACTTTTCCAAGAATAAAAAGTATCTTTGTAGATGTCACAACAAAAAATACGTATATATATGTGTGTGTGTGTGAGTGTGTGTGTGTGTGTGTGTGTGTGTGTGTGTGTGTGTGTGTGTGTGCGTGTGTGTGTGTGTGTGTGTGTGTGTGCGTGTGTGTGTGTGCATGCACCTAGAAGTAGTTATTCCTTCAATAATAATAAATAGCAAAATGGTCATTGAGCTTTTAGCCCCTTAGCTTGTATGGATAAACGATTCATGCAAAAACTTAAACATTTTTGAAGTATAATAAATCCTGTATTTATCGCCCGAAATACATTTTCTTACTTTTTATTATTCGAAAAAGTAAGAAATTGAGAATGCATAAATATCACCTTTAACTTAAAGTATTCTACTTTTGCATTCTCGCCAAAAATATTACTTAAGTCATAAGTGAAGTGAAAGGTTGTTTTCCTTGATTTTGTGCGATGCCAAATGTTGTCTACTTGAGAGATGTTATAACCGCTATAATCCGCGATTACTTGAGCGTTGTTGTGAATTTTTAAAGATAATTATCTTCGAACAATTTTGTATAAATTAATTTTAATAATCAAAAACAATTAATGTTTTCCTAAAGTTTTCCCAAATATTTAGATAGAATGTGAATTTAAGAAATTTGTGAAAATTGCAACATTGGAGTCTGCTGATTTTTTTAATTTTATATTAAATTAATTACCTTATTGATTTTTTTTTTTTTTTTTTTTTTTTTTTTTTTTTTTTTTTTTAGTTTTCCTAGAATTCAAGTCAATTATTTTGAAATAGTCTTAGTGTGTCTAAGAAGAACATGTCATGAAACATTTGAATCTGTATTCTCTCGCTTTTTGATTTTCATCAATATCATAAACCGAGGCAACACTGTATGATCTTCTAGAATACGAAGAAAACTTTATTTAAATCAAATTATAAAGTAGGTTACTCAACTTTATTATGTTCCTGGATACACAGCATTATTTCCCGCGGCATTCCTTTATATCATGATCGTCTATATTTTTTTGAATGGTTGTTGTGATAAAAAATAGTTCTTCTAAACGAAATTGGGATTCTTCTAAAAAAATAATTGGGTCATTGCTTACCACCATTGCAAAGAACCGTAATTTATTTTCCATCAGCATGGTTCAGTTTCAATCTAACTAACACTTAAATTATACATAATAAGGAATCACATACTCATAACTCGATTTAGTAGTGATAATGTTAATTTACTGATTACGCGATGAGCAAAGCTTATAATTAGGTTATACATTCAACGTACTTTGATAAACGTAAGATGATCCAGTGTTGCCAGGTGCTATGACATATGATGAAAATAAAGAGATCACGTTTTAAGACATATTCTGAGTTTACAAAACAAGACTATTAAAAATAATTGGCTAATTCTCGGGAAACAAATTGAAACATATCGATATGATAAATTAAAGAATATAATAAAGTATGAGATTTACGTTAACTAAGCAATGTCAAGAATTATAGCTGCTTAAAAACTTAAAAAGCTTCTCCATTAAAATATGAAATTATAACAAATATTCAGTGAAAGCTTTCTTATCATTTCATGGAAGATCTTTTTTTTCTTTTCTTTTTTCTTCCACGATCTATTCTCTTTGGGGTGACAATAAGCTTCCAGCCCATGTATTTTATTAATTTTTTTCGACGAAATTCTGAATTTTCTTCTTATTTCTCTTGTATTCATATGTTTACTCATGTTTGTATTTCCTTCAGCCGTATAGATGGTGATTGACAATTCCTATTGAATATTTCCTTATTGATTTAATTGACAGCAAATTAAAGCCTGATAATTTGATTCTAAAATAACAGAATAAATGCCTTTTTTTAACCCCCTTGCAATTTAAAGTAATGCGATTTGACTCGAATGGTTAATTTTCTGTAAAATTTATTTTATTAATCAAAAAAAATTAGTGTAGTCCTAAAAATGTCTCCAAATATTCAAACAGTATAAAAGGTTAAGAAATTTTGCGAAGATGGCTACACTGGAATCCGCTTGTTTCTTCCATACTCTTTTCTACTTACTAGGGATCATCCTCGCAAATATAAGATAATCATAAATAACCACTGTTCAATTAGTCTGAGAAATGTATAATTTTTCTCTTAATATTTTTTTCCGGAGCATCAACTTCTGGGCCATTAGCGCCTAATTCTCTTAATATTATCTACATTTTTTTTATTTATTACGGTGCAATTATCTTTTTAATTCCAGTTTTATCATAAACGCCATTTGCTCCTCGGATGGGAGCATTTAGGCGGTCGGTTTACTATGAAGACTGATTTTACAGACAACTTGAAAATTGTTAAGCCAGCGGTTATAGAATAAGTAATTCTACCAATACGGTTCCTCGTATTGTGCTCTATTTCTAACAAATTAAAATAAAATGTTATCTTCACAGCGTAACGCAACACCAGAAGAAGTAAGAATTACTGTGAAGAAAGGTACCAAAGATGTATACGAAATAGGAAAAGTTGTGGCACTAAATGGGAGACCAGAAAACTTCGCTTACCCTAACGGGGAGTGTAATAGACTTATAGGCACTGACTCCACCATATTCCCGCCGTTCAGGAGACCTGACAACTACAGCATAATCGCTTTCTCGCCTGACATTTGCAGGTAAATTTATTATATTATAATATTTTTAATATTAAAATAAGTAGTGACCCAAATCTCAATAATTTTTCATATTTAGGAAGTTAATTGAATAAAATTCTAAATTAACATAATAGTCAATTTATTAAAATAGCTCAACATGTTTCGCATCATATGATACTTCTTCAGGAGCCAAACACTAAATACAGCCTAATGGAACGTAGGCGAACCTTTCGCTATAATGGCTGCGTCTCAACTGAAACCTACATAGCAAATCAGCTGTTTAAAAAATCGATAGGCCAAAACATGGAAACAGCTGATTGTTGCTACGTAGATGATATTCATTTGAGACGTGCCATTGCAGCGGAAGGTTCGCCTTCCTTATTAGACTGTATTTAGTGTTTGGCTCCTGAAGAGGCATCATATGTTTCGAAACATGTAGGGCTATTTTAATAAATTGACTATAATGTTAACTTAGAATATTATTCAATGACCTTCTGCCTACATATGAAAAAATATGTTTTATTATACTTCATGTTTTCGGTGTTTTATTTACATATTTACTACTAATCAATTGATAGTTGAACATATCATCCGCCGTGGGCCCGTGTTATCAAGGAGGCCTGGCGTCAATTTTTTACTTACATTGTAATTTGCAATAACATGATTATATACCTAAGTATGAATGAATGTAAATTTATTATTTCATACATATATATATATATATATATATATATATATATATATATATATATATACAAATATAAAAAGAAAATAACAAAACAATTTACTTAGGCTTGGACATTGTCCATCAGCCAGAGTGCATACCTATATGCATATATATACATAACTTAATTACTTAAAATAACAATATACATTTAGAAAGTTATGGAAATCTCTAATGAAGGCTTGATAAAAGAAGAAAAACAAATATTAAAATAAATAATTAAACATAAAATTAAATAATACTTAATAAATACAGTTATAATAAAATAGACAGTGAGAAAAAAAAAATAAAATAAACAACTTATGAAATATAAATCAATAATTAAATTGAAGAATTAAAAATAGCCGGTATTTCCATATTTTATTTAAATATTTATATAAGAGGTCCCAGTCGTTTCCGTTAAGAATCTGCTTGACTTCTTCAAGGGTGAGTAGGTCCTTTCCATATGCGCTTTCCTGAATTCCTTCATTATCGGACATCTCGCGAGAAAATGCAGAGTCTATACATATAATCTATACATTTTATAAAATAAAGCATCTCTGTTAAGCAAATCGAAGGCAGCTTTGAAGTCTACGAAGAAGCAATAAACCTTACTCCTTTTCTTTTGAAGTTTTAATTTAATTGTTGTGATCAAGTAGATGAGAGTAAAATGATCTATATACCTAAGTATAGATAGTTTGCATAATTATTATTGAGAACAACCAATGGATAATTTTCTATATTCTCTATTTCTACTATATAAACTATCTTTTAAATATTGTCAGTCCGAAAATGTGTAGCCCCAGGAAGTGCCAATGTATCTTGGGCAGTTATTCCAAGTGTTGGCAGGGTACCAAAAGGCAAAATACGGAATTTCGTACCTAGATATCTAGTTGTTTGGGTGTGAATGAAGGGCCTTCTGATTTACAAACGACTCACGTTTTTCATCGAAAAGATACATTCTATGCATTAACTATTCAATGACATTGTTTCAGAGCTATGATAGCTACATACGAGACAGAAGGAGAATACCAAGGAATAAAAGGCCATAAGTACACAGTATCATTGGGGGACATGAAAAGGAACCCTGGAGAAAGTTGTTACTGCAACAACAAATGTATGGATAAGGGTGCCATTGATCTCACTAAATGTGTTGGTAAGTGGAAAGTAAACAAAAGGAATTTCATTGCCTCATGACGTAATATCAAAACAACAATTGAAAAGGTATTTCCCAACATTCAAACGAATTATGACACACACGATTGGCTGAGTCGATGAGCTACACTTGTGGGCAAGGACAGAGAAGTCTAAAAACTTAACAATAATATCCAATATAACGTTCTATGCGAAGTGGTCACATAAACGTCTGTCGAAACTGTTGAAAATAAAGTGTTTAATTGACCAACTGAATTTTTAATATGATGTAGCGTGTGTGCCATCGCAATACGAATTGATTCGTACTAGAGTTGAAAATCATCTTGCAAGTTATAGTTATGTTCCAATCAAGCAAAACCTTGCAAAGGCACATTGCCTTACGATTGCACATTGAACGTTGTCTTACGATTCCAGCGGATACACTACTTCAATTTGACGAGATATCAATACCCTATCTGACTAACGTTTGCACTCACCAGCAACAAAGCTCAGAGTCAAACTGGATTCTGCGAGTTATATATAGATACATATTGCTTTGTACGATTATATTTTGCTTGTTAAAATATCAGACAATTTTTAGAGGAAAGGTGACAACAACACTTCCTAAAATAATAAGAATCACTAAAATAAACTCATTGCGCCCTTATTTATGTTTTACTTTGAGATTTATAGCACTCATAATGATGTAAAATTTATTTTTTCTCTAGGTGCACCGGTTATCGTCACACTGCCTCATTTCTATGATTCTGAAGAGAGTTTTCTCAACAACGTTGTTGGTTTGAAGCCTGAGAAGTCCAAGCATGAACTGACATTCATTATGGAACCGGTAACTCTATTACTATCAGTTATTGGTGGAAAATTCTATAATACCCCTCCCCCTGAAAAAAAAAATAATAAAAATTTATTTTCTTTGAGGTGTCACTAAGGTTTGTGACGCAAAACGTCCATGACTTTTGCCGTTCCTTTATAATGTGTGTTCAATACAGAGTTGGGACCGGGATTTCACACTTTCCCCTGTATTGAGTACCGGAAATGGGGCTAGTAGACGTTTGTATTTCATTGATACCTACATCAAAAGCCATAAATCTGTAGTAATATGCAAATCTGATATTAATAATATTTCTTTCTCAAATGAAAAACGTATCATGAAGTTCCCTGTCAATTCTTATAATTCATGAGCTGGCTTGAATGAAAGTGATTTAAGTCACTCTAAGTAAATTTTGAGTAATTAACGCTTTTATGAAACAACTAGTTAAAAAATCTGGGTTATATATCGTCCCTACCATGTCAAAGTATCGAATATACCAAATCTCGTTTTTCAGATTCGAGACTTTGCTCTTGGATTGTGGACGGTACGGCTTCTCGAATATTTTCCCCACTCTAACCCCTTTAGAATAGCCTTTAATGCCTTAAATAAAGTATGGAATAAGACCATTTTTGAACACATATATTACTTCTTCAATGGATAGAATAAGTTCGGTCTCTCCGATTTGCATATTCGATAGTTTGACGAGGTAGGGACGATATTTAGTAATGGCATCTTGTAGACTGTATTGTATTTTGAATTGTATAAAGACCCATTTTATATATATATATATATATATATATATATATATATATATATATATATATATATATATATATATATCCTTTATTCTTATCAATCTTTGTTCAGGCTCTATCATTTAGAGTGACTTACACCACTGTCTTTCTGATCTTTACATATCTTGGGTTATTATCTTCGAAAATACTCGAAGTATTGAAACGCTAAAGCCCTAAAAAATCATTTTTATTTAGGAAAATATTAAAAAGTAAACAAAAACAGTTTATTGTATAGAGGCGTGATTTAAAGGAAACATAAGACTCTGCATGACATTCAAAACAACCATTTAAATTGATGATAACCCTCTTCAAAAATTACTCATTATAACTTCCTATAATTCGGTAATATGTCTATCTTTCTTTTTTTCAAGATAAGCGGTGTTCCATTGCTTGCCAGAAAGAGAGTTCAGTTTAATGTTCACCTCCATCCTATTAGGTATGTAAACCTAACGAGGAAGTTGAAACCTACTCTAGTACCTATCTTCTGGCTTGAAGAAGTAAGTGTATTACTTTTTATGAATATATATTTGTAACCAAGGTCAATAATTATGTAAACAAAAGGTCAATCAATAAAAACCAAATCTAGAAGTCACACATATTTAGTTAACTAGAAGTTTCATGCACATTGGTCGCCTATTCAGGAGCCAAAACGTTTACAGCATCATTTTGGTAAGATTCCCACGTCATGCCTGAAGCTAATTATAAGTCATTAAAAAAATCAGCTGTAACGAGTCTCCTGTTCGAAAATCGCTATAGCCAGAAATAAAGTTCGATTCTGGTCTATATCGATTCATAAACAGCTGACTTCTTACAGCCAATTCTAATGGCTTAAAATGATCGTCAGTCCTCACGCAGAAGGTTCCTCTTCTGTACGGGCTCTAGGCTGTAAATATAGAGTATTCTTAGAGGCATCAACATGTCGCATATGGCAATAAAGGTATGGTACTTGTAGATTTGGTTTTTATTAATTATCCTTTGCCTACTTAATTATTGGGATTAGTTATTTGCTACGACTGAATAAATAAACCATTTCACTTTTTATGGCGGCACATCTTGTTATTGCTTTCTAGAATTTAGATCTTGGCGGTGAATTGATGGGTTTTCTGGAAGCGAACTTGCTGACGAATCTTCGTCTCGTCGACTTTCTCAAGTGGACACTCATAGTACTCGGGGTTGTTGTTGGTATTGGCGGCATTGTTGTTCATAGGTAATACTAAATATATTATTAGTTGTTATAAGATACCAACTAAGGTTTTAAGGAGCTTGTCTATCGCATTTTTATCTTCTTGTGAATGAGTTTGCCCGCTGAATATTTACAGTTTATAAAGACGTGCTCTACTTGATGCTAAAACTTGATTTGAGCTTTGAGAAATCTTCAATAAAGGTCTAAAAATTTACAAGCATTGAGTGCTTAATGTGGAACTGTACAGTTTGGTTAGAGTTTGGTAACAGTTTCCGGGTGGTATGATCAAGGGTAAGAGCGTTTCTTTTTAGCCGTTATAGATCACGGATCCAGGATAATCTTACAATGCGCGAAAATTAGGATAATTTACTAGGAAATCACTAATATCTATGTCCGTGTTTGACCCCCCCCCCTGCCAAAAACACGGCTACAGCTATTTTTTCTGTTTACAACGTAAAGGGTTTCCCTAAACATTTTTTTCACTTCTAAGATAACAATTTGTTTTTCATAAACCATAGTGGCCCACCATAGAAAGACGGATACTTGATTTGTGAGATATTAAATAACATGGTTATCAATTATCTATTTACCTATAGGTAAACATAGGTATACCTATGTTTTTGTAAACTTGTTATCCCAGATGCTTTTAATAACTGAACAGCAGTCTACAACTTTATTTTTTGAATTCATCTCAATCTGACAACATCCTTCTAACAGGGATTAGTTATTTAATTGTTGTTTGTTTTCTTCCAAAATAAAGGATGCGGAAGGAAGCGGAGAAGAAGAAAACTAATTCGCAAGAGGACTTGCTTCCCGCCAGCCCTGACATCCTTGACGCAGGAAGCCTGAGCGAGATGTCTGCAGAGAGTTTCGGTCGTGGAGCCCAAATTCATCCAGTGCCTTCTGAGAGGTTGGTATCAGGAATAGGGGTGACCCTGCCCCGACCAGAAGCGAGGCTTTGGGGACCCAAGATGACTCCTGTGGAGACTCTGAGACAGGCGGCCGCCGCCAGCAGTGCACCTATTGAACCTACAGCCAGGAAGAAGAGTTCAAAAGGATCTGGACATTCTGTAGGGAAATTAGGACTTTTCTAGGACTAACTATTTCTTTTTTATTAAAGAGAAGAAATATATTTTATTATGTGTAAATAAAATTATCTTAGAAAATGCTATTAGCATATTTGTCTCCAAACTTCCCTCTTTTGGTAATTAAATAAAAACATTAAAATAAACATGGATCTGAAAACATAAAATCGATGGTTTCCATTTATTTATTTTAGCGTGATCTCTGGCAGTCTGTTGTGATAAAACACATTCATGACATCGGTACGTAGGCGTAATCCGACTGTCCCAAATACATCAGAACCCAAAGACATGAAAATACGGGCGTTCCAATTCTAAGTTATATATAAATATGTTTATGTACGTACGCATACATAAATATATGAATGTTTTCTTTTCAAAAAATTTCGGGGATTCTCAAACACACAAATGGTTTCTTCAGAGTTGTGCTGACCAGTGAACAAGAGATTGGCTAAAGAGCGTTTATAGTAGAATCAGGCTGGAAGGCTGAGCCCCTTTGTTGGTCGACCGAATTGGGGTTCATAGGGGGCGCAAGATAATCCATAAATCCACGGATGACAACCTATCCTGGAAGAATGAGAATATTGGAAGGAAGAATGTAAGGCAGGTTCTGAATAGGGCTACGATGTCAAATATCGGAGGCCTATGCGAGGGATACATCACAGGCTAGAACCTGGACATTAGGAGGGGCATGAGAAAATCAGGGTCTTTTGTGCGAACCTTGGAGAAACCAAATCAAATGCGAAGTTCCTCAGGATCATCTCCAAGAAACTGGTATTTTTTACAACTAGTTCAAGTTAATCAAGAAAGTGAATATGAATTCGAAGGTCAAATGTAAAGAGCATCAGAGAAGAATGTTACATACTCTGGTTCGGCCGTGGAGTAGAGGATAAATCCTGAGTCATCAGAACATTTTTGGACCACTCTAAATTTACCATTATAGCAAGACCCATTGTTACTTTTATAGTCCGTTTATAGTATTTGATCAATGCAGATAGGTATGACCGTGTCTTCCGTTAGGGACTCCCGAAGGGAAGGATAAGTGTCTTCAGAGAGGGCAGTGAGTTTGTCAGTCTCTCTTGGAAGACAACCCACAGATTTTCATTCGGATTTCACTTCAAACAAAACAAATGGGTCATGCTTTTTCGATGCTAATGTGGCCAACAAAAGGTCTCATATTAGATCTAGGACTTTCAAGGATTGCTAAATATTAAATACCTAATAATCACCAGATTGAAAAAATATTTTCAGTTTTGAAGAAACTGAAAATAAAGCAGAAATCTCTATCCCGCCATCACGCCTTGGAATACAAAGAAGAACCTTAAATGCTTTTTCTTTGAGGAAACAGATATATAAAAGAAAACTGAACGAGTAAGCGAGCGTTAATAAATGAGCTCAAAGTTTATTGGTTGGCTATAAAAAAAGAAGTGTAGTCGGTAAATTTGCAATTTTACCATACCTTCTAAAATTGGTATCGGGTATCATCTTTTTATATGTTGCATCGGTATTTATTCGGGGGGGGGCCTTATGATGTCGACATAATCAGGAAATGCCGAGTTGATAATGTTATGTTTCAGAAGACATATATCACAAAAATAACGGTTGTTCAAATATGTATATATAAATTTATATATTTGTATGTATGTGAGTGTGGGTATATATATATATATATATATATATATATATATTTATTTATTTATTTGTTTATTTATTTATTTATTTATTTATTTATATTTATATTTAATCTTCCCACTCTCGCAGGCTCAAAAATGGTCTGAGTTTGATGAAATTTGGGTATTCAAATACTTGGTCTCAAATAAAAGGTCGAATTCATTAACAAGCTGATTCCGCCTACCAGAATACTATTTTCGGGATACTGTTAACTGTTTCTTAATTATCTTGAATCCGGTTAGGAAATCGTAATAGGTATACACCGTATATTCGCAAGTTTAATAAATGTTCTAGAAAAACGGTTCTCGTGCAATTTTCGATAGGGCGATCCCATTCGGAGGGTAGGTGCTTACAATTCACCGTTGTGAATGAGACCGTTTCTTCGTCTGTTTTTAATTGGCTATTGTATTTTTTAAACACCAAACATAAATGAGACACGTGTTAGTAGTGCTTGTTGTTTGTTATAGCGAATTCGAGGAGACAGACCGATTAATTTCTGCTTGGAGTTGGAAAACAGTCAGTTGGAAAATATCAAAGCAAAGTATTTTTTTTTTTTTATTTTTTTTTTTATTTTTTTTTTTTTTTTATTTATTTATTTTTTTTTTACGGCGCATCTACATCTAGGTCATTAGCGCCGACATCCAGGGTGCAGCGAGGAATTTTACCAGCGAGCCGTGGGATGATAAAATTCCTGCCGGAGGTTGGGAATCGAACCCACCATCTCCCGCTTATGAATCCAAGGCGCTAGCCATTAGACCACGGGAGACCCCAGCATAGTATTAACTGCTTCTATTTTAAGCTTTCCAAAAGATTTGTGAGTTCAACTTTTCTATAAACTAGAATATGTATTCCTATATTCTAAGTATTTTAGGGATCATTAGCGAATGTTATTCGCCGTCCCATAACTCATTTTCTGGACTTTATGGTAAAGAAAGCCATCAATTCCAGAAAATTACCACTTTCCTATTTCCCAATTATTTTTAATAATTCCTAGTATTTTAATAACTACTAGCTCTTCCAGGGTCATTCCCAGCAATACCTTGATTTTTTTATGAAGAATGTACTTGACACTAAAACACAAAACATTGCGCTATATAGACAAATCTTGAAATCATAAAAAATTAAATCAACCTTGGCACCTAGGTTCTTCTTCTTTTTCTGTCCTAAACAAACGATAAGGAGAGTTGGTGTTTTTCTTTCCGCAAATATCGTGACAAGTGTTATTACTTGGGATGAATATTGAATTTGGTTTGGTCTGGATTTACTGTACGAATGGCTCAAGCAAACAACCGCCATTATTCAGAGGGCAATCTATACTGTGGCTTGCATAAATTTCTCCTTTATTTCGACACTCCAGAAAAACACAGCAATGCTATATTAAAAATAATTAATGGCACCTTCATATTGCGTCATTCTTACAGTTATTGAAGCTTACTATCTAAATGGTTTGGATGTGCATTATTTCACATTTTACCAATGCCTGAAATCCAAAATTTAAAGACCAAAATTGTGTTTTTATTCCTCATAAAAATGATTGAACTTTTACATTTTAAAATAGTGCAATTACACTGAACAACAATGAAAATGTTTCGGGCTTAAAAATACCCAATTCTTATGTATTTTTGCCCCCTGAGTTCAAAAATCGCCTCGAAAATGACCAATTAGCTCTTGTTTTCACGATACAGTAACATGTCACTTTTTACGTGATCATCTTTCACTTTGTTGAGAAATTTAGTTTTTGGATGTTGGTACACCTGTTAGCTGACGAAACCAAAGATTTTACAGCTTTTGAGGTTATATACATGAAAGAGACTTATAAAAACATGAAAGCCCTCCTCCACTCAATCAAATATGCTGAACACAAGTGGAAAATCTGTGGTGATCTAAAGGTCATCGCTATACGTTTTGGAATGCAACTGGGGTATACTAAACACTGCTGCTTTTTATGTATGTGAGACAGTAGGGATAGGAAATCACATTACATTCAAACAGACAGTTGGTGAGGATACTTCTACAATAATATTATGAACTTGGATCCAACAAGTCTCTCAAAATTCATTTTCTCTACTCTCATCTAGACTTTTCCCTCCTAGTTGTGGTGCGGTGAGTGAAGAACACGGTGAGAGATTCCATCAGGATATTTCTGTAATGGAACAAAGATATCAGGGCCGTTGGAATGAATGAATGCTTGCAGATTACTGTTGGCGTGTAGGGATGCTCCAGAACTCGTCTACAAGAGACAGCCATGAAATCCACATGATGGTTATAATAGCCAACCTCCCAAGTATTCTGCCATTAATTTTCAACTCTTTAAAAATTTAATTATTATTTAATAAATCCAAATTAATTTATAATGTTGATAAACGTATGGTTTAAAATTTACAGATTTGCCTCAATTTGTTAACGTTATATATTTTGACCCATTGGTGTATCACAGAAACTAGAGCTAATAAAATGTTTTCATTGTCATTTTCGTTTTTTTTCATCCCAAAATTAGTAAGAATTCATGAAGTGAAGGAATCATTCCAAAAATATTTTTTTGTTGGCCAGTGATATTGGACATTACTGCTACATGACGGTTTTTTAAAGCTAAATAAATGCTAATAAATGCTTCCCGACGGAACATTCGGTAAAGCTGAATATATTATTATTATATTCAGGTCGAATATAACAATATTCAGGCATTCTTCAGAAGTGAGACTGAAATCACATGCCAAGTACCCGAAATGAAAATTAGGAAAGTTAGGGAAACTAGTTTACTCACTTTTCTCAAAAACAATTACGGATATCGCCTTAAAAATGGTTTCATTCGTTTCCCAACGTTAGAAAACCTTTACAAACTTACTTAGAAGCCTATAAACGCAATGCTGTAAGCGCTACGATTTTTTTGCGCGATTTTCCAAGATATAACCAATGTTTCTGTTATCGAACTTAACCTTTGAAATTACAAAAAGTATTTTTGTAACAAATTTAATTAAAATAGACACATTTTTGAGCCAGCGAATAGAAAAATACACACACACACAAACATATTTTAAACACATGCTTCAAGAATGCGGCATAGTCTAATCAATGAGGAATGTGCTTCTTTATTTTTTTAGCTTTCAAACTGAACAGGTCGGGTGTTATATTTCCTGCCTTATGATGCCTTATTATAATAATGATTAAGACCAAGATGTAGATTGAAATAAAAAGTCAATAGATAACTTGATAGTATTTAAAATAAAATGCAAGAGGACAATATCATTGTGGATTATCTAATTGACTAAGCATAGCTATAGGGCATCTTCCTGTGCTTTTAAGCAATATCAGCACCTTTAAGTAGAGTGATATAACTGTATGTTGCTTGGGTTACCTGGAAAAAAAAATTTTATAATAATATTTTTTATAGATATCATATGCACCAATCAAATTAATAAAGACGAGAAAATTCGGGAGCGCACTAAAGTTTTTATCTTTAATTAAAGGCTGGGTCACTCAGACTTCAATTAATTTTATTCAATACCTCCAAAGAGGAAAATCAAGCGGCTAGAGCATAATACTGACCACACTATCTCCCTAGTGTACCGTAAGATGTAGACACCTCTACTGTAACTTCCCCTGGGCTCTCGTGGCCTGATACGGGACAAAACAAGCCTAATGGGAGCTAGATCGAACGTTATTCCGTAAAAGCTAAGAAATATTAAAAATGTAACAATGATCGTTATTGGTTCGAAAACTTCAATTGTGTGGGAAAAAAAAAAAAAAAAAAAAAAAAAAAAAAAAAAAAAAAGGTATTCGATAAAATAATTTAAAATGCTTTCAATTCCAATAATTCGATAAAATGAGCTAATGCTTGTTAGGTAAATTCAAATTATTCTCTGTCAATAATAAATGGACGTTAAAATTTAAATAATTTTTTTTTCATTTTTAACGGCGCATCAACTTTTTTGGCTATTAGCGCCGGGCTATCTACAGGTTACCACCCTTTTATAATGCCAACAGCACGTGGTCGGTCACCCATTCAGGTACTGACCACGCCCAACGTTGCTTAACTTCGGTGATCTACGGGAAACCTGTGTATTCAACGTGGCTATGGCCGTTGGTAAAATAATTTAAATTGTTAGGTAAATTCAAATTCTTCGTTAAGCAATTTTTTGGTAATTATTCCCAAACGTTCGGGTGGGTAGTATTTCTTCATTTTAATTTAATAGATTTAAAAAATAAAACCAACAATTGAAGGGCTCAGTGCCAAAGTTGACTAACCCACAATTAGAAACAACTGAGAAAATTCGAGTTAAAGTTATGAAGAGTATGACAAAAATCAGTGTTGGCGACAGAAATGATTTTAATCGGACCAGTAAAAATCATTTCTGTCGCCAACACTGATTTTTTAGGGGTGGACACTATAATTCGGAGAGCCGTTAAAGCAATGTTGGGCCTCCCTGCCAATACCTGTAGTGCCATGCTATACTCTCCTCGTAGATTTAGAGGTCTTGGCCTAATGAAGAGTGAATGGGAAGCTCCATTGCAGCATTGGGCGATGGCACAGAGCTGGAAAACGTATCTGACCAATTATTTGCAAATCTCTTCGACTACGAAAGCGAATCGGAAGAATGCTGTAGACGACTTAAAATGAATATCGAAGACATCGCAGGGAATCATAGCATAAGGACAATTAGAAGGACCCTACGGGAAAAGTCATTTGATGAATGGGCGACGTCCAAATGGCAAGGAATCGGCGTGGTTCACTTTAAGGAGTTTCCAAACGGTAACAAATTCACTTGCGAGAAAAAACTCCTTTCGAGTTCCGAGTGGACGAACTCATTGAAACTGAACGTGAGCTATGCGCCACTGCTTGGTGTTCCTGGTCTGGCAGGAACAGCTGATTTAGGTACCATCTGTCGCAAATGCGGCAGGGAGACGGAAACACCAGCCCATGTGCTTGGTTGTTGTACTAACAGCATGCTCCTCGTCACCCGGAGGCACCACAATGTGAAGCATAGAATTATAGAATACCTCAAAGAAAAGGAGTTTCACTGTTTCGAAGAAGTGTATGGAATCGATGAAGACGGAACACCAAGATATGCCGATATCATTGCCTTCCCTAAAAACGACGAATCGGCATTTATCCTCGATCCGACGGTACGCTATGAAACTAATGACACCAAAGAGGCCGAAAAAGTAGATGCCGAAAAGAAATCCATATATTCAAAATGCACGGCATACTACGAAGAGAAATTTCGAGAGCAATACGGGAAGAGAAAATATATTGTTAAAGGACTGTGGTTCGGATCAAGAGGGACCATACCGAAAAGCACAGCCATCTTCCTCGAAGGACTCGGAGTTTCAACAGACCACCTGACATCATTAGCCGAGTCCATATTAGTGGACACACTGGGCATAATTGCCAATCACATCTATGGTCACTGAGTGCTTATCATCCATTCACACTTTCCTTGTATACTTTATACTTTAATTTCTATTCTATCAATTGTTTCTCATCCATCACTATCTCCTTCTTTCGTCTCCATCTTCTTTATTCTCTATTCCTAATTTCGAAATCCTTACATCTTCAGCCTGAAAATTAACCCTATTTCTGAATGGATGATAAGCACGCTGTGTACCTAGCAACCCAATTTAATTGGGCAGCCCATTTTATTTCGTTTTAAATAAAGTTTTCTCACCTGCTTCTGGATAGTATTTCTTGATTTTATAAATAATATGATAAAAAAATGATAATCTATCACTGTAAACTATATTTGATACGAACCATGGAATACCTCTCCATACTATATTTGATACGAACCATGGAATACCTCTCCATACTGAAGTCAATCAGACCCCTGTAGTGAAGGCGAATGATCTTCGTTGACATAGTCATAATAATCGAAAGGCTGTTCTTGTCTCGTTTTGAAGCGTTATACCATGCACTTTGGTACGCACTCAAAAATACATTTTCACTCTAAAACATAAAGAGTATAAACAATTTATTATTTATTCGTTATATCAATACTAAAGCCTCCTATTTATTGAAATATTCATTGTATCACCCTCCACAAATCGTCTTTTTCTACACAAAAATTATTCAAAAAAGTAATATAGGTGAAATCCATAATCGGTCATCCTCCACTGATCTTTGAAAAACCTCTCACCTGGAACTTCTACTTACCTAACAGACAATCAACCAGCCGACGATTATTAAATCACTATCTAAACGAAGTTTTCTTCTCTTTCTTTATAAGCTGAGGAGCAAAACCTTGTGTTGTTTGTTCCAAGAAATGTGGACATCTCTGTACAAATGGAATTCATAAAGTGGATTTTCTTTAGTCTGCTGTATGTTTTCTTTCATCTGGAGTTTGGCCCCCTCAAGAAATTTCTTAGAAGACTTGCTTATTTTTTTTTTTTTTTTTTTTGCTAAAAATTATATTATTTGTCAATAGTAAAAATAAAATAATCCTAAACATATGATTTTTCCTATAATTTACAGTGTTACGACGTTTTCTTTCTCTTTAGATATGACGAGTTTATTTGCAATATAACAATAATTTCGAACACTCTGTGACAAGGGTCGTGGGTTCGATCGATTCTCACTATGGGGTGGTGGCTTTTTTTTAGAAAAAAGAAAAGGCTTCAGTCTTATCCTGGCTAGAAAAGGGTGGTAACCTATAAATAACCCGTCCTCAAATTCGTAGTAAATAATGGACGTCAACATTTAAATAAAATAAATAATTTCGATTGTTAGAAGCAATATTAATAATTTTTGGCCGGTACAATCCCCCCCCCCCTCCCAGATTAACCAATTTTACTGGTTAACGAGTAAGTCTAATCTTTTCTAATAGGAATGCTGCGTAACAAGTTTTTTCACAAAAAAAAAAAAAAAAAAAAAAATGCTGCCGCAATCGTTTTAACAGGCATATATATGTATGGCAGTACTTGAAATGGGTGACAGCTAGGGAAAAACATGCGTTCGCATTATTAAAGGGTGGAAACCTATAAACTGAACGGCACTAATAGCAGATAAGTTGATATGACCTAAAAAAAAAAGAGAGAAAATACTTACACCTTTAGTAATTACATGACCGCAAAGGCAATCTATGAAAGGGCCGCTCAGGCAGAGTATCAAAATACAAATAGCTCCAACAGCTTTAGGGTCGCCCGCAGATAACATCTGGAAACAATAATAGACATCTTTCGCAAGAAGGTATTTTAAGTAGTAAAAAAGTCCGACTCGCAGGAACTGCGTCATCTTAGCGCGGTTACGTACATCTTGAAGAAATGGAATAGATTAGCATCACAAATCACAGGAAACTGACAGCCACTGCCATCATGCTTACCACAGCCACTCCGAACTTATTACCAATACCTTTCACCGTTTGTTAGCTTATTTTACTACAATACTAATTTTACTGATAAATGCAATTTAAAACTAGAAACAACCAATTAAAAAGTGAGATAAAGAAAGAGAAAAACCATTTCAAAACAACAAAACAAACACTTTTTAAGTTTTAAGCCCTTATATCTCTCATTGACGTTGTCCCATCGAATATTGCTTCAGAACATTCTTTGTAGAGAATTTAGTAAGCATTCGAATGGTCACTTACCACGATTTCCCAACCGTTATCGAGATATTTACGAAAAATGTATGGAGATCCGAAAACATTTCACGTCTATTAATAAAATATTTTTTTTCGCATACTTCCTTAACGTCAAATATAACCAAAATTTAATCATCTTAGTTGGGATTAATTTCCAAGATGTAGAAAATATTTCAATTGCATCCCGCGATTCTAAGTACTCACAAAAAAATAATGACTTACAAAAACATTGATTCCACTTTTCTCAGAAACGGTTACAGATATCGCCTTAAAAATGGTTTCATTCGTTTTCTTATCTTAACAAACCTATAAATCAAGTACCTGCAAGCATATAAACTCAAAAACGTAAGCGTTACAATTTTTTTGCGCGAATTCCGCCCTTCTAGTGGGCGGATTCTGCCGGTTAACGAACTTGACCTTTCAAATTAGAAGACAGATTTTTGTGCCAAATTTCATCTAAATCGGACCATTTTTGAGCCGTCAGGAGCGCGAACAGACAAGCATATATATAAATATATATATATATATATATATATATATATATATATATATATATACAAATTTTAGCCACCTATATTTTCGTGATCTATAGGGTCTGAAACGTGAAAGTTTCTAGATTGCGTCATGAGGTCAACCTCATAAGTGGGTTCTCCCTATGGAGATAGGGAGTAACCGCGCTAAAATAATTAAATTGAAATTATATCTACTTGCAGATTGGGAAAGTAATTCTGCAAAACCCGAATGGGCCCGCACAATTAAATTTGTGATACCTCAAAACTTACGTTCAAAAATATTGTAGAATACATCAAAAGAGTAAAGAATATTGAAGAACTAGCTGAATACCCGTGCTTCGTCACGGCAGATAAGTAGTTATTTTATTGCGTTAAATAATGTTTCATTAAAATTACGTTACTATACAATTCTGTGCAGTTTATTATAGCACGGTTCCCGTCATACTATATGTTATTCAATGGGCGTTAAAATTTAAAAGTTTATGTTTCCAAAAAGTTATTTGGAAACACCCATTATATTTGCGAGCATTACCAAGGTTATAGGCGAGGAGGCTGTGCAAGGGTTCCGGATATTATTGCCTCACCTAGAAAACTCTAAGGATAGGCTTACCATACATCACGGTTTGACCGGGACGGTCCCGGTATTTTGCAATTGTTTCGGTGTCCCGCCCGGTTTTATCAATGTCCCGGAAAAGGCTGTAAGATGTAAAAAGTAATGAATTCATGTTTATAAGAATCTTTTATAAATCGGTTACTTTTCTACAATCAACATTTTTACTACTGCTCACAGTGTCAAAGATATAAGAAGTAATCTAACTGTAAAACGCTGGAACTACCTGCACAGCGCTGCCAGCTGCCAGACACTTCTATTTGGCTGAGACAATTTTTTAAGAAAATCAAGTAGCAAAAAAAGTTCCGTTCTTATTTTTAAGGTTTGGGTAAACTAACAGTTCAGGATCCCCCCTTCCCGTTACTTGCTAGGCTTAAAACTCACCATTTTGCTTATAATTTGTACTGTTTTTATTCCCAACCCCCCCCCCCCCCCCCCCCCTAGTATGCCCATCCCATATTAATGTGTCTCGGTTTAACTCTCCAAAAATATGGCAAGCCTATCTGACGGGAACAGGGAGAAAAGAAACGCAATTAAAACTCTATGAGTGACAGTTTATTTCTAGTAATTCAAGGACTGCCATCATAGTTGAAATTAACCTCAATTAGAAATAAAACTATGAGATAGATAATGTAAGGTTCTTTAGAAAAAAGAAAAGGCATCAGCCCTATCCTGGCTAGAAAAGGGTGGTAACCTATAGATGACCCGTCCTAAAATTCCTAGTTAATAGTAAATGGACGTTAAAATTTAAATAAATAAATAAATAATGTAAGGTAACAGCTGTTCTTTATCGTCCAAGCAACGCAGGCTGCCTAGGCTTGCCTTCTCTAACCAACTCAAACTTTAAACCCCCCTAAAAATACGAATATCAAAAAATCCTTTCTTAGCGAGCGCCTACGTTATATAGGGAGTGTCCATGCAAAATTTCAAAATTTTCTGTCGAGCGGTTTGGGCTGGGCGTTGATAGATGAGTGAGTGAGTGGTATTTGACAAATATATAGTAGATAGAGGTCACTATTATTTATTGACATTGATTTTACCGGTTGGTAGTTGTTCTCTATATTTAAAGTGAAAGAAAACCTTCAGATTTACACCACAACGATTCGTGAATAACTTATTGTGGTGGAGATCTGAAGTTTTTCCAGCTGTAATTATTATCTAGGGTTACTCTAAGCATTCATTTGAAAATTGTATGATTACACGTTATTAAATATAAATTTAATTCTTCTTCCTTATTGGTAGAAAAATTACCAAGCTATGATATACATACTATATGATTTACATACTATATATACTATTGCAAATGTAATCTCACCTTCATGCACATGTAAGCACGACAAGCATTCTGCAGCGAGGAGAAAAATAGCTCCAAAAACAATTGCCCAGCAAAATAGTCTTGAATTTCTTTAACATACCTAAGAAAAAATGCTTAGTACATTTTGAATAATTGAACGTATTGCACTCCTTAAATAGGAAAAGCTTGAACTATTTGAATAAGTGCGTCAGGTGAGTGCTGCTTAACTGAGCACATTCCTCAGAAAGACGATTGATTTATTTTCATATATACATACAAAACAAAAATGTTTCATACTTGCAATCTCGAAACAGAAATAAGGACGTTTCTCAACGTGGTTAAAATAACCTATATAAATAAAAAATCAGCATAAATACTTTTTCCACAATGTTTTGACACAAAATGTTAAAACTAAAATGAAAAAAATAAATAGTTTTGCTATTTATATTTGGAATGAATTATTGATTTTGTACTAAATTTCGTTCTGGAAATAACGAAATTTTTGTTTCATTACAACATAGGTCTCTGATTGGTTGGTCTTGATATCTATCGAGTTTCGTTGAAAGGAAGTAAACATAACGGCCGGGACGAAATCAATTTTACCGCAGGAAATGTTTGATGTGTAGTAGATAGGATCGACAAGGATTTGATGAAATGTTTCAAAAAATTCTTTCATAAGTGCAACCTCAAGAAATATGATACTGTAAATTAGTAGTTCGGCCACACTACCATACTATGCTAGAAAATTAAAATTACTTGTTTTCCTTTTCCTACTTGTGTCCCCATAGAAATATCTTACATCCACTTTTGATCGAGCTCTTAGCCAAATGTAAAAGATTCTTCGACCAGCAAAGACAATATTAAAAAGATTTCAAGAAAGATTTGAATAATGCTTACTGGAGTATATTCTGATGGAGTATGGCCGATGCTCTCATGTCCACAGGATTGGACTCCAACATATGTGAGAGTATCTTCATCTGTCCAGCTGCTAGAAAGCAGTGTGCATATATACCTGCCAATGTGATGGCCAAATAGTGCAAACCGGAAGCCATGAACACCCCCTGATAGAGGCATCTGGTATAATACCACGAGTCAGGGGCCGGAGCCCAGACCATGTAGAGGGTTTGTCGCTTCTCGTAGCCCACTCTCATGTTGTACATTGTCGTCATTAAGATGGCGGTGGGCACTGCTCCGGCGAACATCAGTACGATGATTTTTATTGACAGCTCCGTCTCACGGCTAAAAGAAGTATTTAAGTGCAGTTAGTGTCGAAGACATGAAAAGTTAGTTATAAATTGCAACGTTATCACAAAAGTTGAACATTGACAACCAAGAATAATGAAATTAGAACCTTTGAATTACGTTAATAATTTAAAAAATATATTCCATTATTCCAAAAATATTTGAAAAACCTATGACACCTTAGATTTTCATGTTTTGAAGACCAATTTACTTCCTTCTGCGCAGAGCATCACTTTGTTATATAGTCTCTTTTCAATCAACGAATTTCAATTTAACCCAATCACCGCTGATAGTCTATTAGTTAATTCAAATAAAATATTTACACACACATGTCCACACAAATTATATTTCATATATATATATATATATATATATATATATATATATATATATATATATATATATATATGGACCTTCTTAATCAGAAAGTAACCAAGCGACAGTATGAACTTTATGGGAAAGTTGCATATCTTAGAGATTCACTTAATTATTCTTTTTCAAGTATTTTGTCGTCAAACTATAAGACATTTTCCCAACTATTTCCATCCTGTTTCTATATAGAATAAAATTTCTGACAACTAAATAGCTGAAAGTATAAAACACTTAATTTTTAGCGCGGTTCCTCCCTCCCCCATAGGGAGGAACCCCGCTTATAGGGTTAATACAATGAAACAATCCGGAAGTGCCGACTAGAAAATTTCGCGTTTCAGAACCCCTAGAGACCGAAAATAACGGTGGTTCAAATTTGTATATATATATATATACATATATATATATATATATATATATATATATATATATATATATATTTATTTATATATATATTTGTCTGTTCGCTCCCTAGATAGAAGACGAATGGTCCGATTTTGATGAAATTTGGTACAAAAATCCTTCGTCCAATTTGAAAGGTCAAGTTCGTTAACCAGAAAAATCCGCCTACTGGAAGATGGCGTTTGTGGCGAAATTCGCGCAGAAAAAATCGTAACGCTTACGTTTTTGAGTTCATAAGCTTGTAAGTACTCTTTTTATAGGCTTGTTGGGCTAGAAAAACGAATGAAACCATTTTCAAGGCGATAGCTTTAACCGTTGTCGAGAAAATTGGAAAAATAGTTTTTGAATTCCGTTTTTGGTTTGGGTACTTAGAATCACGGGATTCAGTTGAAACATTTTCTGGATGTTCTACTTTCATCAAAACTAATATGTTGAAATTTTGGTTACGTTTGGAGTTAAGGAAGGGTAAGAATAAAATATTTTATTAACAGACATAAAAAGTTTTAGTAACTTTGTTTACTTTCCTTAATATCTCGAAAAAGGTTGAGAATCTTGGTAAACGGAAGAATACCATTAGAAAGCTTATTAAATGCTCTAAAAAAAAAGGTTCTAATGAAAGTTTTGATTAGGCGATGTCAATCGGAGAAATAAGAGCTTAAAACTTTAAAGTAATTGATTTCGCTTATTCGAACTGTTCTTTTTGTCTGTTTTTTATTCCTTGTTATTTTTTAATTGCTTATTGTTGGATAATGTATTTGAAAATAAAACAGGTTAAGAAAAATAAGAAAAACAATTTAATGTTAGAGATATGGATTTCCAAGATATATAGCTTTTCAACTGCCTAGCGTCCTTCCTAGGGAGGGTTCTTTGTCTTTGATTTTGGTACTTAGAATTATGGGATGCAGTTGAAACATTTTCTGCATGTTGGAGTTTCATCAACACTAATATGTTGAAATATTTGTTACGTTTAGAGTAAAGGAAGGGTTATAATAAAATATTTTATTAACAGACAAAAAAAGTTTTGGTAACTTTGTATAATTTCGTTAGTATCTCGAAAACCGTTGACAATCTTGTGAAGCGGAAGATTACCATTCGGAAGCTTACTAAATGCTCTACAAAAAAGGTTCTGAAGAAAGTTTTAATTAGGCGATGTCAATCGGAGAAAAAAGTGCTTAAAGCTTTAAATTAATTGATTTCGTTTATTCCAATGGTTCTTTTTGTCTGTTTTATTTCTTGTTATTTTAGCGCGGTTCCTCCCTCCCCCATAGGGAGGAACCCCGCTTATAGGGTTGATACAATGAAACAATCCGGAAGTGCCGACTAGAAAATTTCGCGTTTCAGAACCCCTAGAGACCGAAAATAACGGTGGTTCAAATTTGTATATATATATATGTATATATTTATATATATATATATATATATATATATATATATATATATATATATATATATATTTGTCTGTTCGCTAATTTCTGGCTTCCCTGATGGTCCGATTTTGATGAAATTTGGTACAAAAATCTGTCGTCCAATTTGAAAGGTCAAGTTCGTTAACCAGCAAAATCCGCCTACTGGAAGATGGCGTTTGTGGCGAAATTCGCGCAGAAAAAATCGTAACGCTTACGTTTTTGAGTTCATAAGCTTGTAAGTACTCTTTTTATAGGCTTGTTGGGCTAGAAAAACGAATGAAACCATTTTCAAGGCGATAGCTTTAACCGTTGTCGAGAAAATTGGAAAAATAGTTTTTGAATTCCGTTTTTGGTTTGGGTACTTAGAATCACGGGATTCAGTTGAAACATTATCTGCATGTTCTAATTTCATTAAAACTAATATGTTGAAAGTTATGTTACGTTTGGAGTTAAGGAAGGGTTAGAATAAAATATTTTATGAACAGACATGAAAAGTTTTGGTAACTTTGTATACTTTCCTTAATATCTCGAAAAAGGTTGAGAATCTTGGGGAACGGAAGATGACCATTAGAAAGCTCACTAAATGCTCTATAAAAATGGTTCTGATGAAAGTTTTGATTAGGCGATGTCAATCGGAGAAATAAGTGCATAAAACTTTAAAGTAATTGATTTCGCTTATTCGAACTGTTCTTTTTCTCTTTGATTTTGGTACTTAGAATTATGGGATTCAGTTGAAACATTTTCTGCATGTTCTACATTCATTAAAACTAATATGTTGAAATTTTTGTTACGTTTGGAGTTTAGGAAGGGTTAGAATAAAATATTTTATTAACATACATAAAAAGTTTTGGTAACTTTGTATACTTTCCTTAATATCTCGAAAAAGGTTGAGAATCTTGGGAAACGGAAGATGACCATTAGAAAGCTCACTAAATGCTCTATAAAAATGATTCTGATGAAAGTTTTGATTAGGCGATGTCAATCGGAGAAATAAGTGCTTAAAACTTTAAAGTAATTGATTTCGCTTATTCGAACTGTTCTTTTTGTCTGTTTTATTCCTTGTTATTTTTAAATTGCCTATAGTCAGATAATGTATTTGACAATAAAACAGATTAAGTAAAATAAGAAGATCAATTTATTGTTAGAAATGTAGCGTTCAAAGAGAGAGATCCCAAGGCTTTCCAAATGCCTCTGAGCGGAGGCCTTTCTGCCCGACTTATGGTATAGCTGACCCATACAGGTAAGATTGTAAATCAAGACCTTTCAAGACTGGTTTGTTTGAGATTTCATTTGGATAGCTGTTTCGCTATTGATCTAAACAAAGTAATAACTGTTTCTATTCTATGCCTTAATAAACACTAGAGATAAGAACGGAACCGCGCTAAGATGACGCAGTTCCTGCGAATCGGACTTTTTTAATTGCTGATAGTTGGATAATGTATTTGACAATAAAACTGGTTAAGTAAAATAACAAAAACAATTTATTGTTAGAAATATAGATTTCCAAGATTCCAAGACCTTGTCACTAGCGGGTCTGTTTCTAGTGTAGCGGACCCTTCCAGGTAAGATTGTAAATCATGACCTTTCAAGACTTTACTACTCACAGGAATGGCGTTAGTGACCTTAAGGGTTGACACGCCATTATAATAATTAATTTAAAAAAAAAAAAAGACTGGTGGAACCAAAATAATAACTGCTTCTATTTTAATCTTTCCAAATTAGACTAGGGATATGAACGGAACCGCGCTAAGATGATGCAGTCCTGCGAGACGGACTTTTTCTAAATAAAGCGCTTGGATCCTTTCTGATTACCATGATCCATATAATATAATCGTATATCTTGACATTGATTTGGCTGGGCGGTGGTGGTAATGCATAAAATAGGAAAATCAAAATACCAGATCTTCACCAGAATTAATTTATTCCATTTACAGAGCACGCTTTCGGATTCTACAGCATTGGAAAACTGTTTATGAAACAATAAAAACATTTGTAAAGAACATAATTTCAATTCATTAAGATCTGAATTCTGAAATAGGTATACTAAAATTTAAAAAAAAAATGATAAAAAAAGTGTTTAATGTTATTAAAATATTTACCTACGTATGCAACGCACTCGCAAACAAAAATTCATACTCTCTTTATATAAATTAAAACATACATAAATAAATTTTCTGCTGTCCCAATGAGTTAATCGCCACCGCTGAAGAACTCACAATAAATAAATAAATCAAATGCTACAGATTGCTTCCTATGCTGTATGAATAATTTGTTAAATTGCCTTTTCTTATGCTGTAAATGCACTCAAGATAGAGCTTTAGACTCCGAAAGCGTGCTCTGTAAATTGAATAAATTAATTGTAGTGTAGATCTGGTATTTTGAATTTCCTATTTTAAGCAGTATCACCTCCGCCCAGCCAAATCAATGTCAAGATATATAATTATATTTTATATATATATATATATATATATATATATATATATATATATATAATAAAATAGCAGCTATATAGCATGCTATATATAAATAGCAGTGAATAAAAGAACCGATCTGAAAAATGTTCACCAAATTTTCTATGGAATAATAGATTAATACCCAAAAATGAATAAAACAATATTTGACGAGTAGACTTTACTAGGACAACAACAAAGGACAGATAACGACAGGGCCATTTTGGCCATCCACTTACAGGGTTAGTATTAAGCAGGACTCCAGAGGGAGTACTTGGTAACGGGAGGACTTCCTTGCAAGGTAGGACTCAACACCTTTTATAAAAAATATGTAATTTAGCTATAATTATTGCAATATTTAGGGTAGAAGTAACATTTAATGAGCATGATAATGTTAATGCCTTTTGGGGAACAGTTCAAATTTGATAGTTTTAATATAGTAAAAAAAAGGTTGGTGTGGATGTGCAAAAAATTATATTTTGTTGTAGAAGTGCCCCTGAAGAGGTGCGAAGAAAAGATGCACGAAACATGTCGGGCCCAATAAATAAAGTAGTATAATAAAGGAAGACTGCTTAATGACCCCATGCCTCCTAGGATAAAAAAGGAATATATATATATATATATATATATATATATATATATTACAATTTGTGTGAACATGTGTGAGTAAATATTTTATTTGCATTAACTAATAGCGCCATTACGATTTTTTTTATAAATGTCTACACATTTCTGATAGACTATTTGATTACATCAAAACATTTGTTTAATTACGATAGAATAATAAATAATTACTTTTACTTCATTGGTATCAATGAAACATTTTATGTTGAATCTCTATAGTACAATAAATATTACGCTTATCAAAGCTATCGCCTACTGATTTGGCTATGAATTCTGCATCTTATTCATGGCTGCTCAACTCTCGCGTAATAACTCAGGAAACTAATAATAAAAAATTGTAAATAACTGAATTACCTAATTTCTTCCATTAAATTGTTGTTTTCCGGCCTGGCTCTTGCATCCTCCCACATCTGCCTTGATCTGGTCACGAGTTTTCTATATGGCCCGGTATTGTAATGGAAATTTATATACTTGCCGAACATGTGGAAGAGGGATAGAAAGCACTGAAGTGACTCCATCTTGTCAAAGAAAAAATGTTCTTCGAGAAGGAAAAATATTGTGGCGCAATAGCAATTCACATATGTGAAGTGTGCCCAGAAAACCATAATCCAATAATATTTTGGTTTAACTTTAGGCACTGCGGTAACCATGCCTGAGTATTGGAATATATTTTCCAAAAGTATAAGAGGATCTCTTGGTCCCATCAGTAAGACTCTGAAATAAATTTGTTTTTATTAGTTTGTGTATAATTTTTTACTCTATAATTCATTTGTTTATTTTATTGATACAGTTTTAAGCAGGAAAAAAAGGTTTTTGTCAGTTTTGTGGCTAGTGCAGAGTAGAAGCGGACTAAGACCACTGTTTTTTTTATTTATTTGTTTAGGTTTTTTTTTTCACCCTTCCAAAATTTGTATCATGTACATAGAGAGCTCCAGGCCTAACAGATTGGTACATGGAGCTGGACTTAATATACTACATCTTATCCTGAGCTTCTAGTAAGTATGGGGGCGATGATATTTACTACTGGGAGGACTTAGTAAAATCTAGGGAGAGAGTTGTAAAGGGAGGGGCTATCAAGAGTGAAGCTTTTTTTTTTTCTTTTTTTTTTTAACCATTATTAAACATTTTTACATTTATTAAATAATAAGTATTTGTTTGATAACAATACTTTGTTTAAATAACCTAATGCATCTGTTTTTTTTTGTTTTTTTTTTCTTTTTTTCTTTTTTTGAGGCGTGCCAACCTTACGGTCATTAACGCCAGAACGCATCTGTCTATACATATAATAAAAATTGCTGTCTGTACATGGAAGATAAATGAGATAATATATTATTGGGGGCCTATATCAACGCAATAGCACCCAAAAAATTATTGTTAGACTTCTAGTCTGTGCGTTTGTGCACGCTAATCTCACAAATTTTTACTAATATTTTGACGTAGCATTTAGTGTTTGTTTCATTTCAATCGGTGCATCAATAAAAACGTTATGCCCATGTAAAGAATCACGCCAAACATTTATAAACTATCGGTGACAGGATACACACCAGAGTTTTTACTTTTTCGTCACGAAACACGGTTTATAGTATTCCCCTAGAAACTTGGATGTAGTAGTATCCCGTGTTTCTAGAAACACCAAATTGGTATAAGCGTATCTTAG
Organism: Gonocerus acuteangulatus; assembly: GCA_946811695.1. Lineage (NCBI taxonomy): Eukaryota > Metazoa > Arthropoda > Insecta > Hemiptera > Coreidae > Gonocerus > Gonocerus acuteangulatus. The sequence continues at coordinate 72,863,525 of OX328125.1, forward strand.
TGCATTGAAGTGATATTGAAAATGGTAAATTATCAAAGGAGGCTTTGGTGGTTATGTTAAATAGGTGCCGCAACCAGCTAGGATCTTCCAGAAACAAGTGTGTTAATAGTTGTAGTGAAACTTGAAGGAAATGATTACTTCCTATATATATATATATATATATATATATATATATATATATATATATATATGAAATTTGGGAGGTAATCGGCCTTCTCTTTGGCGCAAGAGGTTCCATGCCTTTATTTACACAACATGTTTTCAAAAGATGGAACATTAGATGCGACTTTGAGTCACTGGCACGCTCAGTAATAAAAGACTCCATGAGGATAGTAAACCACCATTTGAACGGCTGAAGAAAGAATACCTGAACACATGAATACTAAGAAGAATAAGAAGAATTTAGAATTCTAAAAAAAGAAAATGAATGCAAAATACATACATGAATAAAATACATGTAACCTGATGGCTTATATATAGGCTGTAAGCTTATTAGCATTCCAAGGAGAATAAATTCTATACGTAAAAAAAAAAAAAAAAAAAAAAAAAAAAAAAAAAAAAAAAAAAAAAAAAAAAAAAAAAAAAAACACAAAAGAAGATTTTCCTTGGAATGATAAGAAAGCTGTCGCCAAATCTGGTCAGCCATCAGTCGGACATGACTGTTTTTCTTCTTACTTAATTACATTATTTATTACTTTACAAAATAATAAGACAGTTTAATATTCAATTAATGACAGCACGAACACCATTGCTGTACTCCTGTTCTGAGAAAGGGTTAGAGAACTTTTAGAAACCGGGGAACTCATTTTTGAACGAACGACATTTTTGGCTTCATTTCCTTGATTTTCATTGTTTTTAGTATCTGTGTGCCCTTTTTGTTAAATTATAATATTCTTATTAGCTGAGAAGTATCTACAAATAAAACATGTGTATGCATTTAAATGACGACTGCAATCCTTCAAGACCACCTGTTAATGTCTACTCGAGTTGCCCAGGTAATTTTTTATGTCCAGTATATTTCATTATACAACAATGCTTTCGCCTACCTAAAGACAACCCTTTAAAATATTTTGCCTCCAAACTGTAATTTTGTTCTTTGGTTGCGTTAGATCTTACCGTACAATATCTTGACAAGAAATAGTCACGATCGAATGGCTTATATCTCAAGAATCGATGACAAGTCAATGTATTCATAATTCTTTCCCTGAAAAGTGTTTCACTATTAGTGTTTTACTCTGTTATTAAAGACTAATTGCCCGTTGTGCAGATACCTAATCATAATTTATCTTCGGTAAAATAATACATACAAAGTACATAATAGTAGTATTTTGAATAGAGATATCTGGTTTTTAAAAAGAACAACAAAATTGTCGCTGGTGAATATTACTCTGTTATTAAAGTAAGCGCTTGTTTCCCTGGAAACCCATAGTTCTTATTTATTCAACTATTCTAACATCAAAATGGAGGCCCGGTGGCCGTGAGCGTTAAGGCGTTAGCACTTAACACTCCGTGCCAAAAGGTCGTGGGCTCGATTCCCACTAGGGGTGGTGGCTATTCTTCAGAAAAAAGAAAAGGCATCAGTCCTATCCTGGCTACAAAAGAGTGGTAACCTATAGATAACCCGTCCTAAAATTCTTACTTAATAATAAATGGACGTTAAAATTTAATAATAACGAATGTAATTTCTCCAAAGGTAAATATTGATTTCCTGTTATTTTTATTCCTGCTATTTTTTATTAACGCTAGATATCTATCACTTTGTCCTATAGACAAGAGATTTGTTTATTCATGCGCTATCGTCTACATTTGTTTTTTTCAAGAAGAAATTTGGTAACAAATGTGTTGTCAAATTAAACCATCCACCATACCACAGTTTTTTTTTTGTTTTTTTTGTTTTGTTTTTTTTTTTTGCGAAATTCACACGAAAAGCAACAGGCATGGGGAATTTTTGTGTATTTTCTTAATTATCTCTAAAACGGTCGCGAAATCTTACCAAGAGGAAGATTACTCGAAAGCATAATATATTTCCTCTAAGATAAGATTCATGCAAAAATTTCGCTAGTCTTAGTCAAAGAAAACGGTGCTTAAAGTTTCAGAAATCTTGGCAAAATATTAATAGTCTACTAATAAATGTTAATTATAATAAAGCTTGCTCCGGTGGTTAGACGACCAGTCGGAAGAAGGCCCTAGTGTTTTTTTTTATTTTTTGTTCTATTATCGTTTAAAATGTCTTTAATGTTCGCCATCTGGGATTATTTTTTTTTAAATTTTATAATTGTTTTTTTTTTATTGTACATTATGATATTTTGTTGACTTCATTTGTTATTGGACTGATCTACGGTAATTATAGTGATTTGATTTTATAGTGTTTTTGATTTTATTCCATTTGCGATGGTTATTAACAGGACACTGAGGATAAGGTTGTGACTTAGAAGGCGTTTTGTCAAATAAAAGAAACATATACAGTGGTGGTGTTCGATATTTTCTTAATCCTAGTTACTGTTAATGATAATTTATTTGGCCCGGCGCTAATGGCCAAGATTTGTCGATGCGCCGTATAAAAAAAAAAAAAAAAAAAAATTATTTGAAATAAAAATCTAATATATTAAAATAAAACAAACTAATCGCTTCATTGCGATTTCTTAGCCGTTTAAAGATAATTAATTTTTAAAATGGAGGAAGGAATTAAAATCACTTCAACTCTCCACTAAACTCCTGCAATAGGGGCTCTACATGTTTCACGTCTTATGACGTCTCTTCAGAAGCAACTTTTATATATAGGTAGATGATTTTAGCTTTAACGTTAGATCACCTTATAGCGGAAGGTCCACTTCCAGACTAATAAAATAAATGTGCCCTTGCGAATCAGGTGTTTAGTTTTGATAGTCTTAGGGCTCATAATTTTCAGAGAAGACATTTGCCATTAAAGGAATATATTTAAATAAAACACGACTGATAGCAATACTCCTAAATGTTGTCTATTATTTTTGATTTATTTAAAAAAATATAAAAAAATTAATGGAATGCATTTGCAAAATATGAAGGACTCTTCAGTTCATTGCCTACTAGAAACGAAAAGCCTAATTCCCCACAATTTACAAGACAATTGATTAGGATATCGTGGTTTCATTCAAATGCTCGCGCACTAGCCTATATACAAAATAATTTCGGACTGGGGGCGGCTAGGAGTACCTAGGCATTTGGGGTGTAGGGAAAATTTTAAATATTTTAGTGTAAAATGGTGAGTTTTACGGTCCTCTGGACACCTAGTAAAACAGGGTAAATGTAGAAGACATATTTGCCTTATATACGCCCACGTGCTCATGACAAATCAACGAAAAGTACGTTTACAAAGAGATTCTGAAAGCAAATGTCCTCAAAACCCGATTACCGTAAAAACCCTATACTTTGCTGGAGGGGAATATGGCTTCCCTCGGAGTTCTTTTTATTAACATTTTCTAGAAATTCCTTTCAAGTTTTTCCTTAGAAAGATAAAGAGAATTCAATCCCCAATTTGACAGAAATAAGCGACATTGTGATAGAACTTCATTAATAGCATCTTTCGAGCCACGAGGCGTGAAGAAGTAGTGGGCACCAGACTCCGCATCAGGCACTCGTTGCTGACACACCGCCACTTAATGACGAATCAGACAGACCAATGAGTGTCATTTGCAACACAGACCTCACTATTAAACACATACTAACGGAGTGCACGCAACGAGACGGTACAAACCTACCAACTGGCTTACATAAAATATTGACAGATAACAGTCCGCACATTGACAATATTCTCATATAGCTTAGACAATTAAACACTTAAACAAACATCTTAAACAAATAAGGAAAAGCGTGTGTGCTACTGAGAAGTTAAACCATGCGTACTCTTGGCAAAGTAAATTCGTATTTTACATTGCTCTATTTTTAACTTTTCAAAATTTGTATTGGAATTTATATACTTTTTATATATATTTATGTATATATTAATTGGTATAAACCGTTAAATCTGTTTATGGGTTCTACCCACTAATCAATTTTCAAAAGAGCAAATCGCACATTCTCAAACTCTAAAAAACTAATAAATAAATAAATATAGCATCTTCTAAACTACTAGAGTGATTTCAACTAACCTTGTTACATGATGTAATTGCAAATACATAGTGTCAGACTAAAATTTAAATTACTGATGTATAACACTTTCAAGAAACAACTTTTAAATGGGTATTAAGTTTTTAGAGCTTACGTTTTGACAACTCCTCAAAATATTATTAAAAGTAAACTGTCCATCATAAAATTAATAAAAAACAATCTTAAAGCTCACAAATCTCTTAATTTTTTTCAAAACTCTAAGAAATAGCTGTAGCTCTCAATTTCACAGTAATTTGAGAACCTTATTTGAATCGAAAGGAAAATGACGTCATCTTAAAAGAAACTCGAGAGTTTTGGTTAGAATATTGTATTCTCTTTGCTTTCGACAGATTCTCTTTGTATTAGAAGCTTCGTGTTTCAGCCTTGTTTGTGTACTTTTCTTTTATGCTTGAAAAGTAATTTAAAACTGTGTTTGTATACTTAATTTTTGTTCTGGTGTAAAAGTGGTCCTCTATTAATACTAAGATGGATATATATTTCTTTCAAAAAGAATATTTTAAACTTTGCTTCGAAAGTTTTACCATACTAAAGTATGAGTTTTCTAGTGTTTTATAATCAAGACTTTGTTCAGTGCTTTTGATACGAAAATCATGTTTACTTTCAAAAAACCAAAGCGAAATCTTCGGGTGAGAGAAAATAATGACGAAGACAGTGAAACAGATTTCTCTGAAACAGCCAATGCTAACTCTGTTGATAAACCTGTGAAGAAAATTAAAAAACCTGTTACCCAGTCACTCCTTAGTTTCGAAGAAGATTTGAATGAAGGTATGTTTCTATACACAGAAAGGTTTGAATTTAATTAAGTAATCCCATAGTAAAAACAAATAAGCTGCTTTAATTTATTTTATTCAATATAAATAGCATTTCCTGTTTTCAAAAAAGGGTAATCGAATTGAAAAAATGCAAAATATCTAACCCAATATTTAGCAGCACAGAAGAAGAATTGAAGTGTACATAAATTCTATTTATTTATTATTTCATACACTGTCTCTTTGCCGGATTGCACATTCCTATTTCATTTAAATTGAATATTTCCATCAAATTGAACAATTATTATGTCATTAATAACATTATCTCTTCAAATATTGGATTTCAAGGCAAAGCCATTCAGTCTTTTTGCAAAGACTGCATTCAGTTACTTCTGAAGTATCATTCGTGATTTTGAACAGTGACTCGTACTTGCTGATAGCAAAGGGGAAAATCTGGTTGCCGGAGCATAGTACTGACCACACTATCTCCCTACAGTACCGTATGGTCATGAATCAGATACCTCTACACTATCTGGCCCTCGTGGCGTGTTATGGGACTGATTTTTTTTTTTTTTTTTATTTATTTAATAAAAATAACTCAAATTGATTCCCTACTCCTTGGAAATAAACCCAATGCTACCTCAATCAGGTGCCCTCTCTAAAAGTAATTCGTAGAATTTTTTCAATGTACATCCAAATAACTTTTGTTATTCTTATCAGGAGACGATGGAGAAGTTTTCAAGGTTAAAAAATCTAATCAAAGCAAGAAAATTAAGAAGCAACTTGAGAAAGAAAGGAAAAAGAAGAAGGAGAAAACTGATGGGAATAATTTAAACAGCACTGATAAAGCGCAGAACCAAAGTTCAATTGATGATGACATGATAATCAAGTTAAAGAATACATTTGTATGTATACTGTCTTATTTTTATTACGTTATTATGCTTTATTTTATACCAATTTTACGCTAATAGCTTTTTTTATCTTACAGCCTGTTCTAAATGGTCGTGAAGCTGAAGCAGCAACTCTTGGAGGAATTAGTGACGATGATGATGATAACGATGCAGAAAATGACACTCCACGATTCATTAAACAAACAGACTCAGTAAAACTTCTCATTAAAAGTAATATTTTGTATCTTAGTTGTAGAATTTTAAATACAATGAGAACTTAGTTTAGATCATGGAAAAAATCATTTAATATATTTTTAATTGAGCATAAAACAATTTAGATTTTTTCACTCTCTTTGGTGCTTTCTATAAAAATATTTTTTTTTATTTTAATTTTATTGTCTGCCTCTACTCATGAAGTGTCATTGGCAGGTCAATGATTTTTATTTACAATTGTAATTTTATTTCTTTGATGAAGTCGATTACATTTTGTGTGTGTTGATAATTATCCTTCAGAGCTTCTTTTAGGCTATTCGGGATTCTGTGGACTTCTCTTGCTTTTTTAAATGTAGGACAGTAGAGTAGAATGTGTTCCACAGTCAGTATTTCACGGCAGGCATCGCATGTTGGTGGGTGTAAGCCTCATAGCAAGTATGTATGTGTCAATTTCGTGTGGCCAATGTGTAGTCTGCTGAGTATTACTTCATTTTTTCTATTCTGTCGCTCTGACGTAGTCCATAGTTTTACATCCTCTTTTATCTACCTGAGATGATTGTTAACTTTTAGCCAATCCTCAGCCCAAAAGTGAAGTATTGCCTTCTTGACAAAATGTTTCAAGTCCGGAGCTGTGGCTTGCTCAATTATTGTAACCCCTTCAACCTGTTCTCTAGCTAAATTCGCCTCCTCATCTGCTTTCTGGTTCAAACCAATATTACGGTGAGAAGGGACCCAGATTAGAGCAATAGTTTTATTTTGCATGTGGAGACAGGCTTCCTCAATTTTTTGAATTATGGGGAGTCTCTGCGTTCAATAGCTTTTAATGAACTCATCGAGTCAGTAATAATTAAAATTTTTGATTTATCTATAATGTTGGTTAATTTCAATGCTTGCCAAATAGCAAAGGCTTCTCCGGAAAAAATGCTATTGGTTTCATGGAGATTGAATTTTGAACAAAATAAATTTTCTTGTACAATGGCGCATCCTACCTTTGAATCACTTTTAGAGGCATCTGTAAAAATCTGTACATAATCCTTATATTTCATGAAAACTATTTTATTCTTAACATCAAAACAAATGTTCCAGAGGCCTTATGTTAATTTGTTTCTGTTTCACACGTATATTTAAAATTTGTTTCAATGTAAGCTGACTTTGGAAAGAAAACCGTTTCTGTCATACACTAATTCAGAGCTATATTCACTTTCTTTAACATCGCTTAAATCAATGTATTTACTCTTAAATTAGGTAAATCTTCGGATAATCCAATTTCATAGCGTAATGACAAGGGCTCAGTTCAAAGGATTTCTCCTTGTATGTCTGTAGGATACCAGAGATTTCAGATCTTCTCTGAGCTTAGAAAATATTAAAAAACAACCTTTTTTTTTTTTTTTTCTTTTTTTGCAATTTAGCACTGATGTAGGTACTCTGACGTTTTCTAAAATAATTTTACTTATTACATTGCAAAATGTCCAGAGTGTCACTCAACTGGCTTTCAGATTGCTTTTATGCAAATTCCATAGTTTATTTTGTGAACTATGACAAACAAATTAGATTGAAAAAAATTAAATTACATTTTTATATATATTTTTTTTTTTTCAATTATTCTAACACCGATTATTTTGGAACAGGAGAGTTTTATCGAGAAACTGATACCATCATGTGAATAATCATTCCTAAATATGTTTCACTCTTGTAATTGTACACACTACACATGAAGATTAAATGACTTCATCTTTCAATCTGTTGAAAAAAAAATAACATAGTTCATATTCTTTGTTTTTCTATTACACAAAATAGAATACAATTAATATTTCAATAATATCACTCTTAATTTTAACTGACCAAAGAGGCATAAATTGTTCTTATTTTGATCATCATCTTATAAATCTAACGTACAAGTAATAAAACAACAGATCAAAAAAATTACTAGATTTTATTCATATCTTCAGTAAAGACAAAGATTGATGACTCCCAGTCATATCTCATCACTGGTGGCTGTCCATCCCTTGTTATCGTAAGTTGTTCTGGTACTATCCAGTAGACTATCCACTTTTCTATTCTTGACTATCCAGTTTTCATTGTCTGGCGATCTCTCTTCTGTGCAGGATCACAAACATACTTAAAACATTTTACTAGGTTTTAAATCCTTGGAATCACAACAGACTGACTTTTTCCTGCTGGTTTTGCTTTTTTTTTTCTAAATTTACTTAACATATTGCTTATCACTGTATCTGCTTTTGCATTCCTAAAACTCAAATAATGGGGGCGAGGTTCGCTCAGTGCTAGAGCACTGGACTAATGGACCTGAGTTCAAATCCCGAGCACACACTAAAGATTTTTTATCGTCTAGTGTCTTAGTTTGTGGGTTGCATTTGGCCTTCCTGACTGTCCGAACGCCAACCTAACCTTTAGTATATTTATTAATGGGTACCAGCAAAAGGGAAAATCAGGCAGCCGGAGCATAGTACTGACCTCACTATATCCCCAGTGTGCCATATGGTCAAGAATCAGATACCTCTACAGTATCTGCCCACCCCTATGGGTTATTGTAAATAATAATAGTACTGTAAATTGTTATCGATTGTTAAAATGAAACAACAATGTCCTCATTTGCGTTTAGAAGCTGTAGTCAATGATAGCCCTTTTTGCTGGACAAAATGCCCAAAAGTTTATTTTGAATTTGGTTTGAGGCAGGTGTTTGATATTATTACTTTCCTGGCTTTGATTACGTTATCAAAAGTTTTGAATCCTAAATAAATGTGTAAAATAACTGTTTGGGTTGATAATTGTAAACCAGCGAATCAAATTTCCATCTGAACTGTTATTCTTTTTCTTGTTTCCTTAAATTATGGATTTCTTAATAATCATAATTGTTTTTAACCAACATTAAGTGGTAAAGGAACTGAATCATAGTATTAAAAAATGTAAAAATTTATAATAAATAAATATTATTTCATGATACTTTTTCTAATAAATTATATTATATATGCGCGTGTGTATGTATAAATGTGTATATATTGGAACAAAAATAGATATAGATTTCTTAATATATTTTAATGTAAAACTATATGGGCATTGTGATTTTCAGGAGGTACTATCCCTGATGCAGCAACAATACATGCTGCAAGAAAGCAACGGCAACATGTACGAGAGATGGGTGAAAACATTCCAGCTCCTGAAGACACCATCGTGTAAGTGAAAAATTAAATTTATTAGAACAATTCTTAACTATATAGACATTGTGTAGAAAATGTGTTTATTTAACATTATTTTTTTATTTTTATTTTTATCATTATAGCCATGAAAGTAAATCTCGATTAATAAGAGAAGATGATAATGATGGTAGTGACGGAGAAGAGGAAAGGATTAATATGACAGTGAACACTGCAATGGAAGACCGTCTCAGGAGGAAAGCTGAATTTGATGCGGCACAAGAAATGGGTAATTTAGAACTGTTTTAAGGATTGATGAACTTTATTAATTTAGGAGAGTATTATGAAAAAGATCGTGTTAAGGGACCCTTATTTATTATTATTAACCAATATATAGTTATAAATGGCAGTAATTGCCTCACAAAATTATGCAGCATCCTTAAAAAAAAAAATATTTTATTATTTGTGTAAAAAATTATTACTCACAGTTTTTGTTTAATTATTACAGATATTTGTATATTGCGCTGTTTGGTCTCCTATTTTTGTTTAGAAATTAATAATTTGAATTGGAATTGCATAATTAAAAATCAAAAAGATGAGGAGAGTAGAAGCTGATTGTAATACTCAGTTCCTTTGATTAAGACTTTTTATTTTTCATTCCAATAATATTCTGCTATTAAGTAGTTAAACTCAACCCTTGCAATAGTTAATTCAGGTTAATGTTTCATCCCTCTTTCAAATGTTCTGATAATTAATTCTTTCGTTATTTCAAAGGTGAAGAGAGTGATAAAGGTGAAGACGATGAATGGGAAGCTCAGCAAATCAGGAAAGGAGTGACTGGTGCCCAGGTAATAATTTTATTTATTGAGGAAGAATGTTCCTTATAGGCAAATATTATAAGTGGCTTTACAATTTCGGAATGAAATACTGGAGCAGAGTCTTTATTATGCTTCTGTAACTGCATTCATTATGCAGAAATGCCGTATACCCACATCTTAGCTACCCGCCATCAAATGTGGTTTTAGCACAATATTAGTGAAGGATCCATCTTTCCTCTCTGCTGTGTATGCATCCATTGTGTGGATAGTAATGCTCAGTTGTTTCTTTCTCTTATTTTACTTTCATTTTTGTTTTCTTCCAATGTTTTAAGTTTGTTTAAGACATAAATAAAAAGACTCCTTGGTTAGCAAGTTTCTATTCAGAATGATAGGTACTTAAGGTAATCAGTTCTTATCAGAACATATAAGCAATCATTTGTATTACAGTACTACTTCATACATTAAATACAATTGTTTGTAACCACTTATTACTTTTGAGTTTATATAATTTTCTTATTATTATTTTTGGAATGAAGACTCAAATAGAACTCTATATATTATTTGTATTTTCAGATAGCAGCTGTGCAACAAGAAAACATGTACTATCAGCAGTACATGGGTAACGGGTTAGGGATGCCTATCGCTACTCCTAGTGAAATTCAAGTTGTTGACCAGATTCCAGTGGAACAGCCATATATGGTTTTCCCTCCCCTCCCATCCACTGGGGCTATTGACCCTCAGGAAGTAATAAAGAAACTTAAGGACAGGTATAATGAGGATTATTTATTTTATTTTTTTTTTTTTTCGGTACTTGGCAATCATGTTACTACTGTCAACATAAAGGTCCTACAGTTGTAACGCCCGTAAAAAGCAAAAACAAAACAAAACAATTCTTTCGGTTGGCAATAGCCCCTGAAAGAATTTATCCCAGGAGACTGAGGAGAAAATCCCCCCATAATAATAATAATAATAATAAAAATAAATTATTTCTGCTTGAAAAAGACTATTTGTTGATCTACATCTTGGAGATTAATTCTGCCTCTCCCAAAATACAGATTTTGGCATTTGTTCATTTCACGCTTACTGAACTATTAGCTGTACATTATATTTCGCATATTTTCAGTGTTGATTGCTAAATACAATTAAATAGCTATCACAGCAAGCAAAATATTTCTAGTTAAGAATTATTAATTAATTTTCAGTGAAACTTTTAACTAACCCTCTTTTCTAACATTTTCCTTATTATCGTAACTTGTCTGAGAATTCAGTTCTCTCCCCCAATTTTCCTCGAAAGTTGATTAACATTTTTTGATCTGAAATGTGTTTCATTTAATTGCTCACCCCAAACTGAAGTTGTTATTTTCTGAGGTTTATAGAGCCAAGAATTAGATCTTTAAATCTTGTATTTTGAGCCTATAACTTTTGACTCGGACTTGAAATTTAGCCTACTTTAAAAAAAATATGTTTGAACATTCCTCTATGATGCTAAGGACCCTAGTTGTCATGTGTTGTTTATTAATATAACATATCAAAAAAGTATTCCACTCTCTTCAAATTCATTGAATCAATTCTTTACAATAAGGTGGAAACAAAAAAACAAAAAAAAAAGGAAAAAAAGGCCAGTCCCTCCACAAAGGCCAGTTTATTTGTGCATGGCAATGCAAATTCGACACCATCACCACTATATCAATTATAAAACTATGAGACCCAATAACTAATTATATCAGTAAATTAACAACAATATAAAATCACATTTAAACTTCTTGTGTAACAATACATGATCTAAAGGTAGGTTATTAGCAAAGCTTAACCATAATACATTTCAGGTTCAGAGTACTAAAAAAATTTAAAAAACATCAAAACAAAATCAATTTTTGCACACGCGGGTGAGTGTGACCCAAATAGCACCAACTCTATTCAAAGTACCTAAGCTAGAATTTTGGGATGAGCTTTCAATCTTGCTGGTGTTTTAGATGAGGCATCGGAATTTCCTTTCTTCCTCATTAATTAACCCTTAGCTTACGACGGGTAGTGCTGGCTGACCGACCCTGTAGTACGGCGATCTCTCTACCTGGCCGGGCCCTACGAATAGTTACGAAGCTATTCTCACCCTCCTCTCGACACGCGTAAATACGTTCATATAATTTCCTCCCTAAACATTTCTAATCATAGGAAAACTTCATTTTATTATTCATTTACGTTTACTTTTAGCTCTAAATATTTAGGTTGAATTATATATTTAATGTGCTTCAATAAATATTTTTTATAGTCTATACTTTTTAGTACGAAAAATATTATTTTTTTATGATATAGGTATTAATCAAAGAAGCTAAATAAATAAATAGCCTCTTTTTTTACTAAAAACAAGAAAAATATATCATACTTTTTGAAAGGAATCGATTTGGATCTAACACTGGCGATGTTAATTTTTACGATCCCGACCCATGTATCCATAATGCGTAGCTCTCTCGACACAAATAGTTAATTTTTCCGGCGACCAGTGGTAAAAGAAATAGCTAAAGCTTCTCTAAATCCTTGCCTAATTGCCCCAAGGTCAAACTCCTGGAAAAGTTAGCTGTAGGGAGCTGGTAAACGAGAGAGAAGGGTCGGACTGTGTACAAGTCCTTCGTTCCAGGGGCACGGCAGCTCTCGACTGCTGTACAAGTCCTTCGTTCCAGGGGCACGGCAAACTTCGACTTCTACAGAAGTCTTTAGTAAGGAAAGGGTTAATGTTCATGATCATGAGTTAAATAAAATTTAATATTGTTAATACATATAGAATAATTATATTTATTAAGTATTGGCTCTCAATTATTTTTTAGCTCTGAATAATTGGCATTTTCCTTGAAAGCACTTTATGCTTTCAATCTTACTGTAGATAAATAAACACCTGTGGAGGGAAGGGCCTTGTTGTTTTGGCCCTCCGCCATCCAGCAGAACATCCTATGTTAATGTTATTTACCTTAGTGATCTTGTTCCAGGTTGACAGATTTAAATGAGGTCCACAGGCGCCATAAACTGGATGCAATGGCTGGCTTGGATGAAATAGAGAGTTTGAGAAAAGAGTGTGAGCGTATTAAAGAAGAAGGACCCCATCGTGCAGAGCGGTTCAGATTTTACCAAGACTTGCGTGGGTATGTCACTGACTTGGTAGAGTGTCTTGACGAGAAGGTGGGTCCCCTTCCTAACCTTACGGGCGGGTCATCAGAGCATGATCAAACCAATTCTTTTTTCAATTTTCTTAGGAAGCTTTTTATAAAAATTGCAGTTTTTTGTTGTTCTTATAGAAATTGCACTAAATATGTTAGATGCTGCTATTTTTTTAAACACATCTAATGCCTTACAATTCATTAACATTTCTCTTTTGTTATTATAATAAACTTGTTAACAATGAGTATTTGATTGATTAAAGTGCTAAAGGATTCTAAAGAGTGAAATTGCAAATTTATTTTTAAATATAAAAAATAATCCTCATAATTATTAGTTTTTGCATTGGTGTTTAGACAAAAAGAAGCACAAATACTAACAAAACTCAAAAACCCGGTGCTAATGGCCAGGATGTCGATGCGCCGTTGAAAAATAAAATAAATAAAAAACTAACAAAACTTTGCATTTGTGTCTTTTATTAATACAATCCCAATTTCTCCATTCAAATTAATTTTGCTTTCCATAAATTGCTAAACATAAGTAATTTTTAAACTCAACAATAATTTAATATCTCTTTAAACATTACTTTTTCCCGCCAAAATTCATTTTGAACTTGTTATTGTAAGGCATTTGAAGTATTAACTTTGTTTGATCATGCTCATTGCATAGGGGCTTTTTTGTTGATCTTCTCTGTTCTATTTTCAGGCATTACTCCTCTGATATGCTCATTTCAATCACAGTTGGATTAATTATTACTGAAATTATCTTATATTACACATGCAATTACACTCACATAGATTTATGTGCACACATAGTAAAGTAAAGAAATCAATTTATTCATCGATGGAATTCTGAAATTTAATAAATGGATCTTAAAAACACATATTTAAGTGAATTTTTAACCTGTTGAAAGATTATTTTGTTTTGTCAAATTACATTAAAAATTTTATTATCTACTTTAGGAAAGTAACAAAATGACTTTCTTAAAGTTTCCAGAAATGCCTATTCTAACAACTGACTTTTGATTACTTACCAGAATTTTAAGCGGTTTCAGGTAAACAGCTAAGATTGAGGGCAGATTCTTATGTTCGGTGTACAAGAACCATTCTTCATGTGCCTTTTATTTATTCCAGCGTCATAATAAACCCTACACACACAATATATATCTAAAAAATTACAAATTGTTCATCCATGAAACAGAAAATTTAATAAATGGATCTAAAAACACATATTTAAGAGATTTTTCGATGTTTCTTATTATTTTCATGGACATAATTTTTGCTGTCAATACTTAATCAATCCCAATTAAATAAATTATCTGTAAAGTTGCATTTGTTCTAAGTTTTATTAAGTAAATTTAATACCAGTTTATTACTTATGAGGGTTGGTTTCATTTTGTTTGAAAGAATAATTAAAAAAAAAAAAGTTCCTTTGCATTTTATAATTCTCAGATGACACAAAATCATCATGTACTATCATCAGGTTTAGCCAGCTTTCGGTACTATCTGTACAGATATCTTATCACTTGAAGCAATTGTCTCATTGGTCTGCCTCAAGCATTCTTCTTACCAAATTTGGTTGCTCAGTTTTCATCTTAATGAGTGAAGATTCATCCAATTATGAAATCACCTATTAGTACTATAACTATTTTAGAAAAAGTGAAATTGATAGATTGTTGAGCCATCCACACTTGGTTGATGAATTATTTGTTGTTGCTAAAACATTGATTCTTTCTTACATTCATCAAGCCAAAGGTTTAAATTAAAAATTCTTTTGTTGCTACTGCATCATTCACATTTCACAAGCCCTTTCTGGTTTTATATGAACTAAACATGTTTCTGGTCAATGTCTAGTCATATTAAAAAAGTTAAAAAAAAAAAAAAAGACTCTTACTACTGTGGAAATACTCTCAGTCCATAAGAAATTAAATGTTTCATCAATGTCTGTCTTCATTAGTTTATTTTTAATTTACAAATTTTCTTAGGCCCACAAGATAACTTTTTCTCAATATTCTCTTGAATTTGTAGATACTGGTGGCTCTTCAAAACATGTTGTATGTTGAAGGGTCATCTTGTACAGACTGAAAAACTACAGATGTACAGCAGGTCTCCACATATGTTCATCTATGCATAGAACTTTCAAGGCAAACACCCCATCATCAATGCTTCGAGACATATCCTAGCTCTATACGAACTGATTGTTGCAGAAAAAAAAAGATCATAAAGGTAGTGCTCAGCTTTTATTAAACTATGACGTTTCTCCAAGAACTGATGATGTGGTATTTGCCTTGAGAGTGCTATGTATGAATAAACATCTTCGGAGGGCTTGGCCTTGTCATTTTTCAAGATTTTTATTAATTACTTCTTAATTAGCATTCAGCTCTTCAGATATAAAGTGTTCCTTCTAATCCTGAACAATTCCAAACACCTTAAATCCTCAAGTTGGTTGAACAGTATTAAACCTTTTAGAAACAGCTTTATGAGAGCTTACCATTGGACTTCAGGGCTCCTATAAATTTAAAAATGAGACTTTTCTCAATAGATTGGCATCTAAGACTAATAAAATAAAAATGTTTTACCATGTATAAGAATACTCAGAAATAAAATTAATGCTGCAAAAATGGCTCTTTTTTCCTTAATATTAATCTATGAAAACCTTGAATCCCTGTGTCTTCACATTTTAATATACCTCAAGTAACATTAAAATTATAACTAACACAATTTTAATAGTTTTCATTATTCTGAATCTAATATTTATATATTTTTTTTACTTAGATTGTAATTATTGGACTTCTGGAAGAGCGTGTCATATCCATGTACTCACGCAAAGTGGCTGAGTATGTATCTCGGAGAAGGCAGGATGTCATGGATCAGGCACAAGAGCTTTCCCCAACTGCACAAAGTCAGTTATAAAATTTAAGGTTTCTTTAGTAGATGTATTTTAAAACAACACACACAAGAGTATATTCGCCATTTTGTGCTTCTGCTAAGCCAATTCCTCGCGAACCCCTTTCTCCGTACTTGCTGCAGAATATTCCTCATTGGTGTATTTTCCAGAGCCCTTAACCCTTTAGAGACCGAATACTGCGGAGTTAAAGCGGGCTCGCTCGACCGAGTACTAGTGATGCCAACTGAGCCCACTGAACCGACTACTTTTTGCCTCTGCAATTGGGTTCTTTTCTTTAATTGCCCATAGTTTCTGATCATCCATTTCGGACCGGCACCGGTGGAACTATTTTATTTTTATTTATTTGGGGGGGGGGGGGGGGGGTAGAAAAAAAAGTTGCAAAAAGGGTAGTAATTCAGCTTGTCATAAGAACCACTAAGAGATGGCTCTAGGAACAGAGCTACTAAACTAGCTCATGGTCTAGAAACACTGGAGAAGCCGAGCTATACTAGAGTAGGCTCATGGTCCGGGGAGCCACCTCTCATCGAGCTACTATAGTAGCTCATGGTCCGGAGAGCCACCTCTCATCGAGCTATTATAGTAGCTCAAGGTAAAAGGACCCCACCTCTCACCGAGCTACTATAGTTGCTCACGGTCAAGGGTCCCCACCTCTCACCGAGCTACTGTAGTAGCTCATGGTCCGGGAATCCCACCTCACCCAACTACTATAGTAGCTCACGGTCCGGGGAGCCCACCTCCCACCGAGCTACTATAGTAGCTTACGGTCAAGGGACCCCACCTCTCACCAAGCTACTGTAGTAGCTCATGGTCTAGGGAGCCCACCTCTCACCGAGCTACTATAGTAGGTCACGGTCCGGGGAGCCCACCTCTCACCAAGCTACTGTAGTAGCTCACGGTCCGGGGAGCCCACCTCTCACCAAGCTACTGTAGTAGCTCATGGTTCGGGGAGCCCACCTCTCACCGAGCTACTATAGTAGCTCATGGTTCGGGGAGCCCACCTCTCACCGAGCTACTATAGTAGCTCACTGTCTCTAAAGGGTTAAAAACATAGTTTGCTCACTAATGTTAAATTTTTTTATTTAAAAATAAAATAACATTGTTGGATTTTTTTAAGATTTATGAGTTCAGTTAGCTTTTCCTGAGAGTAGTTTATTTAGTACTGACTTTGTTATATTCATCATTGGTCATGGTAACCTCATCAATTATTTTTGATCTATTTGAGTTCATAGCATCTTTTTTTCGTGGACTTAATATTGACATCAAATTTTTGTGTATATGTATTAAAAATTACCTTTAAGCTTTTACATTCTAGTTCAGAAATGTTGGCTTGCTAGAACACATTTTTATTTTGTCTTCAAGATATTTGTAATATAAAATTTAAAATAAAATAAGAAAAAAACGAAAGATAATTTGTTCATTCGCAAATTGGTGCCATGTTTAATTTTCACATTTTGCATGAAAGTTAATATGTATTTATCTTCTTTAGATTTTATTGTATGCCTTTCTCCTTATTTTATATTTTGCAGTTGATAATGTAATTAATCTTCTACGTCACTTTTGATTTATTCCCAAAATGCTATATGATATAATCGCCTTTCTAAAAATGTAGTTTGTGCAAACTCTAAACATGTGCAACTCTTCTAAAGGATGCTATCATTTCATCAACCAGTACACACTTGCCCAGCATCGCACCACCAATATTCATATTACTAGCTTCTTATCTATTTTTTTTTTTTTTTTTTTTTTTTTTGTACAAGTTAGAGATTGTCTGTGATTGGTATGTCTCAACTCGGAAAACATAAAAATGAATATTGTTTTTCCTTATCCATAATAATGTCATTTCACAAAGCCTTGTAATTAATATCACTATTTAATATGATACAAGCATTAATGAAAAAAATAATGAACTGTATAAAGAAGGCAATCCAATTGTCGAAATAGGAAAAAGCACATAAACCATCTTTCTGCACTCAGAAAATCATTGTTATCTGAGTCAAAATAATAATCACACTTTTCCGTATTCAAATAATTCTAAAATAACACGTGTAAACATTACCATATTGGTTGCCAACTACGAGGTAATTCATAGTTTGTGGTATTTTCTGGGGTGCCAAATTTCATGAATTGTGTTTTGCTCTGGACTATGAGAAAACTTGTTGTTTGCTGCATTATTACCTAGGATGCCAATTCTTCGACTCAGATCACTAATCCTCCAAGAATGTGTTAATAACACAGAAATTAAATTAAATAAATGATGTTTTCAGACTGCGTAATTAAACAAAAAAAATGTTCGTAGCGATTTTCAATAGTTGAATGAATTTCCCTGTTTATTTTCATGCGAAGGATTTTGAATAAAAACTCAAGATAAATAAATAAATATATAGCTTTCTAGACTGAAAGGTGAAGGAACAAGACATAAACATAAAAATGATCACATACAAAACTGCTGACCATGGCACTCAGGAATTACCGATTTTGGTAGTTAATACCAGAAATGGACCAAGACTTGTAATAAATAAATTTTTGCTTTGTCTTGACCTAGTCTGGATATACTCATAACTTCTAATTCTAAAACAAAAACTCAATTCTCTGGCTATTATAGCGAGTGGTATATATCTCTTCTAGGATTAAAAAATATTAACTTGAAGCCTCTTTAATGCATTGCAATATTTTTTATTGGATTTTCTTTATCATATTGACCATTTTCTATTCTCTTTTTTCTTTTCTTTTTTTTTTTTTTTTTTTTTTTTTGCATTGAGATTATGACTACACAAATATAGGAAAAATTCAATTATGTTTTATTAAGAAAAAGTGATGTTCTGAAATGTCTTTGTTTTCAGTTTTGTTTTTAAAGTACAGCTGTTTTTATTTTGGACTCTGTTAATAATTTACTTCTTTTCTATGCCTACCTATCGAATATCTTTAACTCATTCTTCATTTCGTTTGATAAATGAATAAAAGAATTAATGGATAGGTATCTGGTTTATGCAACTGTCAATAAACGATAATGCACTAATTTAAATTTTAAAAGCAATTAATTTGTTTACATTATTTTAAAATTTGAAATATACTATTTGTTTTACATTTTGTCATGGCTTCTTTTATACAGATAACAATTATTTAATTTTTGTTTTGTTTTTCTTAATTGCTTTTTATTTTGACAATTTTTTGAGCAATGTTAATTTATTTTTAGTTTTTTATTTGTCTTTGTTCCCATTTTTTTTTTTAACATTCATCTGAAATTATTATTTCAATCATAGTTCTAAGCTTACCAGTTTTTCTATTCTTATGAAATAATATTCAGTAAATACATTTTAATTATTTTATATTTTATAAAGTTAGATTTTTTAAAATGTGGAAGCCAAAATACTTATTGCTAGTCTATTGTTCTTTATCATTTATTATTAAATAATTTACTAATGGATTGTACTCTAAATATATTTATTTATGAATTTATAATAGTTATTAATATTGAATTTGCTTTAAAAAAGTTGACAGTTATTTAAGTAAGTACTTCTATCTTGTATGCACTCAATAACTAACTATACAATTATTAATAACCAGTTTCTTTGGTTACTGGGCTTTGGCACCAATTAAAAATATGGTACTTTATTCTTTTTTATATCTATTTAAAAATGATTTTACAGAAAACAGAAGTGAGCGAGATGAAGCGCAAGTTAGAAGAGTTGCTGAAAGAGAAGGACGCAGAATAAGGCGGCAAAGGGTTCGAGAACTGAAGGGTATTCAAGGACACATGGAAGGAATGTCTAGTGATGAAGAAGTTACCGAAGCTGAAGCTGTGAATATGAGGAACCAAAGAGGTCAGATTTAAATTTTCTTAAAATGTAATTTTTCATTTTTTGTCCTGGTAATTGGGGAATTAACATATTTCAAATAGTTTCATAGGCAAAACTTTTTTTCCTGTAACATCACCAAAACTCAAGTAATGAAAGAAACTTGGTTTACTTTAGTACATATAATTGAAATATGTGTAATGTTATATCACTGTGGTTTTATAATGGAAGTGAAGGTGCTTATGACTTCCCAACCAAATTTATGCTATTTAATCTTCCCATTGATATTACAAAAAAAAAAAAAAAAATAGTCTGTTTTAGTCAGATGACGTTACTCCTAAATTGTAAGACCTTTATGGAGGGAACTATTGCTTCTTATAATTTCTAACCTCCGCCCATAAGCAATTCAAAAATATCTTTTTTCTCAAAGTTACTTTTAGCCATATTCTGAAGAAAAAAAATATTACTGAAGTTAAAAAGTTATTACTAATATGTAAGATACTGAAATGCAGACTAAAAGGAAGCCAAATCGTGCATATTTGATTCATTTATGATGGTTTGATCTTTTTTTTTTTTTTTGTGAATAGCACTCAAATAACAGATGACAACACACAACATAAACTTGAATGTGTGTGTGTGTGTGTGTGTGTGTGTGTGTGTGTGTGTGTATATATATATATATATATATATATATATATATATATATATATGTATGTATATATATATTTATATTTATATATATACACATACATACATTCATAAATACACAACATATTGACAATACAAAATCATAAACAGTGCTTGGATGTAATAGATAGGACCTAAATAATGATTTAGTAATGGGTTCACCAAATAAGGGTTAATTTCTTTGGCGAAAAAGGGCATCATGCCTTTTGAAGCAGTCTTTGGATTGAATGTCAGAAAAATGTCCTCATATGTATTAAAGTGATCAACCAGAGGTGGGGGATAACAATTTTAAGTAAAATATTAATAGGTTGAGTTTAAAAACCCTTCTTTTTAAAGTCTGAATCGGTAGTTCTATTATTTTATTCTTTTGAATATACCTTATTAGACCTCAAACCTTCATTAAATGAAATACATTTGAAATTCAAAATTTATATCTAATGTATGTGTTTAAAAAAGACAAAAGTGATGGTTAGGGCGACTATATTTTTTCCTAAAGTGATTATAATTTATTAATATATGAGTATTTATGTTTAAAGAAACTTTGACCAAACCTTTAATCAGTATGTATACTTTTTCAGTTACACCTTTTAAATAATAGGTGGTATTGCTTTTTTTTTTTTTTAAATAAAAAATTATAAATTTTCATTTTAATTTCTAGATATAATAGAACAAGATGCGAGGCACGTATTTGAAGATGTGCTAGATGAATTTGGTACTGTGAGAGGGATCCTAAAAAGATTTGAGTCATGGAGGCGACAAGATTTAGATGCATACACTGAAGCATATGTGAGCCTTTGTCTTCCAAAAATCATCGGCCCAATAATCAGGCTAAAGTTGCTCTTTTGCAATCCTATCATACAGGTATAATCAATATTGAAATCTATTTCCTTGCAAATGAACTCATCAGGCTTTGATTTGAACCCAGAGTTCTTGTTTACATTTGAGTGCATGGCAAGTTAATTCACCTGATTGATTCAAAACTTCAGACAGATGCCACTGCTACATAATCAATGATATATAAATTAAGTGTTTTATTTAGTTTTCTTACTCTTACAAGGAAACCTCATTAGTGTTTAGTCACTGTGGAAGTTGTAAATTTGATTTATAAATGAAAACTTACATAGTTTTTTTTTTTTTTTTTTAAGTAAGAAAAAATAAGAAAGGGATATTTTACCTTGCAAGTGGGATGTTGGCTTTTGTTTGACAGGATCGACACAGAGAACATAATTTGCATGCAATTAAGTGCTATAACTGTTGACCTTCTGAAAATTGGTATAAAGAGAGTGGTATCTAAAAACACCACTACAAAAATCATTAAAATTTCCCCCCCAAAAAAACAGGAAAAAAAATCGTCAGGTCTGGATAGGAAATCAGGATAGGCTGTATCCTCATTTTCAGTCAGGAAGAGGGTCGAAGGGGCAGATAATGTATATGTATTTGATTTATGACCATTCACCTAACTATAGTATTTGCGTGGTCATTATCAAAATTGTAATTGTAATTTTTTCCTTAATCAATTTATGACTATTTTTCAGTCCCTATAACAGGCCACAGGAGCCCAGAGGGATATTGTAGAGGTATCTGATTCTTGACCATATGGCACTCTAGGGAGATAGAGTGGTCAGTGCTATGCTTTGGTTACATGATATACTCCTATGGAGGTAACCAATAACAATTTTACTATGGGAGCGATAATCCCCAAATCACCCCAAAAAATTGTAATTTTTTTTTTAGTTTTATGATTTTTAGTTTTGTTAATGTGAAAAAATAACTTACCCATTGGAAATTCTGGATAATTTCCTTCAGAAACATGTTTTTTTACTACGACACTCATGTGGTGAAGAAACTCCTGCAAATATTCACAAAAAGGTCTGAGCCCAGAGTGATTCCAGAATAAGGCACTCTAAACACTCCCTGAGACAACAGAGGAATGAATAAACCAGACCAGAGGTCTGTAGCCGATCCTCAAAACTTCTTAACTTTTTCTCCCAGCTTCCCAGGTAGCCCCATGACGCCAAGCCGCCACAGCGAGGTGGTTCGTGATGACGCACATGCGGCGTCATGCCGCAGTCAAGGTGTAAAAGGGGGGGCTTGGAACCGGACTCTGACCCTCTAATGATGATAGAAGATATAATCTTTAGCTTGAGCTTGAGTCCCCACAACATGAGTCGTGTGCTTTACCACTGAGTCAAACTTGTCCACATGACTATTTTTAACATATTTGAATTATCTCTCGTTTCATAAAAATGTATTTATTATTGATTACATATTATAGAATCTCTTATTATATTGTATTCATTTTATAGGGTGGCACTGAGTTTGAGAAATCTCCTTGGTATAACAGTTTGTTACTGTACGGGGTGGATGAAACTGAAACTGAGGATATGCTCAGAAAAGACCCTGATGTATTGCTTATTCCGAGAGTTGTAGAACAAATAATATTAAGGAGATTAACACGTATGTACATTTATAACTTCATTCTAATCAAATTTTGTATTGTTTCCATTTATGTATTTTAGGCTTTTATGTTTTTAGAATTGGTTGCGGAATGTTGGGATCCCCTCTCAAGCAGTCAAACTGTATCCTTGGTTGCTCTAGTCACAAAGTTAATTCAGGACTATCCTAGTTTGACTCCCAAGTCAAAATTTCTTACCACCTTCTTTGATACTGTCTTAGAAAAAATGAAAGAATCAGTTGAAAATGATGTTTATATTCCAATCTACACTCCGCAGTATGTATCATTTAACTAGAATAATTTCTTTGATTTTGATTTAAATGCAGACAAAGGTAAGTTAGGATAGAGAAATTGTGCCCTGCGTCAGTTTTTCATAATCCTCCTGTGCAGGCTAAAATTGGTTTAGATGTCTAAGTGTTTTATGAACCTAACTGATTGACTTTCTTTTTCTTAAGAAATAAAATGATTTTCATAATGCATAGACCATAAAGCTGGTTTTCATGACTAACCGTCCCTTAGCAGCCCTATTATAGCTCATTCTATTAGGATGGCAGAAAAAAACGTTTATTCCAGACATCTCATACAATTAAGACAACTATTAAAAAAATACTTTCCACAGTACACTCCCTTTAAAATTTAAATTTTGTCCAGAGTCTACACTCTAGACTCTGAATAGACCCTTGTTCTAAAAATAAGGATATTTTGTTTTATGTATTGAGTCAGCTGGTTATAATAAATTTGAAAAAAAAAAATCATTTCTTTATTTTTTTCTTTACAGGAGGTTATGTGAGGGTAAAGTGAGCAATTTCTTTATGCGTCAATGTACTGTGGCCATAAAACTCCTTGGAAACCTGACAAGATGGCAGGGTGTCCTTTCAGACACAGTCTTATCAGAAGTAGCTCTCAATTCTCTTCTCAACAGGTCTTTACTATGTGCTATTCGTACTTGCTCTACCATGCAAGCTGCTAATCTCTGTCAAATGGTAGGTTCTTTAAAATAATGTACAAAATTGGAGCTATAATTATTGAACTTACAAGCTGTATGCCAGACATAAACTATTGTGATTTAAAATGTGTTTATTTTGAATTTATTATTATACGTTCTTTATTTTTACCCTCTTTTTGAAGAGGAACTTGTCTTCTCTGCAGATTGGATAAAAACCATTTAAAATAATTTCCGAAAGATACATAATTGATTGTCCCCATTTACCATCAAAGAGGTACATAATTAGAAGCTAAAGGACTACTAAAAAAAATGCCACTTAAATCATAAGCATTGACTAAAGATAGTTATATTTAAAGTTTGCTCTCAAAATTCTTTTTGTTGCCCCTTGAAACTATGAAGATTTTACTAACAATAGTAAAATGTATAGAATGCTCCTTAAGAGCTCTGATATATATATATATATATATATATATATATATATATATATATATATATATATATATATTTGTGCTTATTATATGTTTTGTTAAATAGTAATTGTAAGAATAAAAATTGAAAACCACTTAGAACCAAATAGTGATAGGCCTTTCCTCACAATGTAGATCTGTTGCATTCACAGCAATTACTATTGTATTAACAGTGGCCACCATATTACAGGCAGGTTGTGGGAAGATTTCATTTTTTCATATCAACAGATAAATGATAAATAATTAAAATCTTTAAAATAGTTTCTAATAAGCAATTTATACAAATTGTATTTAAATTATTTTACTTTTAGTAATATGGTTTTACTCTCCCAGAAATTTATGCATGGGTGATTACAAATGTGCATAACATTCTGTTAGTAAATTTTGACAAATATATATATCTCTTTCAGATTGGCAATGTTCTTCCTCGAATATGGATGCAAGTGTGTGTCCATCCATCTCAGCTGACCCAATTTCTTAACCAGGCAAAGCTGGTTGCTAAATCATTGGACATCGACAAACCATTGGAAAGGTATCCTTATTATTACATTTAAAAAATGGTCTTCCTTCTTTTTTTTTTTTTTTTTTTTTTTTTTTTTTTAATATGACTTCTTTGGTATTAAGAGTTTAATTTTTTAAAACTTACATTTAATAGCTAACTACAATTTCATCTTGTGAAAGTAAAGGTCATTTAAACATGTCCAAATAATAAAGTATATTTCGCACTTTCACGTTTATGTATGCGATTTGATTAACTACAACAATTTATTTTTCAGAGACGCACTTGAACGAATGAGTGGAGTTTTGAAGGCAGCAGCATTGGTTTAGTCGTTTTCAAACTGTCGATTTTCTCAATTTTGTATATTTTTTAAAATTTGTAATTTCCTTATATTTTTTTTTGTAATTAACTACTTGTAAAATAATAATTTATTGTTAACTGTATTATAAAAGTATTGTGCATAATATTTGTGAAAATTTTATAATTGTAATTTAGTGGTTAATATGTACAAAGAATTTTTTTAAATAATTAATTTGACATGTAAACTGCTGAGAGTAGATATATTCACTGAGCTAATATTGCTTTAAAAAATGAATTAAATTATTACTGATAAAAGTATGTACAAATAAAAAACTGGAATAAATATTTTTCCATTTCCTTTTCATTGGAAGTTGAGTCTATAAGAAAAATGGATTAAATCGAATTTTTTTCTTTCTGCATAAGAATTCTTTGGTAAATGTTGTTGTGTTGTACATTTAATCGATTCGAAATGAAAAGTACTTCATTCACTTAATTCACACACTGAGCCATATATATTGAAAAAGTCCGACTCCCAGGGGTCATCTCTGATTCCAATGATTTCTTGAAGATAAGTGAGATTTTTGGTCTGATAATCCCCAGAAAAGTTCCAGTAGCAGTAATTACTCACTCCACCTCCACTACTCCAACCCGGAAAGTTCTATAAAAATCAACAAATCAGACCATTAATTACTTTTTTTACTTAAATATTAATTTTATTGTTAAATTCAGTTGACAAAAAGCAACAACCAATTAAAAACTCAACAAAAATCTTTCGTCTAATTTGAAAGGTCGAGTTCGTTAGCTAGCAGAATCCGTCCACCGCAACATGGCTTTTGGAGCAAAATTCACGCTAAAAAAATCGGAACGCTTACGTTTTCGAGTTCATATGCATGCTGGTATTGTTTTATAGGTTTCTTAACGTTGAAAAACAAATGAAACCATTTTTAAAGCGATATCTGTAACCGTTTTCGAGAAAAATTGAAACACCTACTTTCCCAAACTAATTTTCAGTTTGGGTATTCAGAAATGAATAATTGAGTTGAAACTTGTTCCAGACCTTTGAGATTCATCTATTCTATGATAGATAAATTTTGGTTCCGTTTGGAGTTAAGGAAGAACTAGAAATAAAATATGTCATTAACAGGCATGAAAAGTTTTGGGATATTTTCTAAAATATCTCGAAAACGGTTGGGAAATCTTGGTAAGTGGAAAATGACCATTCGAAAGCTTACTAAATTACCTACAAAAAAGGTTTATTTGTAATTTTTGATGGGGCAATTTCAATCCGAGAAATAAGTGCTTAAAACTTGAAAATTGTTAGTTTTGTTCTTTTCAACGGGGTTTTGTCACTGTTTATCTAACGTTTTAATTGGTTATTGTTTTTTTTAATTGCATTTAATAGTAAAATTAGTATTTTAATAAAATAAGGTATGAAAATGAGAAAGTTATTGGTAATAGTGTAGTGTTGAGAAGGTGGGGGAGTCATTTCCGCTTAGAATACTATCAGTTTCCTGTTGTGGCACCTTCCCTTTGAGATGTCATTTAATATTTTTTACGAAAGTTCAAAACCTACCAATAACTGCTTCTACTCCTTTGCTAATGACACTAAGGATATGAACGGAACCGCGCTAAGATGGCCCAGTTCCTGCGAGTCAGACTTTTTTTATTTAGACAAAGTATTTTTGTATCAAATTTCATCCAATTCGGGCCATTTTTGAGCCAGAGAGGGAACAGACAAATATTAGCGAGTTTTCTTCCTCACTTCATAGGAAGGAAAAATTATTATGAGGTCGTAAAATAGCTGAACAGCCAAGGACAGGATGTTGGATTAAGAGGAAGGTTGACCTCATGATGCAATCCAGAAATGCTGAACAGAAAACTTCACGTTTCAGACCCCATCGATCACAATTTTCTAGTCAGCAATTCTCTTTATCAGGTCAATGTCCTAAGTGGATTTTCTGCTTATGGAGGGAGGAAGGAAACACTAAAAGGATATACTTATACTCGCAAAATATTAATGAAATCTTTTAGTTTTTATGCAAAGATGGTCATTACATTAACAAACTCATCACTGTAGTGACAGGCTGTATTCCAGTTGGTGTGATGTGTATGTTATAATCAAAATAAACCATGAATCACTCCTCATTTTAACGATTTTGGTACAATCTGTAATTCATTACCCCTCCTGCATGTTTCAATTTCACTCTCATTACCACTTAAAGTAGAAATAATAAGGAATAAGAAAATACAAATTTGATTTATTAATAATTGATAGTTTCCTATATTTACTGAATAATAAGTGGGACTAAAATTTATAATTAGGTTATTTATTTATTTATGGCTTCTACGCTTGTCTTTCAGCCCTCTTCCACATTTTTTTTTTTTCTATCTAATAATAATTATACAAAAGCTAGAGACTAATAATCATAATTAGACTACAGATTTTCCTATAATTAGGTTATACAAACTCCATAGTCTCAAGAACACTGGTTCAACCAGTGTAGCCAGGTGTAATTGTTATTAATTAATAAAATATCTCGAGATAACAGATTCAAATTATTTAAGACTTTTCCTGATTAAGTACAAACCAAGTCTATTACAGAATAATTGAAGTTTTGGGGGAAATATCATTTAATGATAAACATTTAATTTCAAATAAAAATAAAACATCTTAGAAACACACAATTCTCAAGGAAAATATTGAATTAAAAGATACATAATCAGAGTTTTTGTGCTAAAAATATATAGTAAAAGCCTGGAGCTAATGGCCTAAAAGTCGAGACACCATAAAAAAAAAAAAAAAAAAAAAAAAACTAAAATGTAAAAATATGCGTTTTACGGGCATTTTTGCCAAACTGAATGAAAAATGGCAAAATTTGTGCCGATGATTTGCTAGCAACATTGGAATCAGCTGATTTTCTTTTATTCTCTTTATTTCGTCATCGAGTTCATCATGGTAAGTATAACGTAATCATATTTACTTCATAAAATTTAAACCCTCTTATTTCTTCTACTTCTTAAAATGAGAACTTTTTCTTGAAAAGGCTTGTAGAAAACGTCAAATAGAAGACATCAACAACAACAAAAGTTGTTTTTCTACTGGCATTAATGACCCCAACGGTTGACACGCCTTAAACTCAACCAAAAAAAAAAGTTGTTTTGTTGTGATTGAATTTGACGTCACCAAACATAGTATATTTTTGTAGCTTATTTTCCTCTTTTTCGTTGCAATAAAACCAAAATTAGTAATTTGGGTCCAGAGTAACCCCTTCAGATGGACAGTTTTTGCTGGTTAAACAAAACTATTAATGTTTATTTGTGCTTCATGCAATACCGAGATAGAGCTGTGAAAATGTAGAGTATTAATATAGATTTTTCATTAAAAGCCGAAGACTTTCTTGTGTTTTTTAATTCTAGGAATTAAAGTGGGTATTAACTTGCCGTAATTAAGGAAAGAAGGAGAATAGACCAAGTTCTGAGAGTTAGTGAAGGCTGAATAATTGTTCCTGAAATCGAAAATAACAAACAAAAATATCCAGAAAGAAGGATTTTCCAGCCATTTTAATTAATGTTTTTACGGACTCGAAATTCATAAGGGCTTCCCCAATCCAGGCGACTCTTCCCCGCCCAATGATATTTTTTATTTTTACAATTCATTTTATTTCTTGCGACTCACTCAGAAACCAAGGAATGGCTACAAACATACAAAGGATTAGGGCACAACTAGTACAGAACATGTAAGGACGGCATTCTGGAGTCCGTATACTCGAGCATTTTTTTTTTTTTTTTTAATTTGATGAAGATGGTTAGCCGTTGAGGTGATAAGAAGTCAAGGAATGGTTGGGATTCGGCCATGGCCTATATAAGGGTAGCTGTAGCCACCTCCCCCCCAAAAAATGTTTTGATTTAATCGGTAAAAATGTATTATAAAAACCTCAAAAATAAATTAAATAAGATCCCTTAGTTCAGAAAAAATGTCTTTTTGGGTGCAACAGCATTAGTGTAAGAGAAAACATCAGATTTTCAGAAAATCTATATTGCGAACGTTTCGGCATGCTTTTTGACAGCCTTCATCGGCTAAAAAATAAATATACATTATTACAAAACAGTACGAAAATTATTTTTTTATACATCCTGACAATAGATTAAGAAACAATTTTTTTAATTGCATATTAGTTTAACAAAGGTTTTTATATG
This sequence comes from Gonocerus acuteangulatus, assembly GCA_946811695.1. Classification (NCBI taxonomy): domain Eukaryota; kingdom Metazoa; phylum Arthropoda; class Insecta; order Hemiptera; family Coreidae; genus Gonocerus; species Gonocerus acuteangulatus. The sequence continues at coordinate 72,892,892 of OX328125.1, forward strand.
AATGGATCAATTTGTTCATATACAAACCTTTTTTTTTTTTTTGCTTAAAAAATTGTTTCTCAATCTATTGTCATAAAAAAAAGTTTCTAACTGAAGAAGGCTGCCGAACAGCATGCTGAAATGTTCGCAATATAGGTAGCCAAATCCAAACCATTCTTTGACTTTTATATTTTTTTAACAGTATAAAAAATATTGGCTTTTTAAGGAGTTTTGTTAACTTTTACTAGATACTTTTGACACTTTTGTTTGGTTCAAAGTCGATCAGTAATTCAAATCGTTTGTCTGGCCTTGGACACAATGGAGTTTAGGCGTGGCATTGAAGAGATGAAATTAGAAGAGAATGAAACAGAACATACTACCTATAAATGATTAGTAGGTTATCTAGTTCGGAGGAAATAAATTCTACAATTTGAAGACTTATTTGTTTTTTTACTTAGCTATTTCTAATAAAATGATAGCTTTCTTTTATTAGAATCCTTTTTTTACAGATTTTTTTCGTCTGAAACTTACAGACTGTCTGCAGATAGTAAGTGGCCTGCAGACGTCCTCTGATTGTTATCTGTGAGAGTCTACCAGCTATCTGCGGAAGTACCGGCGCCCGCCCGCCTGTCTCACACTAAAAGTTCCTTCATTCAGCAGTATTGCAATATTCCAGATTCTTCCACGCTCAACCTTGTGCAAATTAATCTTCTCGTGCTCTCTCCTGTAAATTTTTACAGGATTGAAAGTAAGAAAATTCAAGGCCACAATTAAATTTTAATTAGTCGCAAAGTCTCAGACAAAATCTTCAAAATTAAAGAATTCAAGAATGGTAAAGCAGTGAAATTTGGCGCTTCTTAGAAAATTAGTTGTAAACGTTATTCTGATTAGAAGAACTAAACTATCATCTATGTCATATTAGTATTTCTCATAAAGATGAAGCCAATTGTATAGGGCTCATTCAACTCAAGTAATCGTTAGACTATTGCATCGGCCAGTTCAAGATGGAGTATGTATTTGATCATCACAAATTACAGTGTATATTGGGATTAAAAAATGAAATTACGGCGTATAAACTCCTTACCTGTGGCTTCCTCTAGCGATTTTTAGCCGCAGCTACAAAAAAATCTAGAAGATTGATCCACTGCGATAAATAAATCGTTAAATTAAAACAGTTCCCCCATGGACATCACTCAAACATCTTGAGCGATCGCTCTTTTACTCTTTCGTGCGAGAAATAAACAATGCAAATATCGTTGTTACAGTGTTCATCTAATAATAAGTCAGATATTATTGAAAGGATAGTTTTACAAATTGTTTCAAGATTTACGTGAGATCCCAGTGACATTTTTCTAGCATTACAAAATGACAAAAAGTAGTTTTGACGAAATTTTGAGAATTATTCGTCCATCAACAATATTTTGGTTATCAGTCATTTAAAAAAAACGGGAAAATTAGCAAAGAAAATGAACAAAGCTGCACAAGCTGGCTGCGGAATTGCGACAAAAACTCTCGTAAGTGGGTGCATATCCATGCCTGCTCATGTGATCCATTCCGTAAATCGACAGCTTTTCAATCGCTGCTGTTTAGGCGCAAGTGTGTGCACTTGTATTCGAAACAATAAGATCTATTTTTACGACAGGAAAATTGTGCTACAACTGGTGGAGGCCTACCCTAAGGTCTGGATTCGATTCCCACTAGTGTTTGAAGGGTTTTCTAAAAAGAGAAGAAATCAGCCTTATCGGGGCTTGAAAAAGGTGACAATCAGTAGATAACCCAATAAATCTCTGTTATGTATAAGTGGACGATAAAACTTAAATAAATAATGAAGTTATTGTAAGCAAAAATGCTTTACTTGTCACTACTGGAAGCATTCCATGGCTAGATGCAGAACATTACATAGCATGCCTATAAAAAATAGTTATAAGAATAGTTTTGCAAAGAATAATTTACCTCCAAAATGCTTTTAGGATTTTGGTTGGGTAAATACCCGGCTGCAGTAGGTTAGGATAATCTGGAAACAGATCAAGCTTTGCGCCCTCAGGAACAAAGCTGTGGCAAAGGTAAGGATTACTTTAGGACAGTGTGGCCCGGTTCTAGAATTAATGATTAACGAATTTGTCCATTCTTTTCATACTCAAAAATTGTTTATGATTTTTTTTTTCTACCATGCTAACAGACACATACGCTTGTGTGTCTGTACATTTTGCTAAAAGTCTATGTACTTTCAGCAGAAAGTATATATATGACAGGACCTCAACTCAGGCCATCGTGGAATCGATACAGGGGCTTGGGTTACACAGGGCTCTCGAGGCCTGGATGGAAACATTCCTGGACTCTAGAGTCCTGGAATCATCCCTAGTAAGAGTGAGACCTGTTGCTGGATGTCCGCAGGGGGGTGTACTTTCGCCCCTATTGTGGAGTCTAGTGATAGACTCATTACTTGCCGATCTACAGGGCCATGGTTTTTATGCGCAGGCTTATGCTGATGACATAGTGATCCTGATTAGTGGTAAATTCCTGAATGTTATATCAGAGTTACTTGGTGCAGCACTGCGTAGATCCACGCAGTGGTGTGATTAAAATTAATCCGTCCAAAATGGCGATAGTCCCCTTCACGAACAAGAGGAAACTTGACGGTCTCCTAGAACCAGTCATTTCTGGGTCAAGGATACCTTTTGTCAAGAAAGTCAAACACTTGGGAGTGATATTAGACTCAAAACTCAAGTGTAATGAACACATAATGTATGTCTGTGAAAAGGCCTAACGGGTGCTCTGGTCCTGTCGGGGCGTGGTTGGGAGGTCCTGGGGGATCAGGCCATCGGTGGCGCTGCAATCACCTATGCGGCGCTGGTATGGTGGCATAGGTGTAAAGTGGAACTTCACAAAAAAGAATTGGATAAAATACAGAGACTAGGTTGCTTACTAGTCACTGGAGCCATGAAAACCACACCCACCAGGGCGATGGAGGTATTACTAGATCTGCGGCCTCTGCACTTAGAAGTGGAGAGGTTGGCCAGAATTTCTGCATATAAGCTTCAAGCGCAGAATCTTTCAAGCATGATACCTTGTGGAAGTTTTAAGCAAATCCTCGCAGGAAATGATGGACTGTGTATGCTACAAATGCCTTCGGACTACATGTTACCCGTCTTTAGACTGGGCAAGAGGTTCGAGGTAATCAAAGCAGACAGAAATACTGCCCGAACCTGGCAGTCTAATCTCCCGGTTGGGGAAATTCACTGCTTCACCGACGGCTCCAAGACCCCGGAAGGAGTCGGAGCCGGAATATGGGTGGCAAGCAGAAAAGAATTGAGGATATCAATCCCGTTGGGGAAACATCCTACGGTCTTCCAGGCAGAAGTCATTGGCATAAGGACCTGCACGGAGATGCTGCTGAGAAGCGGAATTTCTCGTGCAAGGGTCAATATACACTCTGACAGCCAGGCAGCAATATCAGCCATCGAGAGCACCTGCATTAAATCCAAGATTGTGGATGAATGCAGGAAGATGTTAGATCGTTTAGCTGTCAGTAACCGGGTCAAATTGCACTGGGTGCCAGGACACTCAGATATACTCGGGAATGAGGAAGCTGATAAGCTGGCAAGACAGGGGGCCAAGGAGTCCTTTTGTGGGCCAGAACCAGCTTGTGGAATATCGCTAACCCTAGCAAAAGGTATAATTGATGACTGGGCGAGGCTACAACATCTAGGCGTTTGGCAAAGACAGTCAAAGCGTTTCCTAAACCAAATTGACAGGAAACGAACAAAGATGTTTTTGTCCCTACATAGGAAAGCTATGAAGGAGACTGTGGCTCTTTACACAGGTCATGCTAAGATGAATAAACATCTATACAATATGGGCCTGGCTACAACCTCTCTATGTAGGTTATGCGGGATAGAGGAGGAAACACCCGCACACATAATATGTGATTGCACGGTACTCTCACGCAGGCGCTTTATGTACCTAGGATCTGTTAGAATAACTGACCCAGGAAGAGACTCTGAGCTCACACCTCAGAAGATCAGAGGGTTTGTCAGGGACGCAGGGCTGCTATAAGTGACCCAGCAGAGTGTCAGGGGCACAATAGATGTTTTAGGTCGAGTTGCTTTCCCCTCAAAAATAAGATAGGGGCCCTGAGTATATCTATCTATCTATCTATCTATATATTAAAAACGCATTACAACTCACTAAACATTTATTATGTGCTCCACATGTTTCGCATAGTCTGAGGCCTGTTCAGGAGCAAATTTGTAAGTATATAACATTTGAGCCTTGACCTACCTTTCACAGGCAGGGCCAAGTTATCAAACATGGCCCTTCCCGTGGAAGGTTATTATAGGTTAAATCTCAAATACTTATGCACATAAAAATTGCTCCTGAAGAGGCTTCAGATGATTCGAAACACGTGAAGCACTTAGTAACAGATTACTGAGTAGTTATTGAGTATTAAATATACATATAACCCTCTTCCTTTTGAAAATAAATGAATACAAATTTGAACTACCGGGTTTTGTCATCTACTCTTCCGGATTGCGTCATTGGATCGACGTCATAGGCGGGATTCCTCTACATAGACAGAAGAAACACCCTGAAAGATAAACTATCCAAATGAAAGATTGATAAATTCGGTAATTTCTCGCTTGGACACTGAGATATGCAGTAAAGGCCTGGTCATTGGTAGATATCATAAGAAGACATTTTTAGTAGAAACCATTAAAAGAACTTCCCTAAGCATATGAGCGTAGCTCCATTTCGAGATAGGGCTCTGGGAAGAGATAACCGAGAGGTCAAGGCTTGGTCCCCTGATGGAGATTTGGGGGGAGTGATTCATTTTCTAGCTACCATCCCTCAAGGCAGCACTACAACAGTCATTCACATCATCATCAACACTACACTACAACACATAAACAACACTGGAAATATGAAGTCACGCTGAGTGAAGGTACTGTTTCATTCACTTCCTACCGCTCACGAAATGTACAACATTCAGTAAGAATTAGAAGATGTCTGTTTGCAAAGTGTAGTGAAAATTGTTGGAAAATGATTCGGCTTAATATTGGTAAGTAGAAATGTTTACAATTTATAAATAAATACAATAATATTTACAACTACTGTGAACATAAATATGTCTTTTGAACCAAATACAGTTAGCTTTCAATGACGTAGAATGTTTACAACATCACTTGCACTGTGATTCATAAGTTTCAATGGCCCAAGTTCACATAAGAAAGAAAGAACACTTTATTAAAATTAATTAATTGTTCTTTTAATTCTATAGATTATTTTTATTTTAATGAATGATGTAACTCATTAAGAGACTTGTAATTTGTTTTTATTATTGAAAAATGATATAATATATGGTAAAATGCATGAATATAGGACAACTTTTGTTTGCTGTTCAGGCGCATTAGGTTTATAGAACAGACAATAAACTATCACGAACCATTTTTTTTATTAGTAAATAATGCAAAATGTAAGACTTGATTGAAAGAAAACTATTATTTTCTGTAAAAAATTATGATTTCTTCTCATTTTTATAATGAGCGATGGGATGTTCATGACCCCCGCAGTCGAAACACCTGCAATTTTTTCTTACAGAACAAAAATGATTTACTATGTGGGCTTGATCCTTTTTGTGGAGCTGCTGGAATAATTCTAAATTTCAAGAGGCTAACTTATTTTTAATCTTAGGATACCCAATTTAATGTTTTTGGAGCACCCTCTTCCTTCTTTTATTCATATCTCTGTCCATTAAATTAAAAAAAAAAAAAAAAAAAAAAAAAAAAAAAAAAAAAAAAAAAAAAAAAAAAAAAAGCGGAAAACTCTATCTGATAAACGCTGTTTTATATTATTTTCAGCAAACGATTTTTTTTTTTTTGGCTCAAGGGCTCCAAGATCCCTCCCATATGAAAGTATATAATATTAAATGTAAAAGTTAAAACTCTAAAAAGAGGAATTTATTGTATAATAAACTAAAAAAAACTGTAACATAAGTAATGTTAAAAGTTTAGTTGAAAAGGTCATAAATCTAAAAAAATTAAAAGATATTGTGGAAAACATTAATGCTGAAAATCAGTCAGTATTTTTTCAAACAGTCTCTTTTGATTCATAGTAAGCCCAAAAAAAAATTTAAAAAAACACATTTTGAAATCAGGCAATTATGAGTAAATCACTCAAGAAGTTGGGAGCTCTAAGTGCTGCTACCTTGGGGAAGGGTGTGATTGGAAACAATTTGGGCATCCTAGGGTTAAGATATTACTTTACACCAAGGAGTATAAAGTCTTTCTTACGTTGGTAGAGTTTGGATATTTTACTTACATTATTTTCTCTTCTGTAGATATCAATCTATTTTCACTCCTGTGAAAAATCGATTTAACTACAGTTTTTATTCATATACATTACCCCTTTCCCTTGGGGTGGGTTAAAGGTTGAGGAACATTTTCTTAATTATCTTGAAAACGATTCGGAAATGGTGCTAAGTGGAAGAAAATCGTTCGAAAACGTACTGCATTTCCTCCAAAAACTGTTCTCATGCAACGTCCAATCGGGAGAAAATCGTATTTATAATTTCAAAAAATTAAGTTACGTTTCCCTAATGTCTCTGTTTATTTCGTTTTTTTTTTTATTGATTATTGTTGTTTATAATTATTTTAGTAGTAAATAAGTTTTTCTAAAGTAGGGAGAAACATCCAATTTCAAGCTTTCCAAATCTCTCTAGAAATAAGAATTATATAGCGGAATACGATAAGATGGCGTAGTACCAGGGAGTCGGACTATTAGCGCGGTTCCTCCCTCCCTTCATAGGGAGGAACCCCGCTTATAAGGTTGATCTCATGAACAATCCGGAAGTGCCGACTAGAAAATTTCGCGTTTCAGAACCGAGAATAACGGTGGTTCAAATTTATATATATATATATATATATATATATATATATATATATATATATATATATATATATATATATATTTGTCTGCTCGCGGATTTCTTGCGTCCCTAATGGTCTGATTTTGATGAAATTTGGTACAAAAATCCGTCGTCCGATTTGAAAGGTCAAGTTCGTTAACCAGCAAAATCCGCCCACTGGAAGATGGCGTTTGGGGCGAAATTCGCGCAAAAAAAATCGTAACGCTTACGTTTTTGAGTTCATATGCTTGTAAGTACTCGTTTTATAGGCTTCTTGGGCTAGTAAAACGAATGAAACCATTTTTAAGGCGATAGCTTTAACCGTTTCTGAGAAAATCGGAAAAAATTTGTTAAATCAAGTTTTTGGTTTGGTTACTTAGAATAATGGGATTCAGTTGAAACATTTTTTGCATGTTAGAATTTCATCAAAACTAACATGTTAAACTTTTGGTTACGTTTGGAGTTAAGGAAGGGTTAGAATAAAATATTTTATGAACAGACATGAAAAGTTTTGGGAACTTCGTATAATTTCATTAATATCTCCAACACGGTTGGGAAGTCGTGATAAGTGGATAGAAATTATTTGAAAGCTTTATAAATTCTCTACAAAAAAGATTCTGAAACAATTTTTGATAAGGTTATGTCAATCGGAGAAATAAGTGCTTGAACTTTGAAGTAATTGATTTCGTTTATTCGAACGGTTCTTTTTAACTGTTTTTATTCCTTGTTATTTTTTAATTGCTTATAGTTGGATAATGTATTTGACAATAAATCAGATTAGGCAAAATAAGAAAAACAATTCATTGTTAGAAATATAGCTTACCAAGAGAAAGAGATTCGATGACGTCTTTTGAATATTTTCAATTGCCTTCATGCTGTTGGTTTTTTTTTTTTTTTTTTTTTTTTTTTTTTTTTTTTTTTTTTTTTAATTGATTTTATTTGTAGAATTATTACTATAGTAAAAGAACACAGGAATATGCGAAAAAGTTTGATATTTTCCAATTTAATTCACCAGGTCGGCGGACCCGACCTGGTAAAGTCATAAAGCCCTTTGAACAAAGGCCGAGGAAAATATTATCTGTTTCTATTCTAAGCTTTTCAAATGACAATAGGGATATGAACAGGAACCGCGCTAAGATGATGCAGTTCCTGCGAGTCGGACTTTTTTTAAGTGAAGCCGATATTTCGGTTAGGATTTATCAGTCGGAGACTTCACTCTTTTCTAGCCAGGATTGGGCTGAAAGAGATGTCTATCTGAACATTGCTTGTTCTCAATAATAAATACATGAACTATACTTAGGTATATAATTTTGTTACTTCAAATTATAATACGAGTAAAAAAAATACGCCGAGCCCCCTGAGACCACGGGCCCCTGAACAATTATCGACCATTCCCCTCCTAGCAGAGGCCCAGGCCTTAGTGTGATCAGTATAGATGCCACTTTGATTTTACCGTGGCATTTCAAATCTATAGGACAAATCTATAATTAATGAATTATATTATTATATATAATTATAAAAAATCTATAGGAGTTGCTGCTGATCCACCTTTGCCTTCATAAAGATAATCTACATCCTCTTCCCTATTTGGATTTGTTTCAAGTGGCAAATCTCTTTTTTTCAGAAATATTTGGGTCTTTCACAGATTAAAGAGGGGCAATAATATATTTGAAGGTAGATAGCCAATCTCCATATTATCATTCGTGTGATAGTAGCCCGACATTTTGTCAAATTGGACCATTTGTTGCTTTCGGCAATAGAATTTACAGTTTCTGTACTATCTGATTTCATTGTGCATAAAAACAAAGATAAGATAAAATAAATTAGGTGATGATATGATTTCATTTTTATAATGGTAGCGGCTCCTTTGATGTATTTGAAGATTAAAGAAGCCGCTCTTGACGTTGTAAAATACGTCATTATTGAATAATTAGAATTATGACCTATTCGAATAAACGTACCTAGTCAAAGACGATAGACAAAAAAAAAAATACTTCAAGTAAAACTCACACAGATTAAACAGAACATGGTTATGATTAAACTTTTTTAAAGCTTTAGTATGAAATTGTAATTAATAAAATTATAATTTTATTTATTTCTCTTTACTTTTTTTTAATGTGCAACGATTGCATTTGAATATACTGGGAATGAATGTATTCAGTTATAGTCATTCAAAGCTGTTTGAGCGCATCCATTGGAAAGAGTCACACTTAGGACAAGTTCGTCCACAGAGAACAACTACCCACCGAAATACTGCTTTTTTTTTTTTTTTGGCGAACGTTACTCGAAACAAATCGTAGCACTTATGAATTTGCTTCCAGGTTCACTTTTTCTAGGTATTGGCACGTGAAGAATCCATATGTTTAACCTTCTTTGCAAAAAATGAAGCAAACAAATAATCCGGGTTGTTTACTCTAAAACGACGAATTTAGTTTAAAGTGTTTCCAAAATTTTGAAATTCATGAGAACTAAAATACATAAATTTTGGTTAGGCATGGAGTTGTGAAAGTATTATAAAACAAATATTTAATTTATAACAAACAAGAGCAGTTTTGAGATTTACTTAGCTATCGCGATATAAGTTCAAAAATCTTGGTGAATGGAAAGAATCTATTCGAAAGCTTATGAAATTTACTACAAAAACGGTGTTTATCAGATCTTACAATTTCGAATGTGTTGATTTAGTTCCTTTTGATTTAAGTTGTCATGTCAAATAATTTTTGAATTACAGTTCATCCTAATTGATTTACTGTAATTTACATGTTATTTCATTAATATAATAGAAAGAATAATTGAGTTCCATTGTAATTGAAATGTCCAACTCTATCGCTCCTTGTTTTCGAGGTTACCCCCCCCCCCCCTCCGTAGGCTCTTGAAATAAATAAACAACCCATTCACGCAGGGATGGTTTGGTAATCTGATAAGAATCATGTTATTGTAATATCTGTCAATTTATTCTAGTGATATGTCTTATCATTTACCACATTTCCGATATACTACCGCATCCTTAATTCATTTCGTGTTGTTGAAATGAATAACATTTAAGCCCTAATCTTTGAATATGACCTTACATTCACCAGTAGTAGTTTTTTATTACATTTACTGAATGTCTTTTTGTTTATGGGCTACCATAAAAGAGGTTTAGATTGTGTTTTTTTTCAGAAGATTTCGTTAAAATTGCTAATAATAGATAGTTTCATGGTTTAGATAGTTTCCAGAGAATTATTGCTCATTGAAGATATTAATATTAACATAACTAATATTATTATTAATATAATAGACGATATTTAAGAATGTTTATTATTCAGTTGTGTTTTATTTTAACGTTTCATTAATAACAAAATCTTTTATGGAATCCTTTGAACCTTGAAACTATTATAAACAGCTGATTGTCTTCGGCCATATTCATTTTATTTTATTAGCTTTATAGCTAAACTGCCCCTAAGAAGAGATGCTTGTAGAAGTAAAACATTTAGAGCACCAAGTAAAGGATATATATATATATATATATATATATATATATATATATATATATATATATTTTTTTTTTTTTTTAACGGCGCATCTACATCTTGGCCATTAGCGCCGGGCTATCTACAGGTTGCCACCCTTTTATAATGCCAACAGCACGTGGTCGGTCACCCATTCAGGTTCTGACCACGCTCGACGTTGCTTAACTTCGGTGATCTATGAGAACCGGTGTATTCAACGTGGCTATGGCCGTTGGCAGTAAAGGATATTATTGAGAAGTTAAAGTATTTTAAATATATTTTCCCTTCCGCCATTTTTAAAATAAATTATTGAGAACAATGATTAATAATCTTCAAATTAGAATGTGTTAAAGTGAACAGATACGAGTCAATTCTAGCCAAAGAGGAATAGACTGAGGGTTAATTTTGCATAGAATTTTGATAGGCAGAGATATTGAACCATACGCAGTTAAAACACATGTGTACTCAGAGAATCGACATGAATAAAATCTATTGAATGTAAAAGAAGTGACTATGTACTGGCTGCCAGTCCATGAAGACATCCATTGAAGTAGACAAACAAGGAAAGCTTCCATCACTAAAATACCAACTAGACTTTTACGGGTCGACCTACCAGGACTTACGGACAGAGATCAAGAATTTTGTTAAAAAAAAAAAAAAAAAGAAAAAAAAAGTGCGATTAAAGAAACAAATCATGAATGACCCAATAAGAAGTCATCCTGTGGCGACTAAGGATAGGCCATTCCCGACATATTCTCACCTTATGACACGACTGAACAAACCAAATTGTCCTTACTGTATCGCAACACTTACCATTAAACACATCCCGACAGACTGTAGACTGCTACAAAATACTAACGTCCCGACAAAAAACAGAACATAAACATACATCATTGATCAAGAATTGAGTTAGATACGGTTACATATATTTTCAAGGCTGGGGAATTCAAATATAAAGTCAGAAATGAACAAATCGAAACAGATCCCCATGGAATTCATTATCAAAAATAGATGATTCATGCAAACTGCACCACCTCCAAATTCGTGGATTGAAACAAAGCACTATAGGTCTATATTGATCAACCAGAACGCGCAATTTCAAAAATATTCCCGCTCGCGTAGTTTTGTTGCTATTACCTATCAGTTTTGCTTTGCGTGATTGACACTCCGGTTGACATCTTAATTATTAAGAATAGCATGAATATTATTCTAAGTGATTTCTGTTTTGTTCAAAAAGTAGCATCTCTATGTTTGATTTAAACAAAACTCAGCATGTCCTAAGTCAAAGTCTAAATAACTCGAATATCTCGGATTTGATCAATAGTATTCATTTTTTTTTTTATTGGTTTTTTGCCTTTCCTGAAAAATTAGATTTGATGGATTTGTTATCTTTAGTTCAGATGCTCCTTAACTATTTGAATACCTTAAAAATTTTAAGCTTTATGATTTAATCTAAGTTCCCATAAACGCACTTATATGAACTTACAAGAAATATAAATACAACTGATTGAGAAAATGAAGCCAACCTCAACAACCAAGAAACCTCATCTTCTTCTAATATTTTATAATGAGAATCTTTTTTTGTTTTTTATTCATTTTCCGTATCGTACAACCCTCTGGTTGACTTGCCTTGGTTGCGAGGGAATAAAATAAATAAATAAAATAAGTTAAATAAATTAGATAAGTAATTAGATTAGGTGCACATTGAGAAGCTGGGATTGGGTTGGTCCATGTTTAACTGTTGGAGTTCATAGTGTAGAGATTACTATATCTATCACTGTTGCTCGCAGATATTCTCTTATCAATAGACAGATACAGCTCATTCTCAGAACCTCCTTCTTTATAATCAAGTCATATCTACGTCACGTCCTTATTTAAACCAACAAATGACCCGTGACCGTAGCCAGACGCTTTGTCTTAACTCATTGTCAATATTAATATTTTTTTTTTAAATACATTTTTTCCCTTCAATTCATTTTGAGAAACCAATATGCGTTCAATATTTAAACTTGGATGCTAATTATTTGAAGAAGAAAAAATGTTACATTCACACGTTCTTTTATTCATAAATGAACAAGAACTGAGTGAGGCCTAGAATTATTTGTTTGAAGTGTAACAGTTTACTCATCTTTTAAAATCATTATGAAACAATTTTGATTACGCATAGAGCCAGACTATTTCGCTGTTCAAATAATAAGATATTTTTATTTAATGTCTAACTTTGTGTAAAATTCAGAATTAAATCAGCGGCATATTGTAACTAAAATGTGACTCCTAAATTCTATGGATAAATTTAAGTTGAATGAAAATTATTTATTGTCTTCAACTTAGAATTGCTTTCAATTTTGTTATAGGACTGTGTGATATTCATTTCTCTTATTGTAAATTTAAAAGTTTTCGAATTTTCAAAACTGCAGCAAATTAGATATTATAAACATTTTTCCTGGGGATATCAAGTGTAACTGAAAAGCTGTTTGATAATTTTTTGTTTCTGCGAAGTGACGCTCTTTGTTTAATTTTGTAATGGTAATTTGACAAAGGAAATTGAGTGGTTTTGTTTTAAGTACACAAAAAATAAAGATTTTGAGGAAATGGAAGTATTAAAGAAATATTTTAAGACACAAGAGAGATTTAGATTTAGTTTTCGAAACGTGTACCGGGTACACTGTACCCGGTAGATCTGTCTGGTATGAACCGTGCCGAAACCTCTTGTGCCAACCAACTACCGGAACTAGAGAAATAAAGTAAGTGGGTTACTTCCGCTTTATGTGCATTATGGCTAATTAAGCTCATATAATGTCGCTTTTCTTGTAGCATTCAATTCAGCAGGTATTAGCACTTTCCATAGAATTTAGGCTTTTCTCCAGAGCAACATTAAAAAAAAAAAAGAAAATTTAATCAACTGTTCATTATAAAAGAGCAAAACTATTCAAGTCTGTTTTGTAGTGATATAGCTTATTTTAAGCACATTTTTCAGTATGCGGCGTACACTACTCACCTTCCTGAGGCAAGAGCACATTTAAGCAGTTCTGCGTGACGGAATGTGTGTAAACTGAATTTGAGTTGACTTGCTGGTTACAGCAAGATTAGCTATAAGTTTGAAGGCGTGATATTAAGAGTTTTTATACTAAAACATTGGAAATCCCGCTAAGAATAAACATTTTATGAAAACACGATAAAAAGCCGAAGTTCCTACGAGTTGGACTTTTATTATTCAACTTGACATTGAACGTGGATAGTTCTGGTCTTCGTAGAGATTACTTTTAAATATTTGTATCTCCCATTATCTTACTCGTGATTACATTCAGATTCAGTATCTTTTCCTAATTCTAATAATAGCTCTATTTATATATCAAATTGTCATAATTTAGGTTAGATTCTGAGAAAGTTGTCTTAATTTTCAGAAGAAAGACTTTCAGATAGTCCAGGGCGCATCTGTAAAAACGTAGCTATGCTTGGATGTTGGGAGAGGGCATGCTAATTTTTGCGATACAACAAAGAAATACTTCTTTTTGTACTTCTTTCGCTCATAACACTGAAAGTATTCACGCCAGAGATTTTCTCTTGACTTCAAAAGATTCGTATAACAATAAATATGAAAAAAATACATTTTTATGTAATTTTATTCGGCATCTTGAAATGCATTTAGGCGCTTCATATTCCAGAAGAAAAATGATGACTATATAGTAAAACAACGTACCATTTTCGTTTAAATCGGTTTAATGGCGTTGGCGTAATAATTTTAGAATTTTGATATTTGCGGAAAAATAAACATTTTTCAAATGTTTACATGCTTTACATATTTGAAATATTATAATATTGTGACCCTTTTTCGTTCAATATATTATTTAAATAGGTGGAAGGTCATGTAATTATAAAACTCGTTAAGTTCTCATAATATGCTTTATTTATTGCCCACATGTTTCGCGACTTTTGACGCCTCTTCAGGAGCAACTTAATTATACATAAATTAAATTAAATTAAATTAAATAAATACACGTTCAAACGAATACAATAAAGCTAATATGGCTGCTTACATTCGATTGTTTCGTGACTCATATCGATTCCAGAAAAAGCTTTTGTTATTAAGAGTAAAGTTATAATAAAATGAAAACGAGTGATATCAATATTCCTAACTATCGTCTAATATACTGAATAAATAAATACTAGACTTTACTAGTATATATTTTATCGTTTATATCAGCAAAAAAATAATTAAATAGATTGCTGCAGTAACAGAAACTTCAAAGACAGCAGAAATTTATTTTTATTTCTTAGACATGCGTTTCATTGAATCATTTGCTATTATTGGTAGGTTACGTAAAGATAATTTTTTCTTCGAATTTCCTATTTTACTCAAGCTTATTATATTTTTTAAGCGCACAGATGTGGGCTATTTATCCTGAATCGCTTTGGTTTAACAATGATAGGTCACATATTTTTAATTTTAAAGAATGAAAATGGACCATCACCAACCGAGTCCTCATCGGCAGATCTAAACAAACATTTGTGGGGGGGGGGCTAATTTAGCATGGGCTTACTGACTATTAATTTGTCTAAACAATTTATTTTTCTGACAACCAAAAAATATTGCGAATTTTCATTTAGGGGGGGGGGGGCTCAGCCCCCCTACCTTTAGCCACCACTACGAGTCCTTCATTCGCCATAATGCTGGAATGATCTAACAGTCTTTTAAATATTTTTTCCAGGATTTCTTCTTGCCTGGCTATCTTGCTGCCATTGTGAGCTAACCTTGTTCCCCGTCGGCCGGCAGCTGCTCTACCATTGGAAGGCCAATGTCAGCACTGGGACTATTCTACCATCGAATGTTGTCGACAGTTGGGGAATCGATGCTCAAGTTACTATTCAGCAGCAGTCTGAAAATTCAACTTTATTTAAGGTAAATATAATCATTTAAAGATTTTGCTTCTAATTTCTTAATCGTGAATATGTTTGGTAATAGTGTGTGTTCCTTTATTAGTAATGTATGTAAGGATGTTTCTTAGGAAAAAAAACCCTGAAGTATCTCAGCTGAAACACCTCCCAATAGCTGAAATATCTCCCATCATCTGAAATGACTCTCATGAACTGAAATATGATGACTTCTATTTATAGTTTTGGCGCCACTTTGGGGTCACATTTTGTTCGTTAAATTTTTCGGGTAGTTTAGTGGTCAAAGCTAAAGCATATACCATACTACAAAAAGCGGGATAGAAAAAAAAACACTGTTTTTAATCTACTTGATTATTTAACTTGCTTACAGACTAGGAAACACTTATGTGGACATTACTAAACATATAAAACATATTAAGTAGCAGCAAATAGTTATGTCTTCAGGGAAATGTGATGATGTCTGGGAGACTTTAATTATTCCTTTAAATATTCCATAAACAATTGAATACATATATTAATTTCATAGTCACTATTAATTGAGCCTTAGTAAATTAGAGTAATGTACTCTTAATTGCCAAAATATTGGCAATAATTTGCACACCTATACAATAAGGGTGCGTTTACACGAGGATAGTTATTGCAGGATATTTATATCAGAGAGAAATTGCGACTAATGGAAACCATGAAAAATTTATGTCTGACATAAATTCTACATGGTTTACATTAGTCAGAATTTCTCTCTGTTATAAATATCCTGCAATAACTTTCGTAGTGTAAACGCACCCTGACAGCTGTAATATTAATTATCGTCGTATTAATTTATCGTGTAGACGAATATTCACCCCTTGATCGGACAATATTATAAAAATAATATTATTGTTTCAATATATGGTCAAAGTCGGGTACATCTACAGGACTATAATTTTGATAAATAATGTCTGTTACAATCGAGCTTTGAATAAAAATGGATCTGGACATTAATGATACTCTCTTTGATATACTTGGAGACGACCATGAATTGTGTCGGAGAACATTGAGATTCCTCAGGGCTACAGAGCTGATCAGAAAAATATAAATGATAATTGAAATTAAAAGAGAACGTAGAACTAGAAAATAGTTGTGGATGGGTGTGTCCGTCTGTGAGTATGTGTGTGTGTGTGTGTGTGTGTGTGTGTGTGTGCGCGCGCGCGTGGGTGTGTGTGTGTGTGTGTGTGTGTGTGTGTGTGTGTGTGTGTGTGTGTGTGTGTGTGTGTGTGTGTGTGTGAGTGTGGGTGGGTGTTATTCAGAGTGTGTGCGTTTAAAATTACATTTTTAGGTGTTTTTTAACCAGTTTTAATCCTTACGTTATACCCTCTATTTAAAATTACTTAATAAATATATATAGATTTGATTATTTTTTTTTATTCTAACAGTACATTCTTTGGCTCCATTTAAGTATATACAGGCACCAATGACCCTAGTGGTTGATGCGCCTTAAAAGGACAACAAAAAAAAAGAAAAAAAGATGGATCTACAGGATCCAATTGCGTTAATTTTGGCGCTCAAGAAAAGGAAAAGAAGGTGACAAATGTAAACAAGACAAGACACTTAATTTTTTTTTTCTTTTTAGCGCGGTTCCTCCCTCCCCCATAGGGAGGAACCCCGCTTATAGGGTTGATACAATGAAACAATCCGGAAGTGCCGACTAGAAAATTTCGCGTTTCAGAACCCCTAGAGACCGAAAATAACGGTGGTTCAAATTATTATTATAATTTGATATATTTATTATCAAATTATAATAATATATATATTATTATCAAATTATTATTATATATATATATATTTATATATATATATATATATATATATATATATATATATATATATATATATATATATATTTGTCTTTTCGCTCTCTAGATAGAAGACGAATGGTCCGATTTTGATGAAATTTGGTACAAAAATCCTTCGTCCAATTTGAAAGGTCAAGTTCGTTAACCAGCAAAATCCGCCTACTGGAAGATGGCGTTTGGGGCGAAATTCGCGCAAAAAAAATCGTAACGCTTACGTTTTTGAGTTCATAAGCTTATAAGTACTCGTTTTATATGATTTCTGGGCTAGGAAAACGAATGAAACCATTTTCAAGGCGATAGCTATAACCGTTTTCGAGAAAATTGGAAAAAAAATTTTGAATACCGTTTTTGGTTTGGGTACTTAGAATCATGGGATTCAGTTGAAACATTTTCTGCATGTTCTACTTTCATCAGAACTAATATGTTGAAATTTTGGTTACGTTTGGAGTTAAGGAAGGGTTAGAATAAAATATTTTATTAACAGACATAAAAAGTTTTAGTAACTCTGTTTACTTTCCTTAATATCTCGAAAAAGGTTGAGAATCTTGGTAAACGGAAGAATACCATTAGAAAGCTTATTAAATGCTCTAAAAAAAGGTTCGAATGAAAGTTTTGATTAGGCGATGTCAATCGGAGAAATAAGAGCTTAAAACTTTAAAGTAATTGATTTCGCTTATTCGAACTGTTCTTTTTGTCTGTTTTTTATTCCTTGTTATTTTTTAATTGCTTATTGTTGGATAATGTATTTGAAAATAAAACAGGTTAAGAAAAATAAGAAAAACAATTTAATGTTAGAGATATGGATTTCCAAGATATATAGCTTTTCAACTGCCTAGCGTCCTTCCTAGGGAGGGTTCTTTGTCTTTGATTTTGGTACTTAGAATTATGGGATACAGTTGAAACATTTTCTGCATGTTGGAGTTTCATCAACACTAATATGTTGAAATTTTTGTTACGTTTAGAGTAAAGGAAGGGTTAGAATAAAATATTTTATTAACAGACAAAAAAAGTTTTGGTAACTTTGTATAATTTCGTTAGTATCTCGAAAACCGTTGACAATCTTGTGAAGCGGAAGATTACCATTCGGAAGCTTACTAAATGCTCTACAAAAAAGGTTCTGAAGAAAGTTTTAATTAGGCGATGTCAATCGGAGAAAAAAGTGCTTAAAGCTTTAAATTAATTGATTTCGTTTATTCCAATGGTTCTTTTTGTCTGCTTTATTTCTTGTTATTTTTTAATTGCTTATAGTTGGATAATGTATTTGACAATAAAACTGGTTAAGTAAAATAACAAAAACAATTTATTGTTAGAAATATAGATTTCCAAGATTCCAAGACCTTGTCACTAGCGGGTCTGTTTCTAGTGTAGCGGACCCTTCCAGGTAAGATTGTAAATCATGACCTTTCAAGACTTTACTACTGACAGGAATGGCGTTAGTGACCTTAAGGGTTGACACGCCATTATAATAATTAATTTTAAAAAAAAGACTGGTGGAACCAAAATAATAACTGCTTCTATTTTAATCTTTCCAAATTAGACTAGGGATATGAACGGAACCGCGCTAAGATGATGCAGTCCTGCGAGACGGACTTTTTTTTTTTATTAAGGTGCTTCGACTACCTAGGACATTAGCACCATGACTTATTAAGAGACTTAATAAAAATACATTAGATAATAAATCTAATTTCTTTTACTTTATCAGCTGAATTAGACTTCCTTCACTTCCTTATCTTTTCCTTTGACCTAAAGTGGCGCACGCCCCCCCTCACGGCATAGTTTTCATACTTCAGGAACCAGTGTTGCCATGTTAGCTGTTATTCTATAATCTGTGAGAAACAAATTATATATTATATGTTGAAATTGTTTTTTGTTGTTTTTTTTTTATTGCTTTTTTTCGACCCACAAAACACAAACCACCATCATTGTGTTTTGCAATTTCCATCGCAAAACACAATTAATAAGTATAAATTACTAATAACTGGCAAGACCACTACCTACTTGATAACCTCTGTCGTTTTATTGCAGAATATCACAATATACCCCCAACAAGTAAAAATAATATTGGCGATGCCTCAATATATTGTATATCCTTCCATGAATATTTTTTTTTTAAGTTTCTTCTGTTTTTTTTTTTTTTTTTATTATTAATAGTATGTTTAAATACACTATTCAGACTATCAACGTATTGTTCAATTGATATTTACGCAATAAAATTGATCATGAAATGTAGGCCTCACTCACCGAAAAATTAACAGCAATATTTCTTGTATTATTCTCAGAAACATTTGTTTTTTAAAATGAAGATGTTATCTAATGAATCCTATCTGGAGAAGATAAAGTATTTGTTATGTGTTTTTTTTTTTTTCTATTGAAAAATTTTCCAAGCATTTTGTTTATGAGATACTAAACTATGAGATCATCGATGAATAGGTGGCCACATTTATCGCTGATTAATATTGTCGATTTATGTTTCTTGTTTTCGATTAGTAGTTAGATTAGCAAGAAGATATTAAAGAATATTTTCAAAGGCACTTGGTCATATTATCGAATCTAGTGTGGGCTTAATAAACTGCTACAGGAGAATGAAACAGGCTATAAATTTCGCCGAAATATCTTTTACAAATACGTATTTTTAGAAGATACTGGCTAAAAGAAAAATTAAAAGTAGAAAAGGAAAAAGTTCAAAGGAAAACATTTAAGATAAGAACGAATATTTTCTTCAGCATTTTTTCACTTGAATAAATATTAGTGCCCATCCACTTTTATATTTAGCTATTCAAGCGATTATGAAATTCAATGTTTCTAGCGAGAAAGTAGAAAGACAAACGTAGCTTTCTGAAGAAATTTGGCTGTTACCAAAAATGTAGCTGAAATTTGTGCCTTTTAAATAAAATAAAAAGTGTGGTAATTTTCATAAAAAACGAATCTTATTTCATCCGTGTTATGTCAGAGACTATGAAATTTCATGGTTCATGAAATACTCATTACGCCGTTAGAATTGTTAGCCAACTAAAACGCTATTAAACCCAACATAAAGTTATTTTTTTGTTTAACTAAGTGATCTTATTCAATTTATTTTTGAGGTTTTTATGTAACATTTTTATCGATTAAAACCAAATTTCAGGGGAGGGGGGCTGCAACCCCCTCCTTATATACACCCAAGGTGTATATAACGAAAAAAGTCCGTCTCGCAGGACTGCATCATCTTAGCGCGGTTCCGTTCATATCCCTAGTCTAATTTGGAAAGATTAAAATAGAAGCAGTTATTATTTTGGTTCCACCAGTCTTTTTTTTAAAATTAATTATTATAATGGTGTGTCAACCCTTAAGGTCACGAACGCCATTCATGTGAGTAGTAAAGTCTTGAAAGGTCATGATTTACAATCTTACCTGGAAGGGTCCGCTACACTAGAAACAGACCCGCTAGTGACAAGGTCTTGGAATCTTGGAAATCTATATTTCTAACAATAAATTGTTTTTGTTATTTTACTTAACAAGTTTTATTGTCAAATACATTATCCAACTATAAGAAATTAAAAAATAACAAGAAATAAAACAGACAAAAAGAACCATTGGAATAAACGAAATCAATTAATTTAAAGCTTTAAGCACTTTTTTCTCCAATTGACATCGCCTAATTAAAACTTTCTTCAGAACCTTTTAGCGAGGTTCCTCCCTCCCCCATAGGGAGGAACCCCGCTTATAAGGTTGATACAATGAAACAATCCGGAAGTGCCGACAAGAAAATTTCGCGTTTCAGAACCCCTAGAGGCCGAAAATAACGGTGGTTCAAAAACACAAATCAGTCGTCCAATATGAAAGGTCAAGTTCGTTAACCAGCAAAATCCGCCCACTGGAAGATGGAGTTTGGGGCGAAATTCGCGCAAAAAAATCGTAACGCTTACGTTTTTGAGTTCATAAGCTTGTAAGTACTCTTTTTATAGGCTACTTGGGCTAGGAAAACGAATGAAACCATTTTCAAGGCGATAGCTTTAACCATTTTCGAGAAAATTGGAAAAATAGTTTTTGAATACCGTTTTTGGTTTGGGTACTTAGAATCATGGGATTCAGTTGAAACATTTTCTGCATGTTCTACTTTCATTAAAACTAATATGTTGAAATTTTGGTTACGTTTGGAGTTAAGGAAGGGTTAGAATAAAATATTTTATTAACAGACATAAAAAGTTTTGGTAACTTTGTATATTTTCCTTAATATCTCGAAAAAGGTTAAGAATTTGGTAAACGAAAGAATACCATTAGAAAGCTTACTAAATGTTCTACAAAAAAGGTTCTGATGAAAGTTTTGATTAGGCGATGTCAATCGGAGAAATAAGTGCTTAAAACATTAAAGTAATTGATTTTGCTTATTCGAACTGTTCTTTTTGTCTGTTTTTATTCCTTGTTATTTTTTAATTGCTTATAGTTGGATAATGTATTTTACAATAAAACAGATTAGGCAAAATAAGAAAAACAATTCATTGTTAGAAATATAGCTTGCGAAGAGAAAAAGATTCGTTGACGTCTTTTGAATATTTTCAATTGCCTTTATGCTGTTGGTTTTTTATTTTATTTTTTAATTGATTTTATCTGTAGAATTATTACTATAGTAAAAGAACACAGGAATGTGTGAAAATATTTGATAATTTCCAATTCATTGAAACGTATGAAATGAAGTATCGGTAGAAGAGGATTCTAGGGTATTGCGGACCTGACCCCAGGTATAGCCATAAAACCCTTTGAACAAAGGCCGAGGAAAATATTATGTGTTTCTATTCTATGCTTTTCAAATGAGAATAGGGATATGAACAGGAACCGGGGTCTCCCGTGGCCTAATGGCTAGCGCCTTGGATTCATAAGCGGGAGATGGTGGGTTTGATTCCCAACCTCCGGCAGGAATTTTCCTGCTACACCCTGGATGTCGGCGCTAATGACCTAGATGTAGATGTGCCGTAAAAAAAAAAAAAAAAAAAAAAAAAAAAAAAAAAAAAAAAAAAAAAAAAAAAAAAAACTGGAACCGCGCTAAGATGACGCAGTTCCTGCGAGTCGGACTTTTTGTAGAGCATTTAGTAAGCTTCCGAATGGTAATCTTCCGCTTCACAAGATTGTCAACGGTTTTCGAGATACTAACGAAATTATACAAAGTTACCAAAACTTTTTTTGTCTGTTAATAAAATATTTTATTCTAACCCTTCCTTTACTCTAAACGTAACAAAAATTTCAATATATTAGTATTGATGAAACTCGAACATGCAGAAAATGTTTCAACTGTATCCCATAATTCTAAGTACCAAAATCAAAGACAAAGAACCCTCCCTAGGAAGGACGCTAGGCAGTTGAAAAGCTATATATCTTGGAAATCCATATCTCTAACATTAAATTGTTTTTCTTATTTTCCTAACCTGTTTTATTTTCAAATACATTATCCAACAATAAGCAATTAAAAAATAACAAGGGATAAAAAAGTCCGACTCGCAGGAACTGCGTCATCTTAGCGCGGTTCCAGTTTTCTTTTTTTTTTTTTTTTTTTCTTTTTTTTTTTAACGCACATCTACATCTAGGTCATTAGCGCCGACATCCAGGGTGTAGCGAGGAATTTCACCAGCGAGCCGTGGGATGATAAAATTCCTGCCGGATGTTGGGAATCGAACCCACCATCTCCCGCTTATGAATCCAAGGCGCTAGCCATTAGACCACGGGAGACCCCGGTTCCTGTTCATATCCCTATTCTCATTTGAAAAGCATAGAATAGAAACAGATATTTTCCTCGGCCTTTGTTCAAAGGGTTTTATGGCTGGCTATACCTGGGGTCAGGTCCGCAAGACCCTAGAATCCTCTTCTACCGATACTTCATTTCATACGTTTCAATGAATTGGAAAATATCAAATATTTTCACACATTCCTGTGTTCTTTTACTATAGTAATAATTCTACAGATAAAATCAATTAAAAAATAAAATAAAAAACCAACAGCATAAAGGCAATTGAAAATATTCAAAAGACGTCAACGAATCTTTTTCTCTTGGCAAGCTATATTTCTAACAATGAATTGTTTTTCTTATTTTGCCTAATCTGTTTTATTGTAAAATACATTATCCAACTATAAGCAATTAAAAAATAACAAGGAATAAAAACAGACAAAAAGAACAGTTCGAATAAGCAAAATCAATTACTTTAATGTTTTAAGCACTTATTTCTCCGATTGACATCGCCTAATCAAAACTTTCATCAAAACCTTTTTTGTAGAACATTTAGTAAGCTTTCTAATGGTATTCTTTCGTTTACCAAATTCTTAACCTTTTTCGAGATATTAAGGAAAATATACAAAGTTACCAAAACTTTTTATGTCTGTTAATAAAATATTTTATTCTAACCCTTCCTTAACTCCAAACGTAACCAAAATTTCAACATATTAGTTTTAATGAAAGTAGAACATGCAGAAAATGTTTCAACTGAATCCCATGATTCTAAGTACCCAAACCAAAAACGGTATTCAACAACTATTTTTCCAATTTTCTCGAAAATGGTTAAAGCTATCGCCTTGAAAATGGTTTCATTCGTTTTCCTAGCCCAAGTAGCCTATAAAAAGAGTACTTACAAGCTTATGAACTCAAAAACGTAAGCGTTACGATTTTTTCTGCGCGAATTTCGCCCCAAACTCCATCTTCCAGTGGGCGGATTTTGCTGGTTAACGAACTTGACCTTTCATATTGGACGACTGATTTTTGTACCAAATTTCATCAAAATCGGACCATTCGTCTTCGAGCTAGAGAGCGAACAGACAAATATATATATATATATATATATATATATATATATATATATATATATACATATATATATATATATATACAAATTTGAACCACCGTTATTTTCGGTCTCTAGGGGTTCTGAAACGCGAAATTTTCTTGTCGGCACTTCCGGATTGTTTCATTGTATCAACCTTATAAGCGGGGTTCCTCCCTATGGGGGAGGGAGGAACCGCGCTAAAAACAGACAAAAAGAACAGTTCGAATAAGCGAAATCAATTACTTTAAAGTTTTAAGCTCTTATTTCTCCGATTGACATCGCCTAATCAAAACTTTCATTAGAACCTTTTTTTTAGAGCATTTAATAAGCTTTCTAATGGTATTCTTCCGTTTACCAAGATTTTCAACCTTTTTCGAGATATTAAGGAAAGTAAACAAAGTTACTAAAACTTTTTATGTCTGTTAATAAAATATTTTATTCTAACCCTTCCTTAACTCCAAACGTAACCAAAATTTCAACATAATAGTTTTGATGAAAGTAGAACATGCAGAAAATGTTTCAACTGAAACCCATGATTCTAAGTACCCAAACCAAAAACGGTATTCAAAAAATATTTTTCCAATTTTCTCGAAAACGGTTAAAGCTATCGCCTTGAAAATGGTGTCATTCGTTTTCCTAGCCCAGGAATCATATAAAACGAGTACTTAGAAGCTTATGAACTCAAAAACGTAAGCGTTACGATTTTTTTCCGCGAATTTCGCCCCAAACGCCATCTTCCAGTAGGCGGATTTTGCTGGTTAACGAACTTGACCTTTCAAATTGGACGAAGGATTTTTGTACCAAATTTCATCAAAATCGGACCATTCGTCTTCTATCTAGAGAGCGAACAGACAAATATATATATATATATATATATATAAATAAATATATACATATATATATATATATATATACAAATTTGAACCACCGTTATTTTCGGTCTCTAGGGGTTCTGAAACGCGAAATTTTCTAGTCGGCACTTCCGGATTGTTTCATTGTATCAACCCTATAAGCGGGGTTCCTCCCTATGGGGGAGGGAGGAACCGCGCTAAAAGATGCCTACGTTACTAGAACCTATCCACTATACGAAGGCTCAATGACCGTGAGTGTTTATGCTTGGGTAGTCCGTGCCTAAGTTCATGGGTTCGATTTACATTAGGGCTGGTGCTTTCTTTTTCGAAAAATGTGCATCAGCTTTACACCGGCTGGAATTGAATCATATCCCACAGATAACCCGCCCTAAAAATCTGTGTGGCTTATAAATGGATGGTAAAAAAAATAATCACTATACTGGAAAACGAAAAATACAGGATTTAAGTTAATAGCAATACTTGTTTTAGTCACAATATGTCATCCATCTACCCCTCTCACTTCTATTTCGAGCATGTAAAGCAACTATACTCAACCTGCGGCCCACCCGGCATTTTGCGGTTTTCCCACCTGGTGTTACACTACCGCGCTCAGTTATGCAGTGTTAAAGTCATCGAATCCGTGGTCAACTGCTTGTGACCAAGGGTACTACAACTTGTTTGAACTGTCAGGAAATAACAACATCTATTAAAAATATACGCAATCAATCCGTTCATAGTTGTTCAATTCTATTTGTAACAAAGAAATCCTAAAATATTATTACCTATTAATAAAAAATTAGTCCCGTAACAGGCCACGAGGACCATGAAGGGCAGATACTAGATAGATAGCTGATTCATGACCATACGGCACACTAGGGAGATAGTGTGAGCTGTACTATGCTCCGACAGCCTGATTTTCGACCGCCTGATTTCTTTCTTTGCAGGTACCCATTAATAAATTAATTAAAGACTGGGCTAGGAACGGTCAGGGAGGCCGAATCCAGCCCATGAACGAGCACACTAGGAGATAAAATCTTTAGTGCATGCTCGGGATTTGAACTCAGGTCCTTCAGCATATTATCCAGTGCTCTACCACTGATCTAACCTTGCCCCCATTAGTGGCTATTATTTTTTTTTTTTTTTTGTTCTTTTTTACAATTAAGACGCGTGTGTTGTCTCTATGAAACAAAGGTTGAGTACTAATGATGTAAAAGGAGGCATTTCAGGAAATAAGATTTCTAAATAAAATTTCAGAGTACCTGAATGTAGTTCATAACAACACTGCTTCTTATGTTTAACTGTACTATTTTGTTTCAGATAGATACCGTGGTCCTGAGTCCAGCTGACAATGAAAGTGCGGACATATCTTCCCTGTCGCTCCCCTTCAGAGCAACATATCAGAACGGTGATCTCGTTGGACTGAAAGTTAGTGAACAAGATGAGATTTGGTCCAGGAACATTAAGCGAGCTCTGGCGGCAGCGATCCAAATTAAACTAACCAGTATTATGCTTCCTTCCTTTATTGTAAATGAGGTAAATGTTTAACAGCATATTTTATTACATCATCATTTACTTACAAGGAGAGTACTCAGTGGTGGGGTCACCGATTTGGTATTATTTTCTGGTGATTCTGCATCGAAAAATAGTCGACTCTTGTCCGAGCGTTCCGTCCGATGTGTCCAACGTGTCGAAAACAAAAAATAATATTTTTTTCCTCTCCGGAAGTAGTCTCCGGTACCACTCGGTATTGGAGGAAAAAATATTATTTTTTGTTTTCGATGATATTTACCTCATTAGAGTTTTTTGGGGTGCTGATTTTAAATCTGCTATTATTTATGGTGTAAAAAAATGTGTAATGCTAGTTTCATTCAACCGTAAGCATCTTTTTGAATTTATTTGACGAAATATAAATTATTGTTTAACGATTGTATTTTTCTTTAATATATTCTCTGAAACAAACGAATTGGTGAAAGAATCATGTCGATATAATTTTCTAAACTCGATATATAAACGAGAGCATTTTCAACCTATTTTATTTTATTAATCAACTCCTTAGGCGCATTGGACATGTGTCGATTATTATTCGATGCAGAATCACCGGAACAAAAATGGACCAAATCGGTGACCCCTCCACTGTATACTCTCCTTGTTAGTAAATAACACAAAAGAGTAAATTAATAATTAGCCATTGAAATTGAATTTAGTTTTATTAAATATCATGACCGAACCCGGGCTAAGTCCACACTGGTTAATGTAAAAAATATCATCCAGGTAAATAGTTGGCTATACACCGAGGTTCACGTAAAGCATCCAGGAGTAATTTCAACAGATTAATTAGTCACTATCCCTGTAAATTAATCGTACTCCAAATGGAACTTCGAACTTACTTGCCAAAGTAGTGTTGGAGTATCTAATCTACAGCCAGGTTGAATGTAGTGTAGGTTCAAAATGGATGAAGTGTTGGGTCAGAAACGACTGGGAGCGAATGTGGAATGAGCAACCACACACAAACAAGCTCAAAAGGGTCAAAACCACAACAAAGTTATGGAGGAGTACAGAAAGAGGAAATGAAGGGACGAAGAGGTAGCAACAAGACCTTTTCGTCGTACTTCTATTAAAATTCTTTTGCCCTACATTTTTGGGAAGAGATGGTAAAAGAAACTTGTTGGCCGAAAGGAATGTTAATAAAATTGTTAACTAATCAATTTGTGTGCCATGGTTTATTGAAATGTATTTAGTGCCTAAGTAGTTTAATGTTAATACCTGTGCCATATTCTTCTTTGCAGATTAATCACTTCGGAAAGTGCGCAGTCGAGTACGAAATTGTCCAACTGACTAATGAGACATTGACCGTGAGAAAGATCATTGACCATGACACCTGTGAAAATTTGCCTTTTGTACATTTCGCGAATTGTGCCATGTCCATGTGTCCTGGTTCATATCACGTAAGGAAAGAATACCGTATTACTAATTTTTTTGATATAACAAATATTCTATGAAGAAAGAGTAAAACTTAGTAGGAAAATCATTATTTTCAGAATATTGCTGCTACGGACAGTGAAAGGGAATATATATTAACTCCTTACGATGAAGTGCTCCTAAGGAACATGTCTGCAACAGGAAGAATGCTCGTACAACCCTATCAAGCAAACGCCGAGTCACATTACTCAAAAATAAGGTGGGTAAAATGAGATTATAACTTCTAAGTTTCAACTGGTATGAACATAGTTTATTCAATATTTACTTCAATTTCACTGTCTAGGACATGGGTTCTCAAAGTGGGCGATACCACATCACAGTGGTGCCGAGAGGGAAAAACCCTCAAAACCAAAGGTGTTCAATCGCGCTTGAGCTAACATTTTTTATACCTACCTAGCTATTACCCGGCGTGCTATGCTACACCTACTATCTGCATTTAGAAAAGTAAAAATAAATTAGAAACCAAATAAGTAATATTAAAATCTAATAACGCAAATCTGTAACTATTTGGGTTCATGGTTTCGAACCCGTGACCTCCGAACTGTGAGTCCTAGTCGATTTTAACCTATCCTATGACTCTCCCCGAGTCAAGACCTACATGTGTGCCAAGTTTAATCAAAATCGGTCGGTGTGGATTTGTATAAGGAACAAACGGACACGTGATTTTTATATTTATAGATTAGTTCTAAAATACTGCTCAAATATTGCTTTTCAATTTTATTAATAGTTCTGGTCACAAAGCACCTTTTTCTTTAGCGTTTTATTACCGAGTAAAAATCTCAGTTTTTAGCGAAAAGTAAAACAATATTATACCATTTTTTTATTCCTGAAAAATACATATTATGTATCCATGAAGTTCATGTATGTTTTAAATGATTCTTTTTGTTGCCAAACTGTATCATGAAATTGGTGCATTTAGGTTGTGCAGATATCTCTAATGAAACTCAATTATCCTTAGTTTATTTGGTGCAGAAAAAAAAGCGCTACTTAGCTATCCTCTCCGCACAGTTTTACCTAGAAGTAAATGTTTTGAAGTTTTTGTGCTATAAATTTCATTGCCGTGCTCGGCCGTATGTCTGCACAGCATGGGCGTATATAGGAAATAATTTCGGGAGGGGCTGGGAGCTTTTTGGGGATATTGAATACTAACAATCTAGAACTTGGTATAGTTAGCCAACTAAAATGCTATTTTTTTTTTTTTTTATTTTATTTTATTTTATTTTTTTTTTTTTTTACGGCACATCTACTTCTAGGTCATTAGCGCCGACATTCAGGGTACAGCGAGGAATTTTCCCAACGAGCCTTGAGATGAGAAAATTCCTGCCGGAGGTGGGAATCGAACCCACCATCTCCCGCTTATGAATCCAAGGCGCTAACCATTAGACCACGGGAGACCCCGATAAAATGCTATTACACCCAAAAGAAAATATATTTTTCTCATCTAAGTGATCTTATTTAATTTATTTTTAAGGTTTTTATGACATTTTTACCGACTACATCAAAATGTCGGGGGGGGCTGCAGTTCCCTCAGACCCTCCTCTTATATACGCACAGCCTATTAAAATGAAGGTGTCGATTACCGATGCAATTATTTTACGAAAAACGATTTAACGATGTGAAACTGTTAAAGTTATTCTTTATACGCGTAAATTTTAAGAATGAGTAATACGTCGAGAACAGTTAACAGTATTACATTGTAACTGAATATTTGCTGTTTTGCATAATATAAACCCTGTTTATCCATCTTCTAAAATAATTATTCTATCGAATTGGTAGTAATCTCACAGAGCTGAGTCGAACAGCACAAATAAATCAGGGCCGCCACATGGGGGGGGGAGGACAACCGGGTACAGTTGTCCCGGCCCCGGGCCGATCCTCGCTAATTAGAAAAAAAGTACCGAAAGAGACCTTTGCAGCACCGATTGTCGGCTTTTATACTCATTTTGCTCAAAACTGGAAATGAAAATAATTTTAAAATGCCCAAAGTCCTAGAATTTTCATTCTGGCTCTGAGAAGTGGGGGCCCGGCTGTGAGAAGTGGGGGCCCGGCTGTGAGAAGTGGGGGCCCGGCTGTGAGAAGTGGGGGCCCGTGATCTGGTCCCGGGCCCGGCTCTGAGATGTGGCGGCCCTGAAATAAATACTTCAAAAATCAGAAAGATTCAAGTACTTACAAATTGTTTCCCAAAATCAGGCGATTGGCACCACTGTCCACTCCCCAGTGGGCGCTCAGGTTATCTGAAGGTTCGATTGAAACTTCAATTAATATTAAGCGGCGGTAAATAAAAATCGGTGGGAGTGGAGAGAATAACAGAATGGATAAGTTTAAAATAATTTTTAAATGAATTGTCCCTTTATTATGTTTAGTTTCTGCTCTACATTTCACCATATTTGAATGTCCCACTATTCAGTACATTTTTCACAGTCAGTACATTTTCGGCCCTTTCAGAAAATGTTGAAGATCATGGGCGTATATAGAAAATAATTTCGGAGGGGGCTGGGAGAATTTCGGGGGTGGGGCTGAGACCATTTCCGGTGTATGGAATACTAACAATTTAGATCTTGGAAGAGTTTTAGCCAACTTAAACGCTATTACACTCAAAATAGAATATGTTTTATGAACTAAATGATCTTATTTAATTTATTTTTAAGGGTTTTGTGAAATGTTTACCGATCAAATCAAAATTTCGGGGGGGGGGGGGGGGGGGGCTGCAGCCCCAAATTCTGTAACAATTTCTGGGGGGCGTTGGATATTAAATTTTTGCTAAAGTGGGCGGAACATCAAATATCTTTGAGTAATACTGCAATGTAAAATGAACTGTTCGCCTCTGGTATTATGCCGTTCTCTGGTTTCTCTTAAATAATTCTCTGTTGTAGTCCTGATGTTTTAGTTTTGTTTAATATAAATTATGTTTTAGTAATTAAATGAACCTTTACTCAAATTTAGGAATAATCAAATAGACGGAAGGTCTACACAAATTCACTTCACACTTAACTTTATTTATTTTCTAACTTTCCTACATGTTTCAAACCCCTTTCGGCTCTTTATCGGGGGAATATTATATTGTTTCCCACCAATTTCTCCTTGAAAACAGTATCCCGTGGGAGGATTCTGTTGGTTAATGATTGGGATCTGTTTAAACAAAGTACTTTTTTTATTTAACAAACATGATAAAAATTGGACAATTTCTGTTAATGGTCCAAAAATACGTTGTGTGTCCATACTTGCAGACTCCACACATTGCAACAATTTTTTTCAGTGAAATTCCTGTAAAATAATCCTTGATTAAATGATTTTGTGAGGCTTTGAGGGGGGAATAGGGGAATTTTTATTCCCAAAAACTAAATTTTGAAAAGAAAAACAAATTATAAGAAAGTATTAAGAATTTCCCTTCTTCCCTAATTTGCAATTTTATAAAGATGTAAAAAAAAGTAATTACTTTAATATAAATAAATAATTGTTATGCCATGTTTTCTAGCCAATCATTTAATTTCGTTTCAATGGATTCTATTGAAAAGACAAAGGAATTCCAACTGCCATCCCATAGTGTACCAATTGATTTAATTTATGAGACACTTAAATTGGACCCAACTTATGGGAAGAAACCAAAGAACAACACCGCAGTCGTTAATGTGGTAAGTTATTCAAAATATTTCTTGTTGATTTATTCAATACAGCTAAGAATCACAAACCTTATTTATTTCTTTTAGTTTGAGGCATATTTGAGGTAAATAGAATGATTGTTTATTATACCACTTAGACTCAACACTTTAAGCTTTCTATATTTTTTATGTAACAATATATTTTGTCAACTAAAATTAATTTGAATAAATATGATGGATAAAAATCATTTTAGGTGGTAATTCAAACAATTTTAATGGAATAGTAACATGTATTTTATTAAAAATAATATTTATTCTAGCAGCTAAATCAACTTTTTTATTTTATCCACTTCTTCAACAAGTTTTCGGATGTAGCCATTATCTTAACGCCCCTATTTATATTATTTTCTGCACTCCTGGTAACTTTAAAATGGACAATTATATACCAGATAAATAAATACAATATTCATGATCATTAATGTAAAACAGGATATCAAAATATTAAGATGATAATACAAGGCTATAGCCGAAAAATTTTAGAAGAACTGGAGAAAATAAAAAGCTGATCGAATATACGTTGTTAAGATTTTGACCACTGAATATTTCGTA
Source organism: Gonocerus acuteangulatus (assembly GCA_946811695.1). Classification (NCBI taxonomy): domain Eukaryota; kingdom Metazoa; phylum Arthropoda; class Insecta; order Hemiptera; family Coreidae; genus Gonocerus; species Gonocerus acuteangulatus. The sequence continues at coordinate 72,924,814 of OX328125.1, forward strand.
TAGAAAAAATATTATTGATAGGATAAATTCCTTCATTTGTTTTGTACATGATTATTTTTTAAACACGTGAAAAAAATATGAAACTTGTAGGCTTCCACGGTCCGAGTCATTACAAATATTATAGTCTTCTGGTATTGACCGTGTCACAAACTTCTTTATCCACATTCCACTAGTCATATTGGAAGCCGGCAATATGACTAGTGAAACATCGGTGAAGACGTTTGTGACACGGTCAATCCAGAAGACTATAATGTTTTATTAAATATTTTTAGCATTGGTTCAACATCCTCGTTAAAATAACTACTTCTAAATATTTAGTCTCCTATATTTTCTCTCTAAGATTTTTCAATGTAACTCATTTCTCAGCTTGGCTATAAATCTTTTATTTAGTGTCAAGAAATAAAAAATTGGTATATTTGGAATTAATTGTAAATATGAGTAATCATAAATTCCCTATTTTCAGATTTTCAAGCAACTTGGTGAACTTAGCGACAGCCTTTCATCCTGGGAAGTTGGAGTAAAAGGTTTGGACAATGAAACTTCATTCCATGTTCTGGATTTAATGTTGTGGCTTAGAGTGGAAGATTGGGAGAGCTTACACAATGCCATTTCTTTAGGAACCAGTTACAGACAAGAAACAATTCAGTAAGTGTATTTAACTATCCTTAGTTGGAACATTAATAACAGCTATAATGTTCAGAAATTCTTGCTGAAAGTTCTAGTTTTTTCTAAAGTAATTATTTCATTCTTGATTACCTCCTTTCTTACTCTAGAAATCTTTTCTGGGACCTCTTGCCGCATGTTGGTTCACGATCAGCTGTGCTCTTTATAAAGAAACTAATAATAACAGGAAGGATAAAGGGATTTCTTGCAAGTAGAATGCTGGCTTATATTCCTTTTCACCTTAGAGAGTATTCGGAAGAACTTCTTGCAGAATGTGAAGTATACAAATTAAATTTATTAATAATTAAGTATTTTCTTGCTTTATTTGAACATTAAATAGTTTTCTTCTTTGCCTAGGACTTTTTGTCGTTACCTAATGGAGTTTCTAAAGATGTCCAGAATGCTGCAATTCTAAGTTTTGCATCAATGATTTCTAGAACTTGTAAGACAGAGTGTAAGATGGATACTATTGATAGATATGCGAAGTTATATTTAGATAAATTCACAGGTAACTAATATTTTTCCAGTCCTGAAAAGTAAAATCAAAATCTTTCAGCTGCTTCAAGACAGTTTAAGTTCATTACTAGGGGCCCGGTGGCCGTGAGTGTTAAGGTGTGAGCACTTAACACTCCATGCCAAGGGTCGTGGGTTCAATTCCCATTAGGGTTAGTGGCTTTTCTTTAGAAAAAAGAAAATTCATCAGCCCTATCCTGGCTAGAAAAGGGTGGTGACCTATAGATAACCCGTCCTAAAAATTCTGAGTTAATGAAAATGGATGTTAAAATTTAAATTTAAATTCATTACTGTATTTTTTTTTTTTAAATTATATGAACTTTTTATATTTTTCAGAAAGCTCATCACACGAAGATGCTATGATTTATCTTCATGGCTTAAGCAATATGGAACTTAATCAAGTATTAAACTTTTTAACTCCTGTCATAGTTGGCCAGACTAAAGCATCAAAGCACATTCGATTTCTCGCTGTTTGGGCCACAATGCACACTGTTTATACAAATCCTGTCAAAGTATGATCCTTTCTTATTGGACTAATATAATTTATCTTTTTTTTTTTTTTCTCTATTTTTTTAATAATATGGAATTGTTTAAATTACCTCGCTGGGTTAATCCAATGTTCATATTTTTCGGCTTCTGATACCAGCAGAAGAGTTAGAGTTCTTCAATTTTCTTCTGTATTCCAACAGGCTTCATCTCTTCATCCTCCTAGTGGAATATATGATATGCCTAATTTACTTCGGTGTTACCCGTTTTGTCACCTTATGGGAAACAACAAAACCAGTGACAACTGCCATAACAGATATGCAAGTGATTTGATGAAATCTGCTGGAATATAAAAGAAAACTTATCACAATTACAAATAAGGAAATATATTGGAATTTTGAAAAAAAGGTTACAAATCGTATTTATTTTATTTTATTTTTTTCTTACGGCACCTAGGCCATTACAAATCATATTATCTGGGACTTTGGTTCATTGCCAACAAATTAGTTATATCTTGGAGCTCAGTGTGATACCCTCTGCTCGATTCTTGAACACAGTGCAATGAAATTCTCAGCACTAATACACTGACCAGCATCACCCTTACACCTTTTTGGCCACCTTAAGCCGTAGACTTGCAGCTCCCACTCGCAGGGCCACTAGTTAGCGGACTCTAGGAACCCCAGTTCTCTCTGGTCCTTTGAGCAGAATACAACTCTTGTTTTGCGCATACTTACTGCTCATTCTCCCGCATGGCGCATAATCATTCTTTCTGCATCTTAGCTAACTACATGAAGGGGTAGACGCCCATCATAAAAGTTAATGCAACTTTTTAACTTCAGGGGATTGATTTAAGAGGGTTTCTCCTGTACAGCAAAAAAAAAAAAATAAAAGAAAAAAAAAGAAAAAAAAAAAAAAAAAAAAAAAAAAAAAAAAAAAAAAATGCATTGGCAAGACTTCATCTCCCTCTTCTTTGTATTTATTTTTATTCTTATTCTTTTCATGGCACATAAAATTTCATGATCATTAGAACAGTCATTAATTTTATAATAATTTTTTATTCATACCTTTCTTTTTTATTTATTTATTTTTTTTATAGCACACCTACATCCATGGTGCACCTGGGAATTTTTTCAACGGGGCTCGACCCCCCATCTCCCGCATGACAATCAAAGGCATTTAGCCACTAGAACATGGGGAGACCCTTATGGCTTTGTTTTTAACGTTTCAATTATTAAATTCAGGGGAAGGGATAATTTTTTTTATGGGGACCAACTAGCCAATATTTTATGGGGAGAGGGTATTGTTTTGCTAAGCCAAACAATACCCTCACATTTAAATATCTAATTAAAATGTTGTACAGAAAATTATTTTATATCAAATAATGATACTAATATTTTCGGAAAATTTTATTCTATTAATTAATAAACTCAGCCAATAAATTAAGCTTTCAGGCTATTTGTTTTTGTTTGCTTGCAGATTTACGAAGTTTATTGGCCATTGTTTATTAACAGAACTGAAACTCTTGAAGTAAGAATTGCAGCTCTGACATTGTTGATAATGTCTAAACCTTCAATTGCCCGTTTTTTCTCTATATACTTGCACATGCAGGAAGAACCAAGCGAACAACTTTACAACTACTATTATACAACCATACATTCTTTGTCCAAAACCAACTATCCATGCTATATCAGCCTGTAAGTACTTAGTTTTTGTTCAGTGTTTGTTATAATGAACAACAAAAAAAAAATCTTAGCTCATAATGAAAAATATTATTTCAAATCATATAGCAGTAAAAATAATTTAATTATAAGTTCACTACATTGCAAATAAATACAATTTTAATTAGGTCGAGAAATGGGATTAACAAAATTATTTTTGATAATATTATTTATTGAAATATATCTTCTGGTAAGAATATTCAAAAATTGGAGGCCCTGTGACTCTTGAGTGTTCAGACGTGAGCTCTCCTGTTGGATTCCCACTATGGGTGGTGGCTTGTAAAACAGAAAGAAAAGGCTTCAGCCCTATCCTGGCTAGAAAAGAGTGGTAACCTGTAGAAATCTGTGTTATGTGTATGTGGGCAGTCAAGTTTAAATAAAAAGTAGAATTATCTACGTGAGCATCTGTTTCCTGATTAAATCAATATTGACGCTAGATGAGTGATTTTTGAGTCGATCTCAAGAAACAATTTCTGGTATAGAACTATTCTCAGATTTTTTTTTAGTAGGTAGTTAACTAAAACAAAATCTAATGAATAAATTACAAAATTAGGTTGAATAGCCCCTTCATCACTTTTTATCGTAATGACCCTCTGCTAGAGGGAAAAGGAAGTTTTTTCATAGATATTATAGAGCTAACCTACTTTACCTTGACTAAAAAATTTCATATTGTGCAGAAACTAATATATATTCCTCAATACACCCTTCCTAGACATTAGTCTTCCATCACATGTACTAGCAGTCTCTCAGAGTCATTCAATCATAGTCTATTTTGAGGTCACCAGAAGTTCAAGTTTGACCACCCCTGCCCTAAATGCACACTCTACACAGAGAAAACCATACAGCCTTGTAGTGCATCCCCCAACAGTGACGGAGTAGCATGGAGATAATGTCTTTCGGCACGCAACAGTGAGGGAGTGGTGGATTTCCCGCATAATACATGAAATTTGGTTACCTAGGTTATAGCACAAACTATGAGTTATCTCATAGTTGGCAGTCAATTTAATAGAACTTCTTTGCACTAGCCGATCAAATTGCCTAGACATCAACAAATTTAAACTTGCATGCTTGCCAAAAATAATCATCCGACAAAGAGGAGATTACAAGCCACATAGCAATGTAAATTTCATGCATGCATGTGGTAATAAAATTTAGTTAGTTTTTATAGTACTTTTCTTTTCTCGTTTTATTCACTAAATTGGTTTTTACGGCGCACTGACCACTGGTGCATCCACAGTTCAGTCAGGATTTTTCTCAATGGGCCCTGAATTGAGAAAAATCCTGCTACCGGTGGAACTGGAACCCCCATTTCCCGCATCAGAATCCAAGGCAACTAGACCATGGGAAACCTTCATTAAATTGATAAAATTGTTAATGTGATTAAGAGAAATATTCGAGGGGACACCTTCTTTACCCTTAAAAATTATTATTTCCTCCCAAATCAAGAACCTAATGTTCAAGTGGGCAACAATATTTCCAATATATGTTTTTATAAACTAAACTCTTAGAATGGTTTTATTGAGTTTTTTTATCCATTATTCATAACTCAAATTATCAAATTTAAACAATCTATTCAAAGACTATTTAGATTACCAACTAATAATAAAATAAAATGTTATCATTTATTTTTAATTTTTTTTTTATTTATAATTTTAGGAGGCAAGTTTCTGCAAGGTTTGCCAGATTTGTTTCAGCAAAATCTCGACATTGGGCTACTGGAAACTACCTTTTGGATTTTGAAGATCCTGACAGAGCCTATGGTGGAATGTTTCAGACTCTCCTTATTGCAAGTGAACAAACTGGGCTTCCAAAAGTCTTCATGTTTTTGGCTGAGCAACACTCTCTTGGGCATTCAAGAATGTTTGCTGTTAGTAGTAATACATCTCTTTGTATTTCTAAATTTTAAATCGTAGTAATTAGGTTTATTATATTAAAAAAAATATAATAATATGGATGTGAAGAAGAATGCTTGGCCACCCATTTGGTCTGAGTTTTCCAAAAAATTAATTTATTTTTGTTATACATAGTTTATACTTTTAAAATTATTTTAAATGTATATTGTCACAAACTATTTTTTTCTACAGAGACATAATGTACGATTTTTTTAATTGGGTGCCATGTTCATAGAAAATAAATATTTTAAAATATAGTTGTTTTTCTCTTCTTTTTTTAAACAACTGACAGTTCTACAAAAAATTAAAAGAAAATGTTCTTATGTAAAATCTTAGATAATGTTATAAAGAATATGTGTTGAAAATTTTAATACATTTGGTTGAATAGATCTTGGGATATTTTGTACGCCAGTATGAACAAAATTGTTTTAAGAATATACATTTAAACTATTTTTGGTTGTAAATCTCAAGTTTTTTTTTCTTCTCGAGATTTGTTAAATATCATTGTTTTTTTCAGTTTTTATCCCCAGCAGTGGAAGGGCTTGCTTAATAAATTTTCTTTTTCATTTCAGCTGTTTTTTTCTGATCAACAGCTCTTTCTTGCTGGATATCTGGAATGCTTAATTTTGACCTTATATCAGTTCTTCGGTGGTTTTTCATTCAGTGGTGAGAGCCCACCTTACAGTAGTGCGGGCCTTCTCACTTGTTATGACAGTGAACGTTTTTTTACTCCTAGAATTGTGTCCTATATAGTTTTGTTTTTTTCCCAAGCTTTTTTCAAATTTTTAGCTATATTCTAATGTCAATGGCTTCTCAGACAAGCCTACCTTTTCTTTTGTCAGCTGCTGTGCCTCATCGGAGAGTATTTGGTTTTTGCCCACCCCCAAGTCTGTAGATGCACAATGTTAAATAAATAAAATAAATAAATAAATAATGTTAAATAAATACTCAAATAAATGATTCCAAAATCAGTACATTTGTATAATTATTGTTTACTTTTTTGATTCAGCTTTACCTGAAAACAGAAGGATTATATGCGGCTTATAATGATGAGTTGCGGAAAATCTCAAAATTAGAGAAGAGCTTTAAACAGATCCCAAAAGTTATTGAATTATTAATGAGTTTAAATGTTTCAATGAGATTTCCTGAAAACGTACACTTAGAACTCATTTTGAAGATAGATAATAAGGCAGTGCTGCTGTATTATTCCAATCAAGAATCATTCACCAACTGGACACGAAGTAAGTTTATCTATACCTTATTACTATTTTAATAAATTTATTGTTGCCAATTGTCATCATTTTCATTATTGATAATCAAAATTAAATACTGGAATTCCAATAATGGATTTTTTTTTTCATTGTTTTAGCTGTACATCATATGAGTTCATTGTACATGGAATTTAGCGTAAACTACCAGAGTTTGGGTTTTCCATTAATAATATCAACAACGAAAGCTACAGATTTAGGTACACCAGCATTAGTAAAAATAAGAGCAGCTTCTTTGATGTCAGCCCGTGGTAGCATCAGCCAGGAAAATGAGGGAACAGTTAGAAACGCTGAGCTAGATTTTAGGTAAGCTAATTTATAGTGAAAAATAAGCATTAAACTGAAATGCTAAATCAAAGCTCAAAGAATATTGCTGAACAATGGTGGCCTCAGATTGACTTGGTGTATAATAATAGTATATTCTTATTAACGTGACCCAGAAGGCATGATAAATCTCTTCTTCTTATTTCTCTCAGAAGGAAAATCACTTTGATCATGAAAATATCTTTTGGGAAGTAAATAAAAAGTTATTCTTTCCTTGTAATGAATTGAACATTAACAATTAACCGTTGTTGCTCATCTTCATTATACTCAAAATTTAAAAATCAATTCCCGCTAAATTAGGAATTTAATTAGCCTCTAAAATCAATTTCTGCTCAAGTGAAAGATGACATCAGTTCCATTACAATTTTGCATCAACTGTAATATATAATTTCGAAACCTCAGCCATTTAAAAAAAAAAAAAAAAAAAAAATATACATGTAGGATAAATAAAAAAATATATTTTATGATGGAAACCCTATTTATCACTTATGTGCTTACCATAAATATTTCTTCTGTAACCCTGAAATACACAAGCAAAAATTATATAATGTTAAAGCTGGAAAGACAATAAATTTGATCAACAAATAACAGTTGCTCTGTGCAAAATATTTATAAGCAAATAATGGCACTTAAGGCGTATACACTCCGTGACAAGGATCGTGGGTTCAATTCCCACTATAGGTGGTGGCTTTTTTTTGGCCTATCCTGGCTAGAAAAGGATGGTAACCTATAGATAACACGTCCTAAAATTTTGACTTAATTATAAATGGGCATTAAAATTTAAATAAATAAATAAGCATAAAGCATAAATAATAAATAAATTATAAGCAAATACTTTTCTAATACTTTGCTTGTAGGTATTCCTGGAATGGAGTAACAACACTTAGAGCTTACAGTCCCTTTACGGACAAGTGGTATGGTGCCGACAGATGTAGGAACATACATATCAGACTTCCTTTCACTACACAGTTGATACTTCAGGAGGAAAAGTCAGTTTACAAAATAAAGGCAGTCAGGCATCGAGGTATTCAAGTTTCTTAAGGCATATTTCTTCAATAATATTTTCCCGTTCCTTTTGGCAAAGCTAAAAGCAGACCCTTTGACAATCCTCTGCTTCTTCATAGTTTCATGAGAAGTGTATGGTGCTCTAAAATGCTGCTGGGGGCAGTAGTCCTTATTTCTGGTTCCCTCATGTTTCAACATGGTATACAGGTTACGTCCTGAACCACAGAAGGCTCTTCCATCTTAGTCCTCTGTTATGCATGCTTCTCCACGCTATTTTTTTTTCTATCACTTCATTTTTTTTAGTTCCGTTTTACTTCATCCATCAGGTCCTGTAATTCACTCTATGCCAGAGGTCTCTTATTTGGTTCCTACATTGTAAGCCCTATCCTGGCTAGAAAAGAGCTGTAACCTACTGATGTAACATAGCCTAAAAATCTGTGTTATTTATAAATGGGTGTTCAAATTTAAATAAATATTAAGCTGCACCTGTTGTCTACCTGCATTGAATCAAAGTTTGGTGAATTACACAAGATTAAATTTTCTCTTTTATAGAACAGTGACCCTTGAAAGCGTGGACATTGCAGTCAACTGCTCAGCAGAGGCTATATGCCACATAGCCTCTTGGCTATTTGGTGGTGAACCAAATGGGTCGTTCAAGACTCAAATCTTCATACTCCCAGTGCCAGGCATCCATCAGATTGAACTCTCAGTTGGGTTATAGGGGAGGGAGTCGCTAAATAGTTTATTGGGATCAATTTTTGTCTCATCCTAGGACCATTACGTAAAAATCCATTACACGGCGAGCATATCATGTCCATTCCCTAAATCTACTGTTGCTCACTTCATTAGAGTCTCGTAGGCTCAAAATTCAATGGCCACAACTTTTGAAATTAAGAAAAGAATATGGTTCTTAATTCATGTTTAACAGTAATAAAAGAACAGAAGTAAAGAACACATAAAACACAGAAAATACAAGTTATAGAAATATGCTTTTACTTAGCAAGCACATAAATCTTAAGAACCACTAAAGAGTGCATGATAATGTATTTTATATCATTCATCTCAATGATTGTTTATATTATGTAGGCAGAAGGTATATACATTTCTGACTAGTTCAAACATTTTTAATGATTGGCAATCTCAATAAATCATATTTTTACAAAATATATTAAATTTGCTTATTTTTTAGCTTAGGTAAAGGAATCCTTGTAGTGTATTGTGTGTTCATGTTTTAGAATTTGTGACTGGAACGAGATTAGGTTTGGTGTGGCATTCCTCAACCAGATATGTTGCTAAAAACCCTCTCCTTAAGGTGTACAAAAATATTAGGGATGTAAGTAAAGCAATTTTTATTTATTTATTTTTTAAACAAAAATAAATAATATTCACAAAAAAAAATAATAATAATAATAATTACTTGTACTCCAGGAATGGACAATGGATTCCGAAGATTTAGGAGTTCGACTTGGAGCGAGTGTATTCGACTGCTCAAATCCTGATACACTTCCTGAAGCTCTTCACTTACTGAAAAAAGCATTCATGGCAAACCACAAAAATTATAAGTAAGTCACAAAGCAGATTTCATATATTTTTCAACAGTCTTGCAAGAAAGGAAGATGTTTCATATTAAATAAAGAATATATGCAAAGTTAGTAAAACTTTTGTCAATCATTCTACCTGTTGAAATTAATTCAGTTGCTCGAAATTGTCAAGCCTGATTTGCTACAATTAATCATTCAAATATTTATTGGTCTAAAAATAGTTTATTTTAATTTATGTCAACATACCATCCAGAGGAGTGGTGTTTAGAATTGCAACAAAATGTCATTCAATTTTTATTGCATCTCACCTGTGTGCTCTTTTCTAGAACAGAACTCAGGTAAGGGGCAATCAAGTTTTTAATTGAATGTTTTTTCAAGAACTCCTGTTTTCAATTATTCAGAGTATTTGTTGACCCAGGTCCAAAAAATTATATTTGATAATCTTAAGTGTGTTTGTTGGCATAACAGACTAATAAATACCAGCTTTACAACACAAATTTTGTTGCCTTATTATTTTCAACACTTTAAAAATTAAAATAAATCTGAATTCTCATCATCATCATGTCCAGCGCAACAACCCGCCATCGGGTCTGGGCCGCCTCCAAAAGCCTCCGCCAGATGGGTCAGTCCTATGCAGCATCTTTCCAGTTCCAAGCTCCCAGCAGGTCTCGCTCATCTGAGTTGACAGCATCTTCCCAAATCACGTTTGGTCTTCCAACTCTCCATTTTCCGAACATCTCATCTGTCAGCATCTTTTTAGTTAAATCGCAATCTCCCATTCTTACAATATGGCCACCCCAGTGAAGCCTTCCAATCTTGAATTTCGCTGCATCCTTATACCCATATAACCAATACAACTCTGCATTCTTCAGTCTCCTCCATGCATCAACACCTCTAATGGGACCAAAGATCCTTCTTAGTTTTGTATTTTTTTTTCTTTTTACGAGGCTGCTTAACTCTTAATTCTAAAAATATTTAATCTATCAGCTATCTCAATTTTGGTTGTTTTCTCCACTTCTTCAACAATGTTTCAACTACAGCCATTATCATCTTAATGTTTTGCAGCCCCACAAACTATTAGCTATCAAGGACATTGCCTTCATTGGCATGGTATCTACTTTTCATTTACAAGTCCAATTTATTTATTGAATGATAAATAGTTGACAGATGACAATGTTAAATGTAGTTAATTGTTATTGGGAGAGAAATACATTAAGATTATAATGGTTATAGGCAAAACATTGCAAAATAAGAGGAGAAAATAAGATCTGATCGAATAAGTATTTTTAGTAATTGTTTGCCCTCAGATAATAAATAAAAAATATATTCACCAGATGAATATTCATAATTCTATATATTTGTTAATGGATGTTGTTCTTTGGTAATAATTATTTAGACAACAATTTTTTAAATGATTTACTGTTCTAGCATGATACCAGGGGGTGTAGTACTACTTGGAATTCTCGCTCTAAAGGATCAACTGCAATTCCAACCACAAGGAGTCAGCTGTGGTTTAATGTTGTACTTTACTCCTATGCTTACTCAGGTAATCTTTAATACTGAATTTCAAAACAATCAGTGGAGTAAAAAATCAAAATTCATTAACTTAGCTGTTATTTTTGAAACAGGTTGAGCCAGAATTGATCATTGATGGGAGTGGCAATTGGAAACTCTCAATGACCCGACCCGATGGACTACTGTGGGAAATTCAAGCAGGAACCAAAAGATCATTAGGAGATAACAAGGAGTTTGTCTTTAAGTTATATCGAGCACCAAGTGTGCGGGTGACTGTAGCCCATATTTGGAGAGTTATACAGCTAGAGGGCGCATTCATAGTGCCGTCAAGAATTTCCGGTATATCAGACAGGACTGCCTCATTGACTGGATATGCTTTTATGTCTTGGGGAGATGCATCGCCTAGCAATGCTGACAAGGCAGCTATGATAGATCTAAAACTTCTTCCTCGACACAACGAGTCAACAGATCGTATCTGCAATAGATTTACTCCGAACTGTCTTCAAGCAGCTAGTGACCTTGCTGCAAGGCAAACTGCTGTTGTTCAATATAATAATGTAAGAGTATTAAAATGAAGTTTGAAATGAATTTAAGAGGATTCTTGAAAGTTGGTATTATTAAATGTGTAATAAATTTTTCTTATATATGTGTTTACAGCATACATACAAAGTATAAAGTCAGCTTTACAGAAACGAGTATTATTTTTATAAACATTTCATTCTTTAACTTTTTAGTGTTTCCTCCCTTGCTATAGGGAGGGAAACCCCATGACACAAACCAGAAGTGCTGACACAAATGCCAAAATTTCATAAGCCATACAACATGGAATTTTGTCGCAAAAAAAAAAACAACCCATCGGTCATTCAAATATATGTACATATATATTAATCTGTTTGTTCTGTAGCATACAAAAATTGACCAATTGCGGTGAATTTTGGAACAAAAATATTTTATCTAAAACGGAAGTAGAATCTGCCTGGCTGAACTCTGTTATTCAGCAAAATTTATACAAACCCATTTTTAATAGTTACCTTCCAGGAATACTTTTTGCTGGTTTTCAAACGAAATCAACTTAGACATGATATATTTAATTTTTTTACACAAGAGTATGAAAAACTAGATTTTTTGCTTTGAGCACTCCAAAAATTTGGACTAAAAACTTTTTTCACGAGAAAAACAAATTAATTATTTTTGGAATAGGAGAAGTATTAAAAAAAAAATTACCAACAGTGTTCATTAGTGGACTCTATAAAAAAAATTTAATATAAAAATTGAAACTCAGTCGATTCCTTACACAAGGACTTACATTCCTTCTTTTATTTCCTTCAGTGGTCCTCACTCATCCACAGCCGGATAGAAAGTCAGACATTTTCCGCTGCTGCCTGTAGGTCTTAATAACGAAAATATCAATCTGTGCCGAAGAGGTTGGTATAGACCAGAGAATGTAACCAACTATGGAACAACAGACGAGCAGTTTTGGAGTTTTCGTATATTTTCCTAAATACATCAAATACGGTCGCAAAATTGTGATAAGTGGAGATGATCAATTAATAAAATGCATTTCTTAAAAAACATAAATTTCTATAGGACCATAGGATTTCGTCGCAGAAAACGGTGCTTGAAGTTTTGGTCTCATTTCAATCTAAGCTTTCAAAATCACACCAGATATACGCATTATAAGTAGGATGATGTAGTTTCTGTAAGTTAGACTTCTATATTTGGTTTTATATTATGCTTAATAGTTCAATATCTGTTTCAAAAAGGGAAAGCAAGATTTTCTATTTAAACAATTAGTTTATGAGAAAGAGTTATTAACTCTGTGGCCTAATAGCTATTACAAATTTTCTTTTATTGAAGAGGATTTGGACATGTTAAGGATTATCCACAGGAATTGTCCGAGGTATAAATTATTTCCACTATAATTTGCATTTGATCCTCACCTCAGCCATCTTTATTTATTAGCTAATTAAATTTTATCACAAGATGTTTTGGCCTCAGGGCCATCCTCATAAATCTTCATTCATATGTTCTCATATTATTAACCCTATTTCAACAAGGGCTTGTCATCAATTGTAATCTTGAAGCTGCTAACCTTTAAATTTTAGTTACATTTGACTTAGCACCATTTGATTTAGTTTGTCACATCTTCTATAACTAAAAATTTTTCTAACAGTTAAGCTACAACAGACGATGTGGCCACAACATTCCACCTTTTTCTTTTTTAGTTATAGAAGATGTGACAAACTACGTCAAATGTAACTAAAATTTAAAGGTTAGCAGCTTCAAGATTACAATTAATGACAAGCCCTTGTTGAAATAGGGTTAATAATATGTGAACATATGAATGAAGATTTATGAGGATGGCCCTGAGGCCGAAACGTCATGTGATAAAATTTAATTAGCTAATAAATAAAGATGGCTGAGCAAATTATAGTGGAAATTATTTTTTTATTTTTTGCACCCACTCAAATTTTACCATTTTATATTATTGGTAATAATAATCGGTTGCAAAAGGTTTTCTATAAATTTTATTTCATGAGAAAAAAATAACGACACTTTTTGAACTCCAAAATCTCTATATACACTCAAAAGGTGTAGCATATAAGAAGGAGAAAAAAAGGATGAAAACTTTTTTATGTTAATGGTTCTAAGAAAACACACGGGACATGGTTATTCTATTAAATTTTTAAATGAAAACTTGACAGAATTACTTCATTAGAGGATATATTTTGAAGTAAAAAGAATAAGGAAATAAATATGATGTGTCAATTCTTTTCATAAGTAAATATACCATATATTAAATGAAATTTTAATTTTTAGCTACCTGCATGGTTAAAAACTGCTGCTCATGCATTATTTCCTGAGGAATTCGAAACTGAAAGCAGCCAGACCCAAATTACTTTTGCATATCCAGTTGCTTTATTACCTTGGAATACTAAAGGTATGTTACTTGCTATAATATAAATTCTCAAGGTAAGCTACCTATCATGTAATTTGTTGAACACCATGTCCTGCTCTGGATAAAAAGTTCAAAAAGATAAACTTTATGTAGTGTTTAATCTGAGATGAGTTTAGATTAGGGTGTTTACAGAGCTAGCCTTAGGTAGGGTCAAGGGGCAACTGCTCCAGGCCCCTAAATACAAAATAAAATATTTTAGAAGAATAATATAAAACCAGTGTTGTATAATTTGTTCATACATATTAATAACAACAAATTATTTTGACTGACACTTAACAATAACTTGTGGTTCAGAATAATGTTGAATAGACTTTGTCCTCAGCAAAGAGGCCGAGATTTATCCAGGGACGCGCATCTCCTAATTGTACAGCTCTCAGCTTTAGTTATGGTGTTATAAAATGCCCCCTCTACATCAAGAAATGGACTTAGTACTATTTTCTCCTCAACAGCTAGCCCCACATGCCCTTTCACATATGAATGTGTGCACAGAGCCATTATTGAGATACTTATCTCTAATGAGTTTGTTTATGTTTAGTGTTTTCGCCATAAATGAAGTGACACATATGTCAAAATATGATTTGGAAGGTGTAGATCATCGGGGTTCGGTCATGCATTGAATACAACTATATTTTATAACTAAAATGAGTTATTTTTATGTCAACGTTCTGGCTTGGAAGAAAACCATCATTATTACATTTTTTCAGGTTACTTCCTGGGAAGTGAGATTCCAGGATGACCCAGAGTCTCATTTTGTCAATACCTGTGGAAGTTTCATTTAGATTCCTAAGGAAACCAAAAATATTTCAATTGCTATACTTGTTCATTCACAATTATTTCTTTGTTTTTCAGTAGCTTTCCTTATACTCAGTTAGAGATTTTCTATATTCAATACATTCATCAATTCTTTTTACTTTATTGAAAAGTTTTGTGTTTCTAGATCATGTTTTAGCGCGGTTCCTCCCTCCCCCATAGGGAGGAACCCCGCTTATAGGGTTGATACAATGAAACAATCCGGAAGTGCCGACTAGAAAATTTCGCGTTTCAGAACCCCTAGAGACCGAAAATAACGGTGGTTCAAATTTGTATATATATATATATATGTATATATTTATATATATATATATATATATATATATATATATATATATATATATATATATATATTTGTCTGTTCGCTCATTTCTGGCTTCCCTGATGGTCCGATTTTGATGAAATTTGGTACAAAAATCTGTCGTCCAATTTGAAAGGTCAAGTTCGTTAACCAGCAAAATCCGCCCACTGGAAGATGGCGTTTGGGGCGAAATTCGCGCAAAAAAAATCGTAACGCTTAAGTTTTTGAGTTCATAAGCTTGTAAGTACTCGTTTTATAGGATTCTTGGGCTAGGAAAACGAATGAAACCATTTTCAAGGCGATAGCTTTAACCGTTTTTGAGAAAACTGAAAAAATAATTTTTGAATGCCGTTTTTGGTTTGGGTACTTAGAATCATGGGATTCAGTTGAAACATTTACTGCATCTTCTACTTTCATTAAAACTAATATGTTGAAATTTTGGTTGCGTTTGGAGTTAAGGAAGGGTTAGAATAAAATATTTTATTAACAGACATAAAAAAGTTTTGGTAACTTTGTATACTTTCCCTAATATCTCGAAAAAGGTTAAGAATCTTGGGAAACGGAAGAATACCATTGGAAAGCTTACTAAATGCTCTACAAAAAAGGTTCTAATGAAAGTTTTGATTAGGCGATGTCAATCGGAGAAATAAGTGCTTAAAACTTTAAAGTAATTGATTTCGCTTATTCGAACTGTTCTTTTTGTCTTTGATTTTGATACTTAAAATTATGGGATTCAGTTGAAACACTTTCTGCATGTTTGAATTTCATCAACACTAATATGTTAAAATTTCGGTTACGTTTGGAGCTAAGGAAGGATTAGAATAAAATATTTTATTAACAGACATGAAATGTTTTGGGAACTTCGTATACATTCCCTGATATCTCGAAGACGGTTAGGAATATTGGTAAACGGAGGGTTACCATGCGAAAGCTTACTAAATGTTCTACAAAAAAGATTCTGAAACAATTTTTGATTAGGCTATGTCAATCGGAGAAATAAGTGCTTAAACTTTGAAGTAATTGATTTCGTTTATTCGAACGGTTCTTCTTGTTTGTTTTTATTCCTTGTTGTTTTTTCATTGGTTATAGTAGGATAATGTATTTGACAATAAAACAGATTAATTAAAATAAGAAAAGCAATTCATTGTTAAAAATATAACAGGCTGTACCGTATGAAATGTCAGTTTTGGATTTGTCGATTTCCTTCAAATTTCTTGAAACTGTCGAGGCTCCTACTCCGAGTTCTTTGGCATATTCCCTAGTGTTTTTAATTGCTTATAGTAGCCAAATGTATTTGTCAATAAAACAGGATACGTATAATTAGAATCAATATTTTGTTTCTTAGAATTCGAAGATGCCGTATGAATATCTAGATTACAGTACTGTTGTTGATTTCGTTCTTTAGAATTATTCTTGGTATTCCCTATTTTCATTTGTTACCCATAGTTTTTTATTGTTAGTAGGTTTTTCTTATTGATTATAGAATATAAATCTATTTGGCTATAAAACAGGATACGTAAAATTAGTGACAATATTTCGGAGATTTCTGAGCGAAATACTTTTAAGATTTTCTACCACCACGAACGGCTTTTTTCCTCTATTTTTATCCACTAGATAGGCTTTATTTTGCATATTATTCTATATAAGTTTTATTCAGCAGGGGATTCTGATGAAATGTCGTGTTTTTGCTGTGGATTTTAAATACGATGTATCTAAGATTAGATAACATTAGCGAGTCTACATAGTTAAGAACCGACGACGGAGGATTACTTCTTGCGGTTCAATGCCCGTAGAAGCAGAAGGTCCGCAGGAAATTTACCTGCTAAGAGTTAATCCTCAAGAGCTGTAAATATACCCCAGGTATCTGCCGACACAAATACAAAGCCTATGCGGAGAGCACCCCAAAAACACAGATCCAAACATAGGTTATATACTAAATATTCATAAAGACTACTTAGTTGTAAACCGATTCATCAATTAGCAATCAATAGTTTTCAACAAAGGTTATATACTAAATATTGAAAAAAAAGTATTTAATTAGAAAAAAAACAATATTACACAAGACTTGTTTTTGGTCCATTTGTGTCTACTTCATAGACTTAATTAGATATATTATTCTATTTTAGTTGGGCAACTAAACTTTGTTTTATTTTGTTAAATAAAGTTTTTTTTCTTGACTTGTTATTCGTCAAGACTTTTATTTGTCCTTGTGTATTAACTAGATAGGTTTTATTCGGCATATTATTCTATATAGGCTATATTAGGCAGGGTATTCTTCTCAATCTTGTGTACTTCTTCTTGATCCTTCTGTACATGGGCGTATATAAAAACAATTTCGGGGGGGGGGCTGAGACCATTTCCAGGGTATGGAATACTAAATATTTAGAGCTTGGAATAGTTTTAGGCAACTAAAACGCTATTACACGTAAAATAAAATATGTTTTATGAACTAAGTGATCTTATTTAATTTATTTTTAAGGGTTTTACGAGAAGTTTTTATCATCAATTCAAAATTTCGGGAGGGGCGGCAGCCCCCTCAGCCCCCCCCTCATATACGCCCATGCTTCTGTATCCACTAGAAAGGCTTTATTAGGCATATTTTGTATTGATTTATAGACCTTTGCTTTAGAATGAGAGCCAGATTCTGTAATTTCCGCTTCTGTGTAAAATTTAGCTACTGTCGGTGTCCCTGACGCCTTAATATCACTTTTATTCGAGATGTTCGAGAGGATTTTGACAATTTTCACGAGATATATAAAAAAAATAAGTTTATTTCTTTTCTAAGCTTATCAAATGGCACTAGGGACATGAACGGAACCGCGCTAAGATGCTGCAGTTCCTGCGAGTCGGACTTTTTTAATTAACAGACATTAAAATCCAGTAAAATAAACATATTTAATTTATTATGAGGCAGGAGTCTATGAGTATTAAGGTGGGTGAACTCCTTGCCTTAGGTCGTGGGTTCGATTCTCACTTTCGAAAGAAGAAAAGCCATCAGCCCAATTCTGGTCAGAAAAGGGCCTAACCTATGGACTAACCATCCCAAAAATCTGTGTTATGTATGAGCGGACGTTAAAATTTAAATAAATAATTAGAAAACATTCAAAATAAATGGTTAAATGTTAGGCAGTTCTAACTTTGCCCAATAAAATATTTTGAACACATTTTGTACATTTCACTATCGAACAAATTTTTGTGAAAACCCCTAAGAATAAATAAAAAGGTTAAACTTAACAATAATTGTGTGATTACAGGTTTGTGTGCTGTGAACAGTGGATCAGTATTAACTCTTGACAATGCAACAGTTCCTTTTCAGTTAACTGACTGTTATACTCTTGCAGTAGCAGACTGCTCAAATCGAGCTAGATTTGCCATTCAAGTAAAGAAATCCCATAATATAATGGTAGGTAAAATCTCAAATTATAATGGTAAATAAATAGCTGTTTTTTCGGCACAGTAGGAAGTAATGCAGTTTATTGTATTATCATGATGAACTCAGGGTATCCATGTACAATATACACCTTTTTGAGAATTTTGATTTAAATAAAGGCAGCAAAATGACACAGTACTATTGTCATACCTGTTGGTGGAGACCGTCGTCACTGGCATCGGTGAGAGTTCTGTGGGCGAGCGCTTTTGACATAAGTTTACGTCGAAAGCACTCGCTCCCAGTACTCTCACAGATGCCAGAGACGAAAGTCTCCACCAACAGGAATGACAACAGTTCATTTACTGGCAGACCTAACCCCTTAGATTATTTACCTGACACAGTACTAGTTGTTGCTGAGTTATAACAATGATGATTTCCAATATAATGCATCAAATAGATTTTTTTTGTAATACATTTTATATGAAGCCTATAAACAAGTACAAGATTTGATTGCTTTATTATATATATACATTGTGGATGCCATTGAAATTTGTATCAAAGTTCTAGGAATTGCTGGATGGTGGAAATTGAAGTTCATTATGGAAAATAAGAGGCCTCAAATTTCCTTTGTATTGGCAAATGTTTTCAAACCCATTCTTAGAGACTATGAGCAAGGCTTAGCTGAGTAAGGGGACCTTTCCATGGGCTTGAAAATGGCACTAAGTTCCTCAAAATGTTTGCCAATAAAATTAATTTTTGTGGAAATTTGTGATCTCTTATTTGCCAAATTGTATCAGAGTCATTCATAGTGTCCACTGCCTGTGAGCTCATATCCTGAACAACATAGAAATGCGAATTAAGTCATAAACATGTTTACTTATCATTGAATTTGTTAACTTTTGATTTTCGCCTGCCCCAAAAGGAATAATAAATCAGCAGAAGCTGAGCTTTATGCTTTTCATTTATCCTATTTTGAGCAAACTTCTCACCAAAAATACTAAAATACATTAAGGTGTCAGTCTACAAAAATCATCAAGGAATCACTGATACCACAACCTTCATATATCCATCCAATATTATAATGCAAATTTTATTTTTGTTGATAATCTCAGAAGCCTATTGAGGAGTAAATTATAATTTCAATTGAACTAACCACTACAACTTGAAGCCATGCCAATTAGCATGGACATTACTGACCATAATAAAATTATAAATACAATTTACTTAATTTAATTTGTTTCAGGCTGCAAAAGTGATAGGTGATGGAGACGTTGTTGAACTTACATCAAATAATAACGTTTCTTCGTACGCACATGTAAATGGCAAAGTTGTTGAGAATATAAAGCAGGGTTATCAGCAAACTGGAATAAATAAAAATCAGCTAAGGTAAGATTTCTCATAGGTCATAAATATTTTATTTATTAGAATTTTGTAAACTCTACATTAAATATTCTTTAATTTTACTCGATTATTTGAGAACTGTACACAGAACTAATGTATACTAATAAGTTATATTCAACTAAATCATTTATTTATTACCAAACCTATCTTAAACAAGGAATTTTATTTACTGTTCAAATCAAAATTAACATAAATGCTTCAATTTTCAGTGTCCGGGAGAGAGAGGAAGGCCTTTTAGAGGTTGAGCTAAGTTCAGGAGTTATGCTTTACATGTACAATACAACAGTGGTAATACTTGTACCTGATGTGTACCGCGGAACTACATGTGGCCTCTGTGGAGACTTCAACAGTGACACAATAAACGAGCCAGTCTCTGCTCACAGCGAATGTAACAGAGCTGCTTCCTCTCAGCCTGCCTCTTCAACACAACCTATATCATAACATGTTAAGGCTTATTTTATTTAATCTTTCCTACCAGCACATAACCTGCTGGATAATGTCTACCTAAATGGTATTATTGCTACTGTAAAGGAATGTCTGGTACACATTCCTAATATTTTTTCAACAATATAAAAATCTGGATTTTTTTTTACACACAAAGTAAATTTAACAATGCAAGAAAAGTCACAGCAACAATGCAATAGTTGAGATAAAGATTTTTTTTATTAAATAGTTTGGTAGCTATTTATATAAAATGCAATACTGTAAATCAAGAGCATGAGATTCACTTTATTTTGAAGAATAAGGAGCTCAAACAACTTATGTAAATGTACTGTAATAAATATACTTTTACAGCCCTCTCATAGGTCTTTGCCATTTATAGAATCTACTAAATAGAATATTTAATTAATTCAGAAATAGATTAAGTTAATTTATGTAGTTGTGTCCCTTTTATTAATAATTAACTAAGAGTATATTTTTATAGAAATGGATAAACTGACATTAGATATGTTGAATAATTTAAGTTACTACACCATGTAAATTTGTACATAATATACATATGATTACTGCGTAAAAACGTTTAAATTTATCATCGAAATGCAACCTGAAGTAATAATGTCAATATGATTTTATTGTTTGAAGGAGAGATTTGACATGTTTATAAGGTTTTTATCCCCCCCCCCTCCCACAGAATAATTTATCCATAGGACTGGAGATGACTCTACCGGTAAGTTCTGATAAACATTTGCAACCTGGAACTGAGACACAGAGTGTAGATAATGATGAAACTCAGTTTTGCCATAGTATTTGTGATAGAGATATGCCAGCATATTTTACAAATAACTATGTCTTCATAGCTGAAAGAGATCTTACTTACTCTTGCAAGTGATGAGAATAAAATGTGGAAGCAAGCAATAATAAATCAGTTTGACTTCCTTTCAGAAAATGTCACTAAGGATCTTGGCAGTCTATCTCAGGCAAGAAAGTTAAGAAATAATTGGAAAGCCTACAGTGTGGGTCATGAATTAGTTAACATTTGAAAAAATCATTTGACATATTTTAAAAATTGTTTATTCACAAGAAAGCTAATTAGTTGCATATTTTTAAAAATTACATCATCTAAATGACCACCATTTCGACTTTTGCACTATTCTGAGCGACTACCAAAATGTTCAAATATAGGCTGATGGTTTCTTTTAGTTGACATAATCTATTTGGTTTATAGATACCGACACGACTCTTTAAATAATCACGTAAAAATAAGTCTGCTGGGAATAGATCTTGTCTTCAGGGTGGCCTTGGGATGTCGCCTCGTCTGGAAATCAGCTTTTTCAGAAACATTTCTTTGACCGCTGGCAGAGATTCGTTGAATGATTGAAAAGTGGCTCTATCTTTCTAAAACGTTGTATCACTTGGTTTTTACGCTGTTACAATTGTAGCCAGCAAATTCCAGTAGCATCGGTACTAATAACTCCGGAAAGAAGAAAATTTTCAAATACTCAGCAGAATTAACAGTAACTGAATGGCCGCACAAATCTTCGAAAAAGTAAGGCCCATAAGCCAAAAAAAAAAAAAAAAAAAATAAAAAAAATCGGCCAAGAGATGTCGGTGATCTCTTTGCCGGTGAATATTTGAAAATTTCGGTAGTCGCTTATAAGAGTACAAAACCTGAAGCAAAGGTCATTTAGATGATGTAATTTAAAAAAAATAAACTCCAACTAAGCTTTTGTGCTAATAAGCAATTTTTAAAATATGTCAAATGGTCAAAATATACAAGTTTTTCAAATGTTAACGAATTCCGTGTCCACCATGTAATGGTTCTGTTGATCAATACAAAGCTAGCTTAGTTGCGAAGGGTTATATCCAGAAAAAGGATGAGGATTTCTTCAGCACATACCAAGTGACTATCAGGTGGCAGATAAGCTTACTAAGCTTCTTCCAGCACAATCTTTTTTGAAGAGCAGGCTCCATTGGAGTCTTGAGTTTGGGGGAAGGTGATGGAGCTACAAAATAGAACAAGACTCAAAACAGATGTTTTATTCAATACCAACTTTTGCTAGAACAAATAAAACTGCTTTTCTCAAGTTAGCTCGCTCAATAAAAATATATCAACACAGGTAGCAGAAAAGATTTATTCATTTTTTATTTTATTTTAATAGCATGTCAACCCTTAAGGTCATTAACACCATTCCTTTGATTGGTAATTATTGTTTAGTGATTAGACATATACATATACATACACACATGTATGCACACAGACACACGTACATCCATATACGTACATATGCATATCAGTGTCCTTTAGCCATGCTTACAATGGTATTTTTAATTTAAGGTGTAACTATATTTTGTTGTATTGAATTTTGATATAAGGTTGAATTAAATTTTGTCAATTAACTTCGAGGCATTTAAAAAGTTGAAAAGCCGCTCTACTTGGTTAGTATGATCGCCTAGAATTTCATCTAAGGAGTCAGGCAGTTGGTGTTGCTTTTTTAGTTGCTCATAAGCACAGCAATTCGTCAGATTGTATTTAACAGTGAGGAGCACATTGCATGAGCTGCAAATTGGCGGAGGTTCCTTTGACATAAGGAAGGAATGGGTGAGGTTTGTATGGCCAATTCTCATACGGGTTAGCACCACTTCCTTTCTTCTTGTGCCATTTGTTGATGTCTTCCATGATTTAACACATCCCTTTATTTCTCTGAGTTTTTTTCCCTCACTTGTTGCCAAACAGTTTGCCATGTATTCCAAATCAAATCTTCTGAGTGGGCCATTAAATCAAATTTTGAAACTTTGTGGAAAAGCATACCTTCTCTAATTGCTTTCCTTGCCAAGATATAAAAGATTTATGATCGGCCAGATTGAGTTTTAAAATAGTCCCTTTTATATCAGGCTGTACCGTATGAAATGCGAGTTTTGGACTTGCTGATTTCCTTCAAATGTCTTGAAACTGTCATGGCTTATTTTTTTCTCAGAGGATCGTTCTCACAACACAGTACGCAAGTTACTGATTAAGTAATAAAAATACTAGCTATAGCTTTAATTCTGTATGAATAACAATGATGCTTGTAACTAATGAAATAAAAAATGGAAAGGATTAAATTGTAAAGTAAACAAAACTGACATTTCATACGGTACAGCCTGATAGTTTTAGAAAGTTTTGTATTTACTTAGTTATTCCACATATATTTAAGTTTTGAAATAATGAAAATTTGATATTTTCATTATTTTAAACAATACTTAATTTTAAAACGTTCATTCAACCGTTTAGATTCATCTAGACCAGCATCGAAAATTTATTTTTGAATTTTTCAAATTATCAATAACACTGCATAAAATGCCTAAAAATATTGACGACTTTAACACTTCTTTAAATTATAACAAATAAATAAAACCTTCACATAAATAATAGAAATAATCAAAGCAGTTTACAAAAATGTATGACTGCTTATATTGTTAATTTTTTACGTACTGCAGAGGATATTAAAAGCAATAAATCCCCCAAAATCATACTAACAAAATACTATAAAATTATAAGTGAACATTAGAACCAAACAACACTAAAATTGAATTATGATATAGGAAATAATTATGTCTATTTACTTCTCTATATAAAACCATCGAATTCTTGAACTGTATTTTTCCAGATTTAATAATTAGTAATAAAATGGTTACAATGAGGAAGGTTCTTAGTGAATACAGCATGAAGCTGAACACCGCCAAAACCAAACCAATGTAGCTATCAATAAGGTCGCATTAAAAAATGTGAAGAGTTTTCTGTACCTTGGCAGTAGATTAACAGAAGATGGAAAGTCATGCCAGGAAATCTCCACCAGAATACACCTAGCCTTGAAAAGGAAGCTTAACACGTTCGGGCCGGTTGTGGCTTATGCGTCAGCAGATAGCTTGGCTTACTTTCTATACCCTCTACTCCGGGCCTTGTTCTATACCCTTTGTATTTGGTTTGGGACCTGATTACGTTATTCCCGGTTAAGTTTACGGGTCTGGTATTGTATGATAGTGAATCTGCTAGAAAAATTCCTTCAGCCGGCCCGTTGTCGTATTCCTTCAGCCAGTAAGTGGCGTATTTGACACTTAAATAAATTGTAATTAATCACTACAAGTACATCATTTCAAAAGTTTACTCATTTATTTTTTTTATATGTTTGCCAAAATAACTATACAAGAAGACGGGGAGAAGGAAATTTTTTTCAAAGCCATCAGTCCTAATTATTATTATTATTATTATTTATTGATGGTGATGCTCTGCGTCTAAAGCGAAGAGTATCAGTCCTAATTAAAACACTGGTTTGGAGCAAATTGTTATATGGCTGTGAGACATGGTGCATATATGAAAGAGATAAGAGGAAATTAGAGGCGTTTGAAATGCAGTGTTACAGAAGAAAGTTAAAAATATAATAGAAGGACCACATAACAAACAAAGGTGTGTTTGAAAGGATAAGCGAAGAAAGGATTCTAAGTACCTCCATATCCGCGAGAAGAGCCAAGTGGATTGGGAGTCTAATTCGTCAAGGAGGACTACTAACCACCATTGAGGGAGGGACTACTACTACTATCCACCAATAGAGTGGGACGACCACGGATGTCGTTCGCAGAAGAACAACACAGGACAGAGTAGAATGGCGAAGAAGAGGGAGATATTTGCTGCAAACCAATCGATAGATTACGACTAGAGAAGAAGAATAAAATAAGGAGATGAAAACAATAAAACACATTCAATTCTTTAAAAAATAAAATTTTATGGAACAACTCGATCAATTTCCAAGAGCCCACAATAAGTTATTTCTATTACATTATGATTTACTTACAATTATTTACAATAAAATATTTATATACATGGATATTCATCAGCAGGCAAAGTATTGAAGGAATGTTTGTTAAGAGGAATTGTACGCAATATTTAATAAATCTATGATTGCAAAACCTGTTGCATACTGTTGACATGATTTGTTTGGAGAGTTTCCAGAAACTTCATTCCATTTGCAGAAATTACTTCTTTATTAAAAGTCACTTCATCCCGAGCATTTTGTAATGTGTTGCAATGTACTTGATATTTAAATACAGCCCAGAGGAAATCCCAAGCTGATAATTCAGGCCATAATACACCAGTAAAATGAATATAGCTGTAAGAACCCTGGAAATTAAACAAAAACATATTAAACTTATGTAGCACTATACCATAGCAATCTATTAGGTTATCTTCAATTTTTCCAAACCAATTTTTGAAGAATGTAACAAACGATAATTATAACCATTCTCTCTCTACTGAGTACATGAATGTAACATGGACGCCCGGTGGCTGTGAGCGTTAAGGCGAGAGCACTTAACACTCTGTGCCGAAGGTCGTGGGTTGGATTCCCAATATGGGGTGGTGGCTTTTCTTTAGAAAAAATAAAAGACATCAGCCCTATCCTGGCTAGAAAAGGGTAGTAACCTAAAGAAAACCCGCCCTAAAATTTTCAGTTAATAATAATGGACGTTAAAATTAAAATAATAATAATAACATGAACCTTAAGTATTTTAAAATTTTGTTCTTACAATTTATATGAAACTGATGAGAAGAGAGAAAATGTTTATGAGCATTCTACATAATATTAATACAGATAATGAAACTGGATGATTAAATGGACCAGTTATGATAAAAGAATGAAAATTTCCAGTCTTAAATTCTTCATCATTATACCAACCATAAAAGCCAGAGGAATTTTGAATAAAATCAGGTAAGTGTAGAAATAGATAATCAAAAATGGAAGAAGGTGTATTATAGATAAATACAACACAATCAGGTACCAATAAGAGTTTACCGTTCTATAAAATTTGATAGATGAGATTTCTCAGGAAACTAAATTTTTCATTCCAAAATGTAAAGCTGAATTTTATCATTACCCTTCAGTTCAATATTTAGAAATGCTAAATTGATTAAACAGGTTTCTTCAAATAAGTTTTGAGTAATGTTCGTAAATAACACATTGCTTCTTATTTTACCCCTTAACTTGCACCTCTAGTCTGTTATGGATTTGGTGTACACCTGAGCCTTCAGAAGGTCATATGGCAGCATACGAACCCAATGATTCGCATATTGTCTTGCTTATTTCACAAATATTTAGACTTCTAAACAGAAAGAATGTTTTTTTTTTCTTTCTTCCAGAATATATTTATTAAAAAACAAGAGGCTCGATAGCCATGAATTTTAAAGCGTAACACTCTATGCCAAAGGTTATGGGCTCAATTTCCACTACAAAAAAAAAAAAGGAAAGGCATCATCTCTATCCTGGCTAAAAAAGGGTAGTAGCCTGTAAACATCTATCCCAAAAAATTGCCGTTATTAACAAAGGATCGTTAAATTAAAATAAAATAAAAACGCTATGAATTTTTAAAAAATCAAGCATTTGATAAGAAATAGAATTAAAAAAGAAGAGCTTTTGAACTTTCTTGTTTACCTGACAAAGCAAAAAATCACTCAGCCTGGATTCACCAGATGTTCGAATTAATAAATCTGGTGGAGGTGAAGATCCAGTGTACAAACAATTCTCAAACAATGCAATATTTACATCACTGATATCCAATAATCCACTCTTTAGCCCCTTCAAAATATGGTTGACAGAATTTGTCATTTCATCTTGAGCTAAAAATACCAAATACAACTGATATTCATACAATATTTGATTGAATTATCACAAGAATAGTGTAAAAACTGTTTTTGTTTAAAAGAACATTCTATTCATGCTTTAAGTACTATTCATCATATTTTTATTTATTAAAAACTAGCTGAATACCCGTGCTTTGTCACTGCAGATAAATAGTTATTTTGTTGTATTAAATTATGTATCATAAAAATGAACGCTACTATATTTTGTGCAGTTGACTATAGCACAGTTCCCGTACCACTATATGTTATTCATCAATTGATAAGTAATCAAAGAATAATGTTTCTTGACACTGGGGCGCTCCGGACCAGTGTAAAGAAACAGATAACCATCTATAGGTTACCAGTAACATGAGTTTAAACAGTAAAGGTTAAAATTCGATGTCAATAATAAATGGACCTTAAAATTTAAGAAGTTATGTTTCCAAGATGTCATTTGGAAACATCCATTATATTTGCGAGCATTACCAAGAAGTTTTTTGACTTGGGATGCTGATGGGTGAGGAGGCTGTGCAAGGGTTCAGGATATTATTACCTCGGATGGACCATCACCAGATATAGTGTAAACTCTATGAGGGACAAAATCACAGTTTATTTCGAGTAATTCAAGGTCTGCCATCATAGTTGAAATGAACTAAATAAAAATAATATTCTGAAATAAATACAGTACGGCAACAGCTGACCTGTTATCATCCTAGCAACGCATGCTGCCTTGGCGTACATGCTCTCATTGAAACCAACTAAAAATTCAAACCCTCTAAAAATACTTAAAAATTTGAATATAAAGAAATCCTTTCTTAGCGAGTGTTTACATCTCAAAGGGAGTGTCCATGCAAAATGGTTTGGGCTGGGCGATGATAGGTCGGTGACTGACTGAGTGGCATTTGACAAATATATAGCAGATTAACATTATTTAATTTGGTGGCTATATCATCAAATAATTAACTTATTCACCAGCTCAATTCATCTTCACTTGGATCCTGAAATTTTTCTCCAGTAGTGAAATTTTTCAACTGGCAAATTCTCTACGTTTAATGTCTGCTTAGTGGTAACAAAACCAAAACAAAAATGATCTCCCTTATTACAGCCAGCTTCTTCAGATGGTGTATACAGATTATTAGTTCACTAATATAAACTGTCTGGAGCAGACCTGCCTTTTTATCCGTAGCTTGCTGCATGCTAATCTCCTCCAGTATGGTATTAAAACATCTAATCCCTATATGTTAAAAGAAGAACATCCTAATTCCTAATCAAGGAGGGATTAGCAGCAGGGTGGGTATAAAAAGAGCTGGTCGTAATGATATTTTGCTTTTAGTAACCCAGCAACCCAAATGCACGACCTGAAGAAGCTGACTAAGGAAAGATTTACGAATTGAAAAACTGCACTTCTGATGAGAAATGCTGGGTTGCAAGAGATCATCATGGCAAACATGATTTTTCTGATTCATGCAAAATGGATTGTTTAAATCTGTATCTGTTTGGACACAAACATTTCTGGGCAAACACTGGTTGTGTTAGACCAAATTAAAGTTGTTAATAATCAAAGATAAAGAATGAGTCTACAACACCATACTTAACCCCTGAAGACACCTGTGTAGGGATTTTTTAATGGCCAAAAAAATTACTCTGAGAAAGAGGGAATTTTTATTTACACTAGCCAATAAACAGTTGTTGGCTTTATATTTATTTATTATATTTTTAATTTGAAAGAATATATTCTTACAGAGTATAATCAGAAAACAATTAAATTATTGGTAATATGCTAATGAAAATTACCTGTGTAAGAAAACGCAACATTTAAAACTGCATTTTTATTTTCCTTGGTTAAAAGTTCTGCTTCTGCTATCAATTTTGTTATGTCTAGAGGAAGGAGTGAGGTGTTACCTATAATTCTTATTTTAATACCTCGCTCCATTAATTTATCTCTAAAAAAAAAAAAAAAGAAATAAATCAGTTCTTAACATGCCACAATGGTCCAGGTACTCTACAAGTATTATAGTCAATAGTACGCCTTATAGTCCAATTTTGTGTTTCCAACTATTTAAGGTTGGAAGGTGCCGAGGATGTTCTAGAAACCCAACCTCTCATAACTATAATGTCAATTTTATAATTTAAAAATATAAGTCATTATAAAGAAGGCTAACCTGTTTGGTCTGCAAGTGCCTTCAATTTCCTTACAAAAGAAGCTAGGAATAATTATAATAAAATAAATTTATTAGGAAATTGTCCCAAATCAGCATTCAACAATAATGAATTTCTGTGTCTTACTTCTCTCCTAAAAGACGTTTCAGTTTTTCCCTGGTTAGCTCCAATAAATCATTCACTTCTTCTTCACTTCTCTTAAAATTTTCAATACTGAAAGCATAAACTGTTACTTCCTTGACGCCCAAGTCTAAACACCACTGAAGGGTTTCTGATAGCTTATCAAATCTGAAATATAAGGGTTTTCGATGAAATGGTTAATTATCAATATTTTCATCATCAAATTTAAAACACGAAATAGCTACATTCTTTCGGAAATTGGTTAAAAGAAAACTAATAGTCAAATACCAGTTGGATCATATTAATCAGAAAGGGAACAAGCGCCAGCAACAACATACCAACTACTCTTAAAGTTATAGACTCTGTATTTAATAAATTATTGGTACTATATGGTTCTATTTAGTAGTAAACTATGGTTCTGTAGAGCGATGCTACATTTCTGAAAAACTAAATAGCTCCAGAATTTATCCATCTAGAAAATAACCCAGTAAACGACAAAATTGATAAAGAAGTCATCTCCTCTACCTACTCCACCATCTTCCATTTATTAAAAAATTCTTCCTTATACTCCATACCGCCTGCATTATTGTCCTTCATACCTGCCTCCCTTCCATTAACACACCTGACTGTATTTTATGACTGTGTTTTATGACACCTGACTGTACGGCGCCGCTCTTTCTTTCATCTCCAAAGTACTCTGTTCATTGGGTGGTCCAGACCCCCCCCCCCTCACCAACTCCTTTCCCCTAGGTTTCCTTGTATCAACAAACAGAAATGATCCCGCATCTGTGAGGTATAGTTCTGAATTTTCTCATCGGTAAGCCCATCTTGTTATTCTTATATCTGTTCTAATCTAATCTGTTATTCTTATATCTGTTTAATCTAACCTGTTATTCTTATATCTGTTCTAATCTAATCTGTTATTCTTATATCTGTTCTAATCTAATCTGTTATTCTTATATCTGTTTAATCTAACCTGTTATTCTTATATCTGTCCTCCTAATAATCTAAGCACTACTATAGCACATTGTTCTCCTAGCTGTATATTATGTTTTTTTCTCTTTTTTCTTTTCATATATGTATGTATGTATATGTGTATGTATATATATATATGAAGGCTTGAATCTCAAGTTGAAACGTCGGCACCAATAAAACCATTTTCATTTGTAAAATGTTTTTATTAAGAAGCAGTGACCGAACCCCGACAATCCCTAACTTACTAACGGGCCATTCCACGTCAATTCAACCAATGAAAGTACTGTTTACAACCCGACCCTCTTAGATTTTTTTTGAAATTTTGAATCCAAATAGCTCTAACAACTCCTTGAATGGTACAATTTTTTAAAAAATTTTATCTGTTTCCGTTTTTTTTAGTATTAATTTTCAAAGTATTGAAAAACAGCCTTTTTTTGGCCAACTGGAAAATGTTAATTCCTTGATAGATTGAGTTCTATTTTAGCTAGAACAGTCAGCATAGTCTCATTGTTTAGCTTATTAAATGGACGTTAATTTGATATACAACAAGACCAACTTATTTTACATTTTAAAAAAAAATTCGAAAACTTGTACGTAACGGTTTTTGAAAAACTGTACTTTTAAAATTCTGAAAAAAATATATTTGAATCTTCAGTTCATTGACTACATATGCTGTTAGTTTCATTATGGGATGGAAACGGGATCATTTTATAACATAATTTTGACTTTATAATTGTCACTGCGTGGTTGGTAAAAATATGGTGAGTGATGGATATTTGTATTGTAAATTCAGCAATAAGCATCCCTGATCAAAAGTTGAATTTTTTTCAGG
The DNA here is from genome assembly GCA_946811695.1 of Gonocerus acuteangulatus. NCBI lineage: Eukaryota > Metazoa > Arthropoda > Insecta > Hemiptera > Coreidae > Gonocerus > Gonocerus acuteangulatus. Next base: position 72,955,757 of record OX328125.1, read on the forward strand.
CAGAACTAAAATTAAAGGGGAGATTTGAAGAAAAAAGAAAAAAAAAAAAAAATTACCGGAACCCAGAAATTGCACCCTTTCTCAATTATTACAAATTTTATTTTTCAAATAATGTTTTACATAATTTTAGACTACAAATGATGCTGGTTTTATTATGGGATGGCAATGGGGGGGGGGGGGGGGGGGAAAGACCATTTATAACATTTAATAAACGGTCATATCCATTTTTGTGCTATTGTGTGTAACTGTGTAATTTGTTGAGTACACATGCCAGCTACCACTGGTCAAAAATCGTTTTGTACAAATTTTCAAAACATTTTTTGAAAAATGAAATTTGTAATAATTGAGACATGTTGGATATTAAATTTTATTTCATCCATCTCCTCATTTTGGTTGAGTACACATGTCAGCCACCACTGGTCGTCATATTCACAGGCAATAAAACCACTGCATATTTTTTCATTGAAGGCTACTGGATCAGAGTCTAAATCAGTTAAAATTATTTTGTAAAATGTTCCCATAATGAAACTAACAGCATATGTAGTCAATGAACTAAAGATTGAAATATATTCAGAATTTTAAAAGTACAGTTTTTCAAAAATCGTTTTGTACAAATTTTCAAAACATTTTTTGAAAAATGAAATTTGTAATAATTGAGACATGTTGGATATTAAATTGTATTTAATCCATCTCCTCATTTTGGTTGAGTACACATGTCAGCCACCACTGGTCGTCATATTCACAGGCAATAAAACCACTGCATATTTTTTCATTGAAGGCTACTGTATCTGTGTCTAGATCAGTTACCTACCAGTTCAATTTCACTTTTATTGAAGTTCGAGTAAAGTTGAGTATTAATTTTTTTCTTATTTAAAGGAATGAAAGGGTGCAATTTCCGGCTTCCAGTAATTTTTTTTTTTTTTTTTTTTTTAGCGTGGTTCCTTCCTCCCCCATAGGGAGGAACCCCGCTTATAAGGTTGATACAATGAAACAATCCGGAAGTGCCGACAAGAAAATTTCGCGTTTCAGAACCCCTAGAGACCGAAAATAACGGTGGTTCAAATTTGTATATATATATATATATATATGTATATATTTATATATATATATATATATATATATATATATATATATATATATATATATATATATTTGTCTGTTCGCTCTCTAGCTCAAAGACGAATGGTCCGATTTTGATGAAATTTGGTACAAAAATCAGTCGTCCAATATGAAAGGTCAAGTTCGTTAACCAGCAAAATCCGCCCACTGGAAGATGGAGTTTGGGGCGAAATTCGCGCAGAAAAAATCGTAACGCTTACGTTTTTGAGTTCATAAGCTTGTAAGTACTCTTTTTATAGGCTTCTTGGGCTAGGAAAACGGATGAAACCATTTTCAAGGCGATAGCTTTAACCGTTTTCGAAAAAATTGGAAAAATAGTTTTTGAATACCGTTTTTGGTTTGGGTACTTAGAATCATGGGATTCAGTTGAAACATTTTCTGCATGTTCTACTTTCATTAAAACTAATATGTTGAAATTTTGGTTACGTTTGGAGTTAAGGAAGGGTTAGAATAAAATATTTTATTAACAGACATAAAAAGTTTTGGTAACTTTGTATATTTTCCTTAATATCTTGAAAAAGGTTAAGAATTTGGTAAACGAAAGAATACCATTAGAAAGCTTACTAAATGCTCTACAAAAAAGGTTCTGATGAAAGTTTTGATTAGGCGATGTCAATCGGAGAAATAAGTGCTTAAAACATTAAAGTAATTGATTTTGCTTATTTGAACTGTTCTTTTTGTCTGTTTTTATTCCTTGTTATTTTTTAATTGCTTATAGTTGGATAATGTATTTTACAATAAAACAGATTAGGCAAAATAAGAAAAACAATTCATTGTTAGAAATATAGCTTGCCAAGAGAAAAAGATTCGTTGACGTCTTTTGAATATTTTCAATTGCCTTTATGCTGTTGGTTTTTTTATTTTATTTTTTAATTGATTTTATCTGTAGAATTATTACTATAGTAAAAGAACACAGGAATGTGTGAAAATATTTGATATTTTCCAATTCATTGAAACGTATGAAATGAAGTATCGGTAGAAGAGGATTCTAGGGTCTTGCGGACCTGACCCCAGGTATAGCCAGCCATAAAACCCTTTGAACAAAGGCCGAGGAAAATATTATCTGTTTCTATTCTATGCTTTTCAAATGAGAATAGGGATATGAACAGGAACCGGGGTCTCCCGTGGTCTAATGGCTAGCGCCTTGGATTCATAAGCGGGAGATGGTGGGTTCGATTCCCAACCTCCGGCAGGAATTTTATCATCCCACGGCTCGCTGGTGAAATTCCTCGCTACACCCTGGATGTCGGCGCTAATGACCTAGATGTAGATGTGCCGTAAAAAAAAGAAAAAAAAAAAAAGAAAAAGAAAAAAAAAAAAAAAAAAAAAACTGGAACCGCGCTAAGATGACGCAGTTCCTGCGAGTCGGACTTTTTTTTTTTCAAATCTCCCCTTTAATTTTAGTTCTATCTGAAAACAATTCAAATTTTGATCAGGGATGCTTATTGCTGAATTTACAATACAAATATCCTTCACTCACCATATTTTTACCAACTACGCAGTGACAATTATAAAGTCAAATTATGTTATAAAATGATCCCGTTCCCATCCCATAATGAAACTAACAGCATATGTAGTCAATGAACTGAAGATTCAAATATATTTTTTTCAGAATTTTAAAAGTACAGTTTTTTGAAAACCGTTACGTACAAGTTTTCGAAAATGTTTTGAAATGTAAAATTTGTAATAAGTTGGTCTTGTTATATATCAAATTAAAGTCCATTTAATTAGCTAAACAATGAGACTATGCTGACTGTTCTAGCTAGTATAGAACTCAATCTATAAAGGAATTAACATTTTCCAGTTGACCAAAAAAAGGCGTTTTTTCAATACTTTGAAAATTAATACTAACAAAACGGAAACAGATAAAAAATTTTAAAAAATTGTTTTTGGTTATTTTTTGTTAGAGTAACCAACCTACCAAATTTGATTAAAATCCAAGAAGGTCGGGTTGTGACCCTTGTTGATTTGACATGGAATGACCCTAACTAAATATTTGTTATTTTACCTATTCAGCATTAACCCAATCATGAGATTGTTTCCAATATGAAAGTCTCTAGAAACATTGCCTCAAAAAGGCCTTCAGTTCAGTCACATCGAATTAAAATGTATTTGAGTTAAACATTGAAACTGAATATATTGTTTTTCTCTTCACTAATAAAAAGCATAATGCAATGAAATTGTTTTGGGCTATTCCAAGACTCAAATTCATGTATTATCTGTTACTACCATTTAAAATTAAAATATATAGAATTTGATATTAAATATTAATAAACAAATTTTACTTACCCTTTGGTATGACCCTCAATTTTCCTTACATTCGTTTTCCGGGCAAATCTTCGATTACCATCCATAATGAAAGCGACATGTTTCGGAATAGTCCCACATTTCAGAAGCTTCAAGAAAAGTAGATGAGGCCACTTTAATGTACTGTCCGTAATCCAACTCATTTCCTTGATAGATATTCAATACAGTTAGGAGCAGTATTAATCAATAAATAAGCAACGAAACGTGATAGGTGAAATTAAATTGATTGAATTTTGAATACAGCTACTTTTGTTGTTTATCAAAAAACAACTAATTTAAAAGTGAATAGTTGCCACCGCATCACATTGACAAGAGATTGATAACCATGACTGTAGCTATCTGAAAGTTAAGACAATAATCATCTGTAAAAAATAACCTCGCTGCTTTGCACTTCGTATACATGCTAACCAACAAACTATAATATTAAATCATTTGTTTAACCGACGTTTTAATATTATAGTTTGTTGTAATATTAAAACATTGTCTTAATATTACAGTTTGTTGTAATATTAAAACATTGTCTTAATATTACAGTCTGTTGATGTTAACCATAAAGCTCAATTTTTGACCCAATAATTGCTTTTGAAAGCAACAGGAATATTATTTTTAACGAACAAACGAGCAATTATTCTCCTACAATTACAGTAATTAAACAGATATGAAATAACAAACTAGTGATACTTTTCTATGTTTAAAAATAAAAATACTTCTGGATTTTACCTATTCAAACAAAATATTTTATTCCTGGTTTGATATGAGAAGCATAGAAAGGAAATTCCTGGAGGATTGTGGAGATCACTATACTCCGGAAAACATGCATTCCTACGAGGAGACTAGCAGAAGCAAGAGCATAAAGAAGCTAGGAGAGTTCTGGGGAAGGCTATTAAGGGACGTAAAAGTAATAGCTGGTGTATATAGAAAATAATTTCGGAGGGGGCTAGGAAAATTTCGGGGAGGGGGCTGAGACCATTTCCGGGGTATGAAATACTAACAATCTAGATCTTGGAAGAGTTTTAGCCAACTTAAACGCTATTAAACCCAAAATAGAATATGTTTTGTGAAGTAAATGATATTATTTAATTAATTTTTAAGGGTTTTATGAAATTTTTACCGATCAAATCAAAATTTCGGGGGGGGGGGGGCTGGAGCCACCTCAGCCCCCCCTTATATACGCCCATGATAGCTGGAAGAAACTGCATGAAGAGGATACGTGTGGAATACCCTACAAAATGGTTATGGCAAGAGTGAAAAGTTCAAGCTTGTCACCACCTACTTTTCCTGATCTGCTGGAGAAAATAGTTGCAACACTTATTTCAAGGCAAAGGGAAATGGTTGCTACATTACATCAGCTACCCGTGGAGGATCAGATGTCTGAGGTCACGCAGGAAGAACTGGATAAATCCTGTAAAAATGCCAAGAACACTAAAGCTCCGGGCCCAGACAATATCCCGAATGTTGCCTTCAAAATGGCTGTAAAAGCTAGGGTAGATCTTTTCCTCGAGGCCTAAAAATGGCTATAACTGTCTCCGCGAACGCACCTTTCCGACCCAATGTAGGAAACAAAATCGTGTTCTTCAACCAAATGGCAACGATCCGCCAGAAGAACCTTTATTTTACAGTCCAGTTTGCCTACTGTACAGAGAAAGGAAAGTACTGAAGAGGATTGTGTAAAGCAGACTGAGCGAAATATCTGGGGGTCTGGCAGAGAACCAGTATGGCTTTAGAAGAAGAAGATTGAAATTGGTGATATTTACCTCGTGATAAAAACTGCCCGAGAAGCCATTGTAGGAAAGAGGCGGAGGAGAGGGACCAAAAAGTACTGCGCCATAATAACTTTGGATGTAAAAAATGCTTTGAAATCAGCAAGGTGAGATTGAGAAGAATGGAAGTGCCACAATACCTCATGAGGATTATGAGGAAACGGAATTCACTGAAAAACATCTGAAACGGACTTCACTGAAAGAGATATGAAGCGGACGATGGCTTAAGAACAACAAAGATAACTGGTGCATGGGCGTATATAAGGGGGGCTGAGGGGCTGCACCCCCCCCCCCCATTTTGATTTGATCGGTAAAAATATCATAAAACCCTTAAAAATAAATTAAATAAGATCATTTAGTTCATAAAAAATGTTCTATTTTGGATGTAATAGCGTTTTAGTTGGCTAAAACTCTCCCAAGACCTAAATTGGTAGTTTTCCATACACCGGAAATGGTCTCAGCCCCACCCCCCCCCTCCGAAATTATTTTCTATGTTCCCCATGAACTGGTGGAATTCCTCAGAGTTCGGTTTTAGTTCCTTTGCTGTGGAATGTGATGTGCGAGGCTGGCACAACCATTTGCCAGTATTCAACTGTAGGTCGACAGCTTGCAGACTATAAAACCGAGGAGCTTTTTACATAAAAGCCGGAAAGTCATGAAGACCATCACTCTGGCTGTTGGAGAATTTGACATCTCTTCCCATTCATCCATCAGATACCTCGGCATGCAGATCGTTGAGAGGTTACGTTTCAGTAAACATTTGAAGAGGCCCTGGCTCGGATAATGCCGAACATAGGTGGACCAAGGCAAAATCGAGGAAGACTGCTGCAAAGATTAACCAGCTCTACCTTGCTGTATGCAGCTCCCGTTTGGTCGAGCGTAATGGCGGTAAAGGCATATGCACGTACTTGTAATAGTATTGTACTCTACGCCATGGGCGTATATAGGGAATAATTTCGTAAGAGGGGTGGGAAAATTTCGGGGGGGGGGGGGCTGGTACCATTTCCGGGGTATTGAATAATACCAATTTAGAACTTGGAATAGTTTTAGGCAACTCAAACGCTATTACACCCAAAATAAACTATTTTTTATGAACTAAGTGATCATATTTAATTTATTTTTAAGGGTTTTATGACACATTTTTACTATATAATCAAAACTTTTTTTGGGGGGGGGGGAGGTGCAGCCCCCTTATGTACGCCCATGCTTTACGCGCGGTCCGAGCTTCCCGTACAGTACATCATATCGCCTCTACCATGTCAAACTATCGAATATGAAAATCGGAGCAAAATAGGAACGAACATAGTCTATCCACTGACAAAGTAATATATTGAAAAATGGTCTTATTCGATAGTTTATTAAAGGCATTTAAGGTTATTCTATAAAGGGATTAGAGTTGTGACAAACCCTATCGTCCACAATCCAAGAGCAAAGTCCCGAATCTAAAAACGAGATTTTTCATATTCGATAGTTTGACATGGCAGGGACAAGATGATGCTGCGTGTGTTGTTGCAGAAATGCCTCCAAATGACCCCCCCCCTCACAACGTTCGCTCTAGGAAAATACTATTACCAATACCTTTCTCATTTTATTACCTTGTTTTACTAAAATACTCATTTTACTGATATATGTCATTTAAAACAAAAAGCAACCAATTAAAAAGTGAGTTAAAGTTAAACAGAAACAAAAACCCTTTCAAAAGAATAAAACACTTTTGAAATTTTAAGCATTTATTAATTCAATTGACATTGCTCCATAACAAATGGCTTCAGAACTTCTTTTGTAGAAAATTTAGTAAGCTTCCGAATGTTTACCTTCCATTTAACACAATTTTCTAACCATTTTCAAGATATTTAAGAAAATATCCGAAGATCCCAAAACATTTCATGTCTATTAATAATTTTTTGTTTACGAATACTTCCTTCACTCCAAATGTAACCAAAATTTAAACATCTTTTGTTTAGATTGATTTCAAACATGTAGAAAATATTTCAATTGAATCAAATAATTCTAAGTACCCAAATTAGTTTGAAAAACTATTTTTATCTACTTTACTCAAAAAATGGTTCTGTATATCACCTTAAAAACTGTTTCATTCGTTTCCGTAGGTTAACAAATTTATAAAAAGGGTACCTGCAAGCATATCAACCCGAAAACTTAAACGTTATGATTTTTTTTGTGGGAATTTCGTTCCAAAAACCATGTTCTTGTAGACGGATTATGATCGTTAACGAACTTGACCATTCAAATTGGACAAAAGATTTTTATACTTCCATACAAATCCGACCATTTTTCAGCCAGTGAAAGAGCAAACAGACAAATAAATAAATAAATAAATAAATATATATATATATATATATATATATATATATATATATATATATATATATATATATACACAAATAAATTTGAACCACCTTTATTTTCCTGATCTATAAGGGCCCTAGGGGCCCTTATGACCGTGTATAGCGGCCCCTAGGGCCCCTTTCAGCCCTATAGGGTTTGAAGTATGAAATTTTCTAGTCGGCAGTTCCGGATTGTGTCATAAGGCCAACCTTATAAACAGGTTTCCTCCCTTTTGAAGGAACAAGGGAACACACTAAAACTATTGTGTTGAAAAAAAAAACAAAAACTAAGTAACTAATTTTTATTTTGTTATTTTTTAAAATTCAGAAATTTAATTTTATTTCAGCAAGATTGGTGGGCACAGGAGAAAGCTTGCTTACCCTCTCAAGTGGTCTATTTATTTTATTTAATTAACATATTTTATTCCCACTAATGTTTATGTAGTTTCATTTTCTAATGTTTCGGCCCTATAGGTGGAAATTCAACATACTACTAGTGTCTTTGAGGATTGATTTGCTGATCCGAAATAGGACCTCTTCTTTGAGTTTGAATCTCTTTACAAACTCCTAGATGTATTGTGTTATAGTTCCTCGAGCTCTAAACAGAATTTCTATTACTTCCCATTTTTGAATCTTATATTTTTCTTGGAAATAAGGGATGCAGTCCTCATAGATTAGTTTTTTTTTTCTTTATCGACTTCTTTAGGTTGGTCCACGTTTAATTCTAACCGAATTGTTGGGTCCAATATAGTACCTGATGAAGTTTTCCTTTTGATTATGACTATGTCGGCTCTTCAATTTGATCCTTTATCGGCGACATAGTGTACCTCTTCAAACACTTCTAATCCCTCTTTCAATCAGAACATCTCAGCTATGATGGTACGTATTTTACGGTGCCTGTTAATCCTCATTAGCTCAGTATTCCGGCAGGCACCCAGAATGTGCGGAAGGGTTTCAGGCTCGTTGCATGCTCTGTAACGGAATCCGGAGCTCTTACCAGGAAGAGTTCGTACGGGTATCGAATTACTATTCAGTCTGATAGCCATGGACCACTCACTACTAGATAATCCTGATTTGGAGAACACCCAGTCCTGGAAAGCAGTTTCCTTTCTTGAGTTTTGAGGAAAGGATTACGCCTTTGCTTTTTTAAGGAAGTGAAGCCCTCTTGTCGAAAATCTTTTCTGTCAGAAATCACCTCGTGTTCCGAACATTTCTGAGATCATCTACAACCAGCTTTTCACCACATTCCCTGATCTCTGCTTCGAGTCCTTAAGATGATTTCATTATTGTTCTCGAGTAACTTATGAGGAATGTTGGCATGCTCGAGAAATGCTTCCCATTTTGCTCCTATTAGGCCTAAACCTTGTTTTTTTTCGGGGGAAACAAAGCATTTCAACAGGACAATCAGTTGGCAGAGATAGAATTTCCTTTATAATATTTTCTAATAAATATTAATGCAGTTTATAATAAAAATAATATAAAATATGAGGCAAAGTAAATATCACAAAATTACCAACATCCCAATTCTTCATTTTTATGCAGTATAAATAAATATTTATACATTTGTCTGTTTGCATTCTACTATCTACAAGTTATCTGATTTTAATAAAATTTCACAAAATACTGTGTCTTAAGCAAAACATCAAGTTTGTTAATAAGCAGGGTCCATCCAATTGGGCGCTTTTTGGGGTGAAATTTGCACATGAAACATAAACGGTGGAATTATGAGTATGTTTGGGGAAGAAGAAGGAATAAAAAAAAAGTATTTTATAATCACATTATTTCTATACTGTCTTAAATCCCTAGAAAATGTTTGAGAAGACTTGTTAAGAGGAAAGAAATAATTCAGAAGCTCAGTTTGTACGGAAAATATATTCATGCAACTTTTGATAAGAGGATCTCTGTTGGAGAAAACAGTGCTTAAAGTTTTGAAATTGTTGGTTTCCTTCCTTTAAACATTTTTATCTCTCCATTTGCCCTCAGTTATTTTTTAAAAAAATGTTAACATAAAATCAGGTTATCTAAATAACACTGTTCTGCACGAAAATCCTCCTTCAAACCAAAACATGCTTTCTTACTGTTTTCAAATGTGCTGAACACGAATTTGAAGTCAGATTCTGTCTATCACGCACAGTTTCTTGAGAAATTCTAGTTTTTTATCCAAAAATGTGAGTTTTTTTGTAAATTTGACGAATTTTTTTTGGCATCAAAACATAGTGAAAAAAATTCAAAAGCCCGATGATTTTGAGCGCAATGAAGTACATTTGAACGAAAAAAAATTTGAAGGGAATATTACAAGTGGTTGAAGAAATATGGCTAAAAGTGTTTTTTCAGTTTTTGATCTTGAGGCAGGGATTTGGTCTCTACCTGGATCTTCGTAAAATTCGTCAAATTTACAAAAAACTCACATTTTTGGATAAAAAAACTAGAATTTCTCAAGAAACTGTGCGTGATAGACAGAATCTGACTTCAAATTCGTGTTCAGCACATTTGAAAACAGTAAGAAAGCATGTTTTGGTTTGAAGGAGGATTTTCGTGCAGAACAGTGTAATTTTACCCCCACTCCACATAAAATTGGGGTTAATGAAAAACTTCGTAAAAGCGATGGACAAGGAAGGAGAAGGTTTCATGTACTTAAAACAAAAATTTCCGCATCTCAGCGATGCTAAGATAATGGAGGGAATTTTCGTAGGACCCCAAATTCGACATCTACTCAAGGACCTCACTTTTGAAGCAAAGTTAAATACTACTGAGAAAAAGGCTTGAATTGCTTTTCGAGAGGTATGTGCTAAGTTTTTGGGAAACGAAAAATCTAGAGACTACTGAAAAATCTGTTATAATAAAGACAATATTTTTCAAATACAATTTTTCATTTTTCCAAGTTTCTCCTCTTTTCTCTCAAAATCAGAGGGTGATAGAATTTTTCTGAGTTCAGATTCGGACTCAGCACACCTGAAAACATGAGAAACAGGCAAAATTGTTCAAGGGAGGGGAGAAAAGTTTTTTTTTGCAGAACAGTGTAATCAGGCATTGAACATGATAAAGAAGTTAGGTTTTTTGTATTTATGATAGGCCAACAAACCGGTGTGAACACAGTGCTGGGAGAGAGTTTGATTGGGTGCTTGCCTGACATACAATTCAGACTCCACATTGAGGAACACAGACAACAATATTGTCTCCCTCATTATTTTAGTAAAATTAAATTAAAATTAAGATAATGAGGTAATCAGAGAAATGATAACAAGAAAAAGGATGGTATAAACCCCTACTAAGCTAAGCTATAGATTAGCTTCCAGTATATTTATTAATAAATGCCCAGCTAAGCTAGCTGTATAGAGTATGATCCGGTAATATCTTTAGGCAATAAATATTAACTACAAGGAATTTATCAGTGTCTAAATGGCATAGACATTGTTTGGCACAGATTTTATACCAATAAAAGACATCTCAAAACAAAATATCTATTTGGAAAATAAAAAATAAATATTACCCTGAAATTTACGTTATGCTTTGGAGGCCCACTGGCAGTGAGTGCCAAGGCCTGAGCACTCCGTGCCAAGGTCATGGGCTGGATTCCCACCAGGGATGATGGCTCTTCTTTTGGGAAAAGAAAAGGCATCAGCCCTATTCTATCTAGAAAAGGGTGGTAACCAATATATAACACATCCTAAAATTATGTGTTATTTATAAATGGATGTTAACATTTAAATAATAATATTATGCGTGCTCATGGCCTCAGCAGCTTATACACAATAATTGATATAAAAAAAAAAAAATAATAATATTATGCTTTTGGTGATAAATTGTTTAACTCAAATATCATTTGTATCAGAAGTAATATGCTAAAGAATTTGTTGGCATCCTTTCTTCAAATAAAAATGCAAAATCATTAATGGCAATGTATTAGACTTTTTTTTGCGTGCTTATGAACTACAGTATATTAATTCTTAAAAATATTCACAAGCCTGAGCCAAAGTTAGTTTTTTTCTGGCAAAATTTTAAAGTATGTATTTATTTCAATGCCTTATTATCAATAAAAAATTCCCCAAAATTGATTTTATTACGTTTTTAACAACAATACTGTTTTTAAATGAATAGCATTAAGTGTATGTTATGCTGACCATCCCAGCTAATCTAAACCATATATTATTTCTTAAGAGCTTAATATTCAATAATGTATATCAAAATATACATATCTAAAAGAGATAACAAGATGTATCAAACCTTCATGAGTATTAACGATATCAATTAATCCTGTACTAAGTAGACAAGCTTTACAATGGCTAAATCATTTTTTTAAATAGTTTAAATGAAAATAAAACATAGATTATTTAGCAAAAATTGTTGACATGTATATGTTCCACAAGTGGATTGATAACAAACGTAACCGTTCATGTAACCTTCTTGTTTATAACCAGTTTTCTTACTGCTTTTCTTCCCGGGTGATCTAGATTTAATTTTGGATATATCAGTTTCAATGCAATTCTTCTAATCAGAAAATTATGATTAACAGACAATGGCTACAAATATGAAGTATTCGCACACGAATTTCAGATTGGTAATAGTGAAGTGTCTTTTTATAATAAAGCAGGAATGAGAAGAAACCATGAGGTGTAGGTTTCTAAAATTCCTCATGATTGAAATGGTATTATTTTTGAGAATTATTCATTATGGATAGACCTGGTACTCAACATTACACAGAAGGCAAGTATTTACTGAATGGGCATAATCTGTTAATGAGAAGTAGTATTTCTTATGGGTTTTCTCATTGTTTCAGAATTATATTTTCTTATTGCCAAGTTCTTAGAAACTGGACCATGTAGCAGATCTCTTCAGGTAAATAATTGCCTTAAGGAATTATGTATTTAAAAAAAAATTACAAGACTTATCTAGGATATACTTTCTTTCTAGGTATTAAAAGAAGAGATTTCAGAACATAAGGTAAAATATTTTGTACATGTTCAACAGTTGTACTCAGTTTATAGTATTTAATTTTTCAATTTCTCCTGCCAATTTCAGATAATTCCTAAGCGTCTAGATTGGGAAGGTGAGGAACATGACCAGTCGTTTGAAGAATTGGTAAGGATATTCTCCTTTCTTACAATTTTCTTTTCTTCTCAATGTTTAGAGTGATTCAAAGATTCGACTATATCAATGACAAATTTTCAATATTTACATTTTCATTCAGATAGGTTTTATAAGTTCACCCAACAATCAATTGTCACAAGTTTATCAGCCTTTTAGAGTATGTGTTTACTTTTTAAATTGGAGGTAATCTTATTAAATTTTTCATTTTCTGAATGAAGATTCTGTTGCTGATTATTGGACAGTTTTAACTACAAGCTCTACATTTTTTTTTATCGTTATCATCAGGTATATCTTAATTATACAGTTTGAATAATATAGTTTGCATTTTTGAAAAGCTTCATTCTCTTTCAGGCTATTTTTACAAAATTAAATTTTATGCTAAAACATGGCCTTCTTTATCATGGAAACTAACAAATACAATTGTTTCATTTGACTGATTACAAAATACAAACAACTTCGGGTATTTCGCAGTCGAATAGAAAAAAAAAATAATAATGGTTCTAGAACTAGATTAAGATTTTGTGTTTAGAAAAGAAATAACAGATGAATATAAGAGTATTTGTTGTATATATGCATATATTGTTTATATACATAATTTTAATTAAAAATGACTTTATAGTTTAAATTGAACTATGGCCAATGGGTTTTTTTTCCTATTGATAAATCATGACTTTAATTCATGAACAAACAAATTATAAAAAAATACCTTATGTATTGTATAATTGACAAATAAAGATATATATAAAATTGAACTATTGTTTTTATTCAGGAAAGCAGATATCCACATATTGCTCCTCAGCATTTATTGGAAATATGCAAAAGAATTGGACCAATTCTTGATAAGGAAATAGCACCTTGTGCTCCTGGTGTACGAACGCTACTTGGAGCTGGAAGGCAGTCTCTTCTTAGAAATAGAGGTAATATGTTTCACTTTCCATTATTTCATATTTATTACGCCAGTAGTTTCCGGTAAAAAAAAGTTGTAAACATTAGTAATCCAACTTGAAGATTTATTTGTACAACTCGAATCCTATGGTTTTGTTCTCCATGGCTTTGTGATAATTTAAAAACCAGAATCTCAAAATTTATAAATAAAGAAATACATTTATTTTATAAATGCTGCCTCTAAGTCACAGCCTTGAGGCTTTGTGAAATTTTCTAAATCGCAAACAATTTCTTTTGGCTTTGGCTTAGAGGGGGGGGGGCGAGGTTAGCTCAGTGGTAGAGCACTCGACTAATGAACTGGAGGACCAGGTTCAAAACCCGAGCGCGCACTAAAGATTTTTTCTTCTAGTGCTGCCGTTCGAGGGTTGGATTTGGGGTCCCAGATCGTCCCTAGGCTCACCCAGCCTTTAATTAATTTAATTAATAATGGGTACCTTGGGTGCTAATGACTCTAGCAGTCGAAGCAGCCAAGGGGAAAATCAGGCGGCCGGAGCATAGTGTTGACCACACTATCTCCCTAGTGTGCCGTATGGTCAAGAACCAGATACCTCTACAGTATCTTCCCCTCTGGGCCCTTGTGGCCTGTTACGGGACTGATTTTTTTTTTTTTTTTTTTTTTTTTTTTTTTTTGGCTTAGAGGACAAAAAGCATTTGCTTCCATCTTGAAGATATGGGTTAGGTAAGAATTTTATTTAATTGAATAAACTTGATTTTTTATTATTACGTACATTTAGGCGCTACAGTCCTTGAATGTCCAAGGCCTTAGCCATCAGCTCTGTTTGTTGCAAAACCAACAGCGAGGTCCTTCTCTATGTCATCCAGTGTAGACTAAGTTTTCTATAACTTCTTCCGGGACCCAGCATTTCATAGAGTAGCTTCCTTGGCAGATTGCTCTCTGGGTTCTATCCATATGTCACAACTATTTAAGCCTTAGACGTTTAATGAACGAAACTATGTCTGAATCTATATACCAGAGATATGGATATAACTCTTTATGCTCTTGGACTATACTTGTATATCCTTCGGAATGTCTTCCAACCTCAGACTTGGATTATTGTACTATCTTTTGTTAGTACCATGCTTCTCTTCCATATGTTACTACTGGGCATAGGATTGTCTTGGAAATGTGGATCTAATCTTTTCTGGAGAGCCCCTTGAAAATCATAATTTTCGGCACATCAAACAGTCATTTATTTTTAGCAGCAATTCAAACTTTAATGTTTGGCATTACATTGCTCTTAGCTGAAATTATGCTGCCCAGCACTCGAACTGTCTGCAGCTTTTGAAAGGAATCTCTCCAAATCCCACAGACTATTCTTCATCGATACTGTGTTGCCCTTGATACACAATCTTGATTTTTATTATTACAATTTTCTTCAAATTAATTATTCCCGGGGGCGAGGTTAGCTCAGTGGTAGAGTACTGGACTAATAAGCTGGAGGACCTGAGTTCAAATCCGAGAAAGCACTAACAATTTTTTCTTCTAGTGTCTTCGCTTATGGATTGAATTCGGCCTCCCTGGCCGTCCCTAGGCCAACCCCACTTTTAATTAATTTATTAATGGGTATTTTGGTGGTAATGACTCTAGCAGTCTAAGCAGCAAGGCGAAAATCAGGCGGCCGGAGCATAGTACCGACCACACTATCTCCCTAGTGTGCCATATGGTCATGAATCAGATACCTCTATAGTATCTGCCCCTCAGGGCACTTGTGGCCTGTTACGGGATTGATTTTTTTTTTTTTTTTTTTTTTTTTTTTTTTTAATTATTCCACACTTAGTCAGTGATTTAATTTTAAAAATTAGAGCAAAAAACGGATCAGCATTTAAATCCCTGCCTGGCGAGTAAATTTAATTTAGGAAATATTTTAATTTCTATCTAATAAAAATTTGAAAATGAAGTCACTGACAGCTAATTCCGTCCTGTGTAATATTCAGTAGGATTACCTAATCTGAGCCTTACGAGACAATAACATTGGGTTCGAATAAGGATGACTCTCAGCTATTTCTCTGAAGCATTGACTCCCTTAGATAAATTTACTTGGCATGCTTTGATAAGAAGCCCAGTAGCTTATTGGACAATGCACCCAAGCGTAAAGCGGGAGGATTTAGGTTCAAATTCAAGCTTAGGTAGTTGATGATTTAAAAAAAAACAACAATTACACTTAAATTTTTTTGTAGCAATTTCTAACATATTTCATTATTTCAGATGCCATTAAGAAACACTTACGGTTAACAGAGTACATCGTTCGGAGAAATGGGAGTTCAATATACAGTCCTATTACTTGCCACAACCATAACATAGGTATTAATATTTCCATTAAGATTTGAAGTTTTGTAAATCTTTCCAATTTTAATATTACATATTCTTTTTTCAAGTCCGAGTTCTCTATGGGCAGGAAATATCTGGGCCTGCAAGCAGAAGACATGTAGTTACTCCTAGATTGTACTCACGGTCACATTTACTCAATCGAACTCTTGGACATCTTACTGCTGTCTATTGTCTTCTATTTGATCAGACCGGAAAGTTCATTATTACGGTAAGTACTCATATTCTTTCCATCTAAAAATTTATTATTTATTTAAATTTAAATTTTAACGTCCATTTATTATTAACTACGAATTTTAGGACGGGTTATCTATAGGTTACCAACCTTTTCTAGCCAGGATAGGTGTGATGCCTTTTCTTTTTTTTCGAAAGAAAAGCCACCACCCCTAGTGGGAATCGAACCCACAACCTTTGGCACGGAGTGTTAAGTGCTCACGCCTTAACCCTCATGGCCACCAGGTCTAAAAATTTATAAATTTGTTTTTTTCTTATGCTGCCATTTTCTTATAAAGCATGCATTTAAATAAAATATTAAATGAAAGGAAGTAACAAGATTGTGATGTCATTACTTCCTACTAATTTTTGTTTTGAGATTAAATTGTTAAACTAATTTTTCTGTCAAACAAATTTAAATATCAGTTGTACAGACAGATTAAAGAAAAGCAAGATTTCGACACTGATGCAATGAAAGTGACAATAGCTTATTCTAGGCAGTAATAACTCATTCTCTCTGTTATTCAAATCCTTTTAAAAACAACAGAAAAGCCAAATTTGTTTTCAATTTTTAACCCTTTAAGTACTGTTTTTGTCTATTGTTTTAAGCACTTTGTGTTCTAAGATACTGATTCTAAACATGTCTTTAACCATAAAGGGAAAGCCAGTTTAGTGACAGGCTATGCGGGCACAGAGGGGCAGATACTGTTCATGTATCTGATTCTTGATCATTCAATAGACTAGGGGTATAGTGGGTCAATAAAATGCTCTATGAAGCACACTTTTATTACTGAGAGTTAACTACCTATGTAGGAAGTTGGTAACAGCTTTATTCAGATATATTTTTATTTTCAAGTTAAATATGTTGCGGCATGTCACACACTAGGTTATTTAAAATTTTAAATAATACAGTGTGGCATGTAACTTGAAAATAAAAATATATCTGAGGACTGAATAAAGCTGTTACCAACTTCTTACATCTTAGTCTTGAACTTAGCATATACAGAATGTCAACTATTTATAATTTATTTTTTCCTTCAAGAAGATGGCTTCAGTAAAGTTTATTTCCTTCTTTTTTTCAATAAAATAATATATAATAGTTTATTCATTACAATAGGGTGCTGATGATTTGCTTGTGAAAATATGGAGTGTTGTGGATGGACGACTTCTGTGTACTCTGAGAGGAGCTTCTGCAGAAATAACAGACATTGCTGTAAATATAGAAAATACTCTCCTAGCTGCTGGCAGCTTGGATAAGATTATAAGAGTTTGGTGCCTTCAGACAGCCTATCCTGTGAGTATGTTTTGTTTCTTCCTGTAATTTAGGACAAATAAATCTTTCCTTACCCATCCGATGCTATTGTGGACTATTTCATTGTCATCTATCTACATCTTTGTCTTTATATATTTTTCTTAATGTTACTCTTCCTTTATATGTATCTATACTCTCCATTAATATTTAGACAAAGTGAGCTTTCAGATTTTCAATAGTCAACAACCCAGGTCAGTTATACAAGAATAAAATGAATTATTAATTTAGAACTGGATCATTCCATAGAAAACTATGGGATGCTGAGAAGTCTACTAAATAATTCTTGCTCTTGTCCTTAAACTGTCAAATTATTGATTATTAAAATATATTGTAGAATAAAAAAAGGTTTGTAATTCGACAGGACCGATTTAATTGCCTATCTTCACACTATTTTTATTCAATAGCTCTGTATTTTTGGCATTAATATCCTTTATAATCACAAATTGGCACATTGAACTAATAACAGGGCGTTTCAAAGTATTCATAAGACAATCTTCTTTAATTAATATAATTCTAGGCAAATACTAAAATTTCAGTCTAAACATATACTTTTAATTAATAATTTTAACATAAATCATATTGAATCTGCTTGTTACTGATCTACAATAGATGTCTGATGAAAATATAACATTACCTTTATTAACGACAAAGCTAGGGAGAGAGTAGCTTGAAGCAGAATATTTATAAAAAATTAAGTCCAGCATAAACATAAATCATTAAAAAATTTATGAATGAGAAAAGAAGCATTACGATTTCTACTAACGTCAAGAAACATTGGCATGGATTGTCTTCCAGAAACTCTTTGTTTCTTCTTAGCCTAAGTCTTTCTTGTTTATTGTCAAATTTTTGAGCAACACTTTTTTTATTCTGCACCGAAAAAAATAATAACATAAAGAACTTTTTTACTTCACTCAGTTGGCTTCTTAGTAAAAAAATTCTGTTTTTACACATTTATTTAATATAAATCAGAAGTTTCAACTAAATATATCATCGACATTTTTTATGATTTATTAACCTTATTTGTAGGTTGCTACACTTTCTGGCCATACAGGAATGATCACTGGGGTAAATTTTTGCCCTAATCCTTTTAATAACAATTATTACCTTGTTTCTACTAGCACTGACGGGTCAGTTGCATTTTGGAGCTACACTCTAAGCTCGGACGAATCTGTGATATTTCAGTGAGTATCTTTTTTCCTTGTTATCTTCAGAAATTTCATTAAAAATAATATACTTATGAGATGTATTTTAATATAAAATTGGGATTGGTTGGCTGGTGAAGATTCATCATACTGGACAAAGGAATCTGGCCACTAAAACTTCCAATGTATTATTTCCTTTACAGAGTACTTTTGAGGTTACAATCTCGTTCTCAGTGCCCTCCTATATCTCAGAGAAGTTCACTCAGAACGTCTTTCAACTCACTACTACCAGTACCTTGATGAGCTTTAGAATGACAGTGAGGATGAGGTCTTGATCTTGAAAGTACTCAGCAAATATAATATATATATAGTGGAGGCTTTTGCGGACATTTTCTTCGCCTCTATTCATATAGGTTACATTATTTAAATATTTCTTTTGCACAAAGTAAAAAAAAAAAAAAAAAAAAGCAGGAACTTCTACTAACTATTAGTAGGAACTTAAAATTAAATAAAAAACTCATTTATTTTCATGAAAAAAAGAATTGCTTATCTATTCTCCAAATAAAGAATTGCTTATCTAATGTTTAACTCATTCGGGCCCGGCGTCGTGGCGTGTGCACCAGCCGATAGCTTCGCTTTCTTTCTATCCCCACTACTCCGGGCCTTGTCCAATACCCTTCGTATTTGGTTTGGGACCTCATTATGTTATTCTCGGTTAGGTTTGTGGATCTGGTATCATATGATATTGAATCCGCCAGAAACATTCCTTCAGCGGGCCTGCTGTTGTGGCGTATTTGACACATAACTAAATTGTAATTAATCCACTAAAAGTACATCATTTTAAAAGTTTCTTCACTTATTTATTTTTTTATATGTTTGCCGAAATAACTATACAAAAGAAAGACGGGCCTGATGGACATTTTTTTCCTAAAAGTGTTAATAATGCTTTCCGAGCTGATTCTCTCATAAACAATAAAAGTGCCACTCTTAATTTATCCTCAGTGTGAATCTTCTTACTTTTCGGATACTATCAGTAGTCTTCGAATTGCTACCCCTCTTCATATTAAAACTGTTTGTTTTTACTATACTTGATGTATTACTTTTATATAAAAAATCTACCATATACCGATATTTTTCTGCATTCTGACTACCACTTATATCGCATAGTACTTGTGATTATGACAAACAGTCAACGTTTTTGCTGGTACTGAAAATTCTTCACGTCACATTAGTCATATTGTTATTTCAGATCAAGACCTGTTTTGTATCATGAAAAAATTCGACCTGGTCAAGCACAAATGATCTGCTCGAGTTACTCACGAGGTGGTGTGTTTCTGGCTGCTGGTAGTGCAGATCATCATGTCCGTGTGTACTCAATGGCTGCACTTCCACCTCACCGGTATGATTCATAGTAAAAAATAGCAATTTAATTTATATATAAATATATTTTTTAAATGAATATTATGAATTATTAAAATTCTCTTAGTGTCTTGGAAATGGAAAGACATACAGATAGAGTGGACAGCATCCTCTGGGCCAATAAGAGCCTTAAATTTATTTCTGGTAGCAAGGATGGAACTGCTGTTATTTGGCAATATAAGGCACAAAGCTGGCAAACCAAACAACTTGATATGTCAACTACACTACCTGGGTATGTATTATCTTTTACTAATTATTATTACTGCCAAGGTCATTCTAACTAAATTGGAATAAGTAGTTGTGTCGGCTATTGTTGTTCAAATTATACTTAATCCCATCTAAAATTATTTTAGATGGCCAGTTACTCAAACACAAAAAATCTGCAGGTTCTTCTTTTGCTAGATAAATGATTACTAAGAGAAATAATTACTGAGAATTAATCTAAATTAACTTTTAAACACAAACAAGTTGTAAAAACACATTTCCAAATTAAAATATTCTGAGACCATAACTTCTTTTTGTATTTAAAGAAATTATCTTGAAATTACATGAAGCATTAGTTGCGTGAATAATTAAAGCGAATATCTCATTTAAATACTTATTTTTTTAGAAATAATTTTTGATTTCATTGTGTGCATTAATCCTATGGTTCCACCTAATAAATATATCATAAATTCCTTTAGATCAGTTAGCAAGGAAGAAGACAGTAAACTTAAACTAAAAGTGACCATGGTCTGCTGGAGTGGAGATGATTCCTTTGCTATAACTGCTGTTAACAACAATGTTATTAAAATCTGGACATCAGCTGGCAAGTTACTCAGGGAATTAACAGCTCATAGAGATGTTGTCTACTGTCTAGAAAATCATCCTCTTGATCCTAGGGTATTTGATAATTTTTTCCATAATTTGTAGAAGTTTAAGAAATATGATTATAAATTCCAAAAAATATCTAGTAAAAAAGGTCATATCGTCCAATTATTATAAAAAAAATCCATCGCATAGGAGCTGTATTTCTAAGCACATTTAACAGAAATGTGTTACACTGCAGTCCTGAATAATATGCTTAAAATAACCTAAATAAATTCAAAATAAACTTTAATAGTTTTGGTATTTCATATTTGTAATGAACAGATGACTCAATTATTAATATTTTTCCGGAGTCAACCTCTACTTTTAATGCATGAATTTTTATTTTTTTATATAGCACATGTTCCTCATTAGTGGACTAAATTCTGACTATAACCCGTCCACTTAACACATCATGAAGTTTCTTACCTGGATTTAATATTAACTCTCAAAATTTAATAATTTAAAAATGATGGACCTCAAAATGAAATTTATAATCACAATAGACCTTAAAACTACTTAACCCTTTAACGAGCACATTTCGCTAGCTATGTTGGAATTTTTTTAATTTATATTTGGGAGTCTGGGGGACATCCATTTACTAAATATGAACCCAGGATGTTAAAAAAAAAAAAAAAAATTGAACCCATAAATACGGGGTTGGCCGCTAGAGCGGCCCTTGCCCATTCCAGGTATCGGGAATACCCGATATGCAATGCCCGCGATACGTCGTAAAGCCGATTCCAAGTCGCAAAGATCCCGAAAATGAAAATGGTTCATTCGATGGCATTACCCTAAGATTGGCAGGCTTTAAAAAACAAATTATAATAATAGTATAATGCTAGCCCACAATATCATTTAAGACAGAATTGAGAAAAACATTACATTAGGAATGCCAAAAAAAAGTATTTTTTCCTTCCAGTCTCACGAGAGTAAGGTACTTATGAGACGAATCAATGAATATCATATAAGCGATATACTCATTTCAATTAAAATCAATTAATTCCTAATCTAGAATGTATAAAAGAATTATTACATACTTTGAAAACGATTTCTGGATAAGATGAGTGATCCAGAGAGCCAATAAAGCGCGGCCAACACTGACCACAGACGAGTGCGGGAATGGGCAAGGACCGCTTTAGCGGCCAACTTCGTCATATCTCGGCTCCTCGGGCCAATCCATTTTTCCTTTCCCACCCTAATCAACTGTAATATATTCAAATACATTTTTTATCAAGATTTATAATAATTTGAGGAGTGATGTAGGAGCAAACAGCAGTCCTACGTTGACTGCACCAGTTCAGATTACTAAAGTTAAGCAACGAAGAATTTTTAAATATTTCTATTAATAATTAGATTAACTCCTGCATTAATCTGTTAATGGCATGCAATAAAATGTATACATTTAAAAAGCACTTAAGATAAATAGTACTTTTTATTTTTTATTAATATTTTTTGTTGTTCAAATTCCATTTCATTTCTTTTTTTAGATATTACTGAGTGCAGGTCATGATGGTATAGTGTACTTATGGGACATATTTACTGGTGATCAGCTTTTTATTCATCAGAATCACATTGAAGGACAGGGCAACGGCGCCATTTTTGATGCTAAATGGTCACCTGATGGAACTATGATGGCAGCAACTGATTCCCATGGACATCTTCTTATATTCGGCCTTGCAGGCTATAGTGATAAAATGAAAATTGTAAGAATTTACAATTCTTTAATATATTATATAATAGCATTGACATTGAAAATAATATAATTAGGCCAAGGAGAGTTTTTAATAAATAAAAAAAAAAAAATAATAAAATAAAGGAATGTGAAGCCAAATACCCCCATGAATAATTGTTAATTCTGTGTACACTGCACTTATGATACTTATGACAAGGAAGTTAAAATTCATGTGTTGGAATTATTTAACATTTTATCAAAGAATTTAGAGAGAGAAAGAATTCATCTATATAATATAATATAACTAGTGTGCTAGTAAGCTTTGAAGTACAGTCAATATTTTTAGCAGTTCCACAACAATATGGCACTCTATGGATTATGAAAAAGTACATGTATTGAATAAAGCAATACATGAGGTTCCCAATGTTTGTTCGGGATAAACTTTATTACTTGATTAAAGCAGTCAAGTGAATGTGCTACATACATTCTTTTCATCCCAAGGAATTGGGGACCTCAATTTGCCACATAGCAGAGTTTTTAGCATAATATTATAGGGCACCATTGCTGCTTGTTCAACGACTCAAAACCTCAGAATATCGATTTTCAAAATTATTTTTTAACCCTAACATTTTCAAATCTTAATTTTTTAGAAAAATCAACTCACCAGGTTGGTATTTGAACCCAGAAACTCCTGTTTTAAGCTTGGCTTTGTTGCAGATTACGCTACCTGGCTTTATAATACTGCATGGCAAGTAAATTCAATTAATGGACCCAAAGCTTCAGACGGACGACATAGACTGACGGGTCATATTGGAAGCTGGACAATTTTATTGTCAAATAACAATCCCTAAATTGTTCAATAATGAATTTGGTCTTTATAATTGTT
The DNA here is from genome assembly GCA_946811695.1 of Gonocerus acuteangulatus. Lineage (NCBI taxonomy): Eukaryota > Metazoa > Arthropoda > Insecta > Hemiptera > Coreidae > Gonocerus > Gonocerus acuteangulatus. The sequence goes on from OX328125.1 coordinate 72,979,140, forward strand.
AAATTTCTTTTTCATTAAATTTTAATCTATGTGGATAGTTAGTTATTCTTTTTCTTTTCTTTTTGTTTGTTAGAAGGGACAGTTAATATTATTTGATATCAATTTGATAAATAGTTAGAATTATTTTACTGTATTATTTATCTCCTTGATTCGTAGGAGTTATGTAAAGCTCACACACCTGTGTATAGGGCATTTCCCTATACAAAGCATGCTGATAAATAAATAAAAAATTGTGTCTTTCTAGTAAGGTTGATATATCATATTTCAGTTTTTAACACCATGCTTGGTATTTCAGCTTCCCAAGGAACTATTTTTTCACTCTGACTACAGGCCTCTTATCAGAGGGAGCCAGAATGAAGTGCTAGACGAACAAACTCAGCTTCCCCCTCATTTAATGCCCCCTCCATTTTTGGTTGATGTAGATGGAAATCCTTACCCTCCTCATTTACAAAGGCTTGTACCTGGAAGAGAACATTGTTCTGCGGACCAGTTAATACCAAACATTATATACACTGCAGGAGGTTTGTTTCTATGTTTTCAATGCAGTTATTTTAAAAATTATTGTTATTATGTACTAGGAGGTATATTAATTTTCAGAATTATAAACTAGTAATTTGTTACTGATTACAGCTCTCTTCACTTTTGTAAATAGTTAATTACTGTGTTCCAAATTGTAGGCCCCAAAATGAGGTTGGCACTTTTTGAGCCTAGCAATCAGAGCTCGCATTTACGCGGGGTGCTGACTAGCTCGGGAGCCAACATTCCCTGAAGGCCCAATCACACCAAGCCCTCCTGCGACTTACGTTCACCTCTTAATAATTCGGGGAATATATTTTATTCTACAGAAACATTACATGGCTTCATTTCTAAAATGCATAGTTACCTACTTTAATAATATATATATGTGTAGATCCTAAGTTGAAAACTAATATGTTCTGGGTAGTTGGTAACAGCTTATTCAGTCTTCAATTATTTTATATTTTATAGTATATTTTTGTTGTGGAAACGTTTCGGCTATAAGCCATTTTCAATCCAATTATCTGTGAAATACAATTAATTATACTGGTTAGGATATTAAGTTAAAATATAAACAAATAGTAAACATAAAAATTAGAGTATACTAATGTATCAACAACTGACCTGTATGATTTTGCATTATTTTTTTATATAAATTATAATCTTCAGATTATGTGCTTGTAAATTTCATATTATTTAGTTTGAGGGGGAAATTTCATTTTTTTAAATTGTATGGTTTGTGTCTGGAAATTAATGAATATTTATATAGAAATATTTGGTTAAAAGAATTGTATAGTTAAAATTAATTTCACAGATAATTGGATTGAAAATGGCTTATAGCCGACACATTTCCACAACAAAAATATAATATAAAATAATTGAAGACTGAATAAGCTATTACCAACTACCTAGAACTTTAATAATATATTCTATATTATAATGCTACCTACAATTTTTTTATGTCAATGAATATTTTGTATAACAAGAAAAGTTAAAAAAAAAGAAGAATTATAGGAAGATTCGGTAAATAAATCGAGATAAAAGCTGACTCATTGAGGGCTCATACATTTACAGGCGTGGCCTTGAGGGAAAGTCTTTAGAGCGCATATATGTATGGGCGTGACCTTGAAGGAAAGTCTTTAGGGTATATACGTACATATATGGGTTTGGTGCTGTGAGGCTTTATGAAACTGGCATCATCTTAAGCTCTTGTCTTTCTTTTTATCAGGGCATAGTATTTATTTGATCCTAGCCACTTGTTCAAGTTACGAGGCTCAACAAATAAAATGTAATCTCTTTTTTATAGTTAGTTTGTTTGGTCTAATTTTTATTTTACTAAGAAAATTATTTGGTGCTGATGATCCTAGAAATCGATGCTCCAAAAAAAAAAATATATAAATAAAAAAAAACTAAGAAAATTAAGTAAAGGACTGATAAATATGACATACATTGGGACCTTATATATCCCGCTTTTGTGAGACGAAACAAAACTATATCTTCTCCATAATATTAAACACATGCTTCAGACTCTAACTACCCTTCATGAAGAGCTTATGAATAAATTTATTATTAATCACATTTTAAAATCATAAGCAGCCCACGAGGCTAACTTTACACTCACCTCAGCTGTATCAAGAGAATTCATTTTTTTTCAAGCTCTATATGGCTCCTCATCAAGAGACTGTGATGTTTTTGTCATGATTATACATCTTGTAGCTTATTGATTTCTCAGTATTTGAGGGAATTTAGCACCATAGGCTGTTGAAGATTTTAAAATGTGACAATTAATAAATTTAGTTATAAGTATCTTCGTGAGGCACTAGATAGGGCTCTAGTAAACATTATAAAGCAGATATAGTTTTCTTTTATTAATTCTTGAGCTTCTGTAATAAAAAAACAAACCTTTGCTATCTTGAAATTAAAGATAATTCATAAAAATATTTAATTCAGGTGTTGCACATGCAAAAAGAAATACAAAATGGAAAGTTAAACAAGTTGTCCATAGAACTAACAGACCACTTATAGCAACTAAAGATTCGCTAAATCCTCTATTAATACGTTCTTATAGGCCTTTGTGAAGAAAACTGTTTTTTTTTTTTTTTTTTTTTTTTTTTTTTTTTTTTTGATAATTCAAAGGAAATTTTATCTTCTTTTAATGCGGTTCCTCCCTACCTCCATAGGGAGAACCCGCTTATGAGGTTGACCTCACGACGCAATCTGGAAGTGCCGGCCAGAAAGTTTCTCGTTCCATAGATCAAGAAAATGTAGGTGGTTCAAATTTGTATATATACGCTTGTCTGTTCGCGCTCTAGCAAGCTCAAAAATGGTCCGATTTTGATGAAATTTGGTACAAAAATCTGTCATCTAATTTGAAAGGTCAAGTTTGTTAACCAGCAGAATCCGCCCACTGGAAGATAGTGTTTGGGGCTAAATTCGCGCAAAAAAAATTGTAACACTTATGTTTTTGAGTTTATATGCTTGCAGGTACTTGTTTTATAGGTTTCTTAACATAGGAAAATGAATGAAACCATTTTTAAGGCGATATCTGTAACTGTTTTTTATAAAAGTGGAATCAATGTTTTTGTAAGTCATTATTTATTTCTGGGTACTTAGAATCGCGGGATTCAATTGAAATATTTTCTACATATTGGAAATTAATCCCAACTAAGATGTTTAAATTTTGGTTATATTTGGAGTTAAGGAAGTATGCGAAAAAAAAAAATTTTATTAATAGACGTGAAAAGTTTTCGGATCTTCGTACAATTTTCGTAAATATCTCGATAACGGTTGGGAAATCGTGGTAAGTGGAAGGTGACCAATCGAATGCTTACTAAATTCTCTGCAAAAAAGGTTCTGAAGCAATATTCGATGGGGCAACGTCAATCAGAGATATAAGTGCTTAAAACTTAAAAAGTGTTTGTTTTGTTGTTTTGAACGGGTGTTTATCTCACTTTTTAATTGGTTGTTTTTTATTTTAAATTGCATTTATCAGTGAAATTAGTATTTTAGTAAAATAAGCCAAGAAACAGTGAAAGGTATTGGTAATAAGTTTGGAGTGGCTGTGGTAAACAAGATGGCTGTGGCCAATTGTGATGGCGTATACATAAGTTTGTTTTTAATTCGCCTATCTATATAACGTTCCTCATAGCCTATAACTGAAGTTATCGTTATTTCTTATTTTATATAAAGATTTTACCCTCGAGAGAATAGAATTTTATTTGCCATGAAACACATATTTACAGTTGATTATAACATTAAAACAGATTATAACAGTTTGGTTCGAAATAGAGCCTTCTGTGCAGTAGTCGAAGAGTCAGTAGCTTTTCAGTACATAATTGTATTGACTTAATCAGCCTTCCTCAAGAATGAGGATTAAGAATTATCCGTATTATTCAGTGTAAGTTGGCTACTGTCAGTTTCCTGTGATTTGTGATGCCTAATCTATTCCATTTCTTCGAGATATAGGGAATCGTGCTAAGATGACACAGTTCCTGCGAGTCGGACTTTTGTATTTGTGTGTCCAAACCCATATAAAACATTTTTGAACATGGTCTTTGCTCTTAGAAATTTATAAAAAACATTTTTTATCTGTAACTTTTCAAAAAAAAGAAAAATAAGTATTATTGTTCACAGTTTATCTTAATTTCCGAAATTTAACTTAAATTCATAACAGATTCCAATGCTAAAATGTTTAATAAAAAATCATTCATTTTCTATATTAATTTTGATTCATATTTATAGGGCAAGCAGAAGTGATTCAGTTTGTTGGTGAGGCCAGACCAATCATTGACCGGCGTATTGAAGAACTAGCTCAGTCAAATGTAGAAGAACAGGTTACTGCAAGATCAGAGGCATCGTCAATATCCAGTATGTATTGTATTAAATTTATCTCTCTCGTAAATATTTCATAATTACCCCTTATTATTTTATTGAAATTATGATCTTCTTTTTGATGAAAATTTCCGTGCAAAAAATTCTTATCAATAATGTATAAAGCTTTATGTCATAAACTTCTTGTTTGTCTTTCTCTCATCTGACCAATCTTTTTGTTATTTATTGGGATTTCTTCTACAAATGTTCCGTTACTTGATACTGATGAGTTACAGGATTGATCCAATCTCTTTGTGCTTGTTTAGTCCATATGAAGCATTTCTGTACTTAAAATATTCATTATTTTTCCTAAAATCCTAATTGCTAGTATCTCATAATTTATTTTTGATTGCTTTGTAGGGATTGTAAGGAGAGCAGAAATAGAAGGTGTTCGACAAGCAAGTAATAATCTAGAAAACTTTTCTTGGAAAAAAAGAACTCTCATTCAACCAGTATCAAGAGGAGCTCTTAAACGAGTGAGATTGTTCCTGTAAGTTCAAATCACTAGATTATTGTTAAAAATATCGTCCTCATTAGTTAAATTTAAATAAATGTGTTGTTAATAAATAAATGTCTAATTTTGTAATACTGTATTCCAATTGCAAAGATCAGCTTAATATATATTGAAACACTTTTTTTTTTGTTAAAGGAAGTGCTTAGGAAAACTTGAATTGGAGGAATATGAAACTGAAAGCAAACGTGAGCCTGAACTTCCAGAATTGCCTGCATCATTTCCTAAAAAACCAAAGAAAAAACAAAACCATAGTTACCGAACACGAGCTGCCAGAGATGCTCCAGCTGGAGCTCCTAGGGTTAGTGTATTTAATATTTCAACCTGAAGTCATTTAAATGAACACCAAACTGAGATTTCATCAAAAACTTTTAGAAAAACGGTTAAACTTTCCAATGGCATTCAGTGACTAGTTAAGTCTTGAAATCTTGGTTATACCCCTAGGTAATATACAAATAGTGTTTCCTCTGCTGTGCATCTTTAGTCTGAGATGTAATGGTGATTTAGCTGGCATAATGTTCAACAAAACGGTAGCATCTAGTGTTACATGGTTGAAACCTGAAAACTTTACAATATTTAAATAATCAGACATTTCTTCTTTTTTTTTTTTTTTTTGATACAGGGTATAAAAGAAGCCTATGTGGTTTTTCCCCTTTTAATTGATAAAAGTTCTTAATAAACAACAAATCTGTATTCATTAAACTTTTCCGGATTGACTTTTCTAGTTACACATTTAAACCGGATTGAATTCTTGTCTTGTCAATTGGTTTTGTTTAACTACTTATTTGTTTATAACTACTTTTATCTATTGTAAGCAAAGCACAATGTTCAGTTTCTATCAGAAATTATGAGGGCTTGATTAGAAGTGTTCTGTTTGTGATTTGTTTGTCTTATTTTAGCGTTTTTCTTAACTCCATATTGAGAGGAAATCACACTTGTGACATCAACACTATAACATAATCTGAAAATGCTGTCTAGAAATGTTGACATTTCATAAACCATTAATCTTGATAAAAAAAGTCACAGGTTTGTTTTGGCATGGCTAATCAAAGCAGTTCATGGCATTTTTATTTAACCTCTTTGGATTCAACTATATTTTTGGTGATAATGGCCTCAGCAGTCAATGCACTTTATAATAAAATCGATTTTTTTTAATTCACATTCATCATGTGGGAGGGCTGTTATTACTCTGGTTTAATGTTCCTCCTCCCAAAAAGGCTTCTAATGATAAGTTTGAAATAATTTCAAATGATTTTTACTATTAAGTCATTTTATTTTTCAGGAAGATGAGGACTACGAAACTGTTATTTCGGATGGGAATTCTAGTTATGCTTCTGCTCTGTCAAATGATTTAAGTAGCAGTTCTGAATCATCGAGTAGTGAGTACTCTGACTGGGTTGCTGACCACAGTGTCAATCTTGAGCCTCCTCAAAGAAGTCGACGTCAGCGGAAAAGGAAGCCGCCACCTCCTCCTCCTGAAGAATCTCCTTCTCCAGCTCCAGCCTCGACTTCTGCTTCCACTTCTAGTCTTCCTAAAACATCTGTTCCTTCTACTTCAAAGAAGCCATTGCCACCCGAAAATATTGTAATTTTGTTATGGATCACACTTTTCTAGGACTTTATGTAAACTTGTTTCAATGAACGGAAGCTAATTTTTTTTTTCTTTTTTATTTTTTTTATTAGGAAGAAATACCTGATGTGTATAGACCTTCTGAGTGGCTTTCAGAAATTATACCAAAGAAATTTCCCTACTATCCGCAGATGGGTGATGAAGTTATGTTCTTTGCTCAAGGTTATGAATATTATCTTAAAGCTGTTACTGTCAGGAATTTATACCAGCTTGCTAAATCACAATTAAGGCCTTGGGGGAACTTGGAATTAAAGGTTACCTTGTTTTACTATTATTATTATTGTTTTTAAATATTTCTGTTAGAGGCCTGATGGCCGAGAGTGTTAAGGTGTGTACACTCTTTGCCAAGGGTCTGCCACACCCCTAGAGGTGGTGGCGTTTCTTTACAAAAAAGGAAGGTATCTCTTCTGCCCTGGCTTGGAAAGGGTGGTAACTATAGATAACCGCCCACAAAAATCAGTAATGAAGGGACATTAAATTATATTTAAAAATTAAATATGTACTTATGTTTTTATGTGAAAACTTTTCAGCACTTAAGATAAGATATAAGAAACATAACTTTTTATTTCTCCTAGTGTTTAATTATTTCTATCTTTGTTTTGAAATAATTATATTATTTGTTTTTTTTTTTTTGTTTTTTTAACAAATAGGAACCTGAGCTTGTTAAAGTTATTGGAATTAAATATGAACTTCGCCCACCACGTCTTTGCTGTCTTCGACTGGCAGTAATGAAGGAAAATGGTCGTCTAACTGGAGAAAGATTCACAATTAAGTACCATGATATTCCAGATGTAATTGATTTCTTTGTGTTGAAGCAGACATATGATACAGCAATGACTAGGAATTGGAAAATTGGTAGAAATTTCTTATATACTGAAAATATTTGTCCATTTTATTTCTAACATTTATTTATTTATTTATAAATTTATTCTGTTTTAGGCGACAGATTTAGAAGTATGATAGACGATGGATGGTGGTGGGGTACTATTGAGAGCAGACGTCCTGATGCAGTCTCAGCATTTCTTTGTCATCGGATTAGATGGGACAATGGCGAAACTGAAGACATGAGTCCATGGGACATGGAACCAATAGATCCAACAAGTAAGGGAATTTATTATTATTTTTTTGTTTTTTTTAAGGTCCTCTTATACATGACATCAATTTTTGGGTGGTTTATCTATAGGTTACCACCCTTTTGCTAGCCATGGGACGATTGATGCATCTTCTTTTATTGAAAAAGAAGCCACCACCCCCGAGTGGGACTCCAACCAATGCCCTTACATGCCCCTCACTCTCATGGCCACCGGGCCTCCTAAGTGAATTTATTATACTTATTGGAGAGAGCTAAGTTAAAAATAGCAATGTCAATCAGGCGTGGATAACATCATTGTTTAAATCCATAGAGCTCTAATGAACAATTACATGATCAATAATTTTATTATTTCATTTGTATTAAATTCTATTCTTTCTATCAAGAATCGAGAGAAATCATAGATTAATCTATTTGTGTGTTCTCAAAAAGAAAACTTCTGAAACTTGACAACTCTAAATTATAATGCCATTAAAAAGTGCAATAATTTCCGGTATAAAACCAGAAAAACAAAACATGAATTATGTTTTTATTATACCTTATATTATTATTTGAAACCTTATATATTATTATTTTAGGGGAGCCTGATAAAGGTGGCTCTGTTCCTGTGCTTCCAGATGAAATCTCGGCTATATTGTATCATCCCCGTAGTGATGAGTGGCCTGGAGGAGATAGAGATGCATCCTGCCGTCGCACTATGGCTGCTCTTGAAGAAGTAATGGGTCTCTCGATTGCTGAGCCATTTTCAGCCCCTGTTGACATCAATGTCTATAAATCATATGCCTTCATTGTTGAATTCCCTATAGATCTATCAACAATAAAGGTGATTTTTTTTTATATAAATAACTGCAATAATAGTTCTCCTGCTTGCCCTATGTTGATATTAAATAAATTCCTGCATTAAATTAATCAAATTGAGGAATTTTGAGATACTCTTTAGTGAACTATTTGTCTTTACGTTTTCTAAGAACTGAAATTTGAAGCAATTGCAAAACTAAAAAGTTATATGAGAGAAAATTTTTTTTTTTTCTTTCTAGAAACTATTCTCGAATAAACTTCAAAATTCTCTCATTCCAATGTTCATTCATCCAATCTTTTCTTGTGGCAAAATGTTGTATTGAATACTTTAAATTATTAGGCCCTGCCTAAATTTTTGTTTATAATCGAACAATAAAATATTTCCATTTTCAATGAGGTCCCAGATTTCACTGAGTTGGTTCAACAATTGGATTGTAAAGACCTTTTAAAATAGTATTCTTCTTTGAAAGGAGCTCATTTATTTATTTAAATTGTATTGTGGTTCACCCAAAATTATTTAATTTTGAGTTGTGCCAGTGTTCTTGCCGAAGTGTGATATGGTTGTAAACTCATCTAATGTTTAGCATGGATTGGTGAAGTTAGAGATATTGCTATTTTTGTGGCTTTAAAGAAAAACTGAAGGATATTTAAAGGAAAAGGAAAATTTGGATAAAACAAAATTTATAGGTTTTCTTTTTATTCAAAAAATTGAATTCAGAAGTTTATTGTTCAGTAAAAAAAAATAATAATAATAATAATATCACCCTTAATATTCTCTACAAAATTATTAAAAATGCTGATGATCCTTTTATAACACAAATAAAACTAATGTAACTACTCAGAAGATCAATACTTATACAAAATTCTAACTAAAAATAAAACTGTTTATCCCCTGCATTCTTTGCACTATTTCAATGCCTCTGCATTTATAATATTCTCCCAATATAATTGAAATTCCTTATATCTTCCCTGAACATTTTTTATACCTTAGAAATGTAGGTAGCTAGTTAGTATTCTGGATACTTTATTTTATTTCTTTATTTTTAATTTAAAAGATGAGTAATAATATTATTTAATTTGGTGAAAAGAAAAAGAAAGTTTTTGTATATTTGTATCTGCTTTTGTCTCTTTCTGATTTGAGAATACTTCTTATTTCATCAATGTCTTCTGATATTATATTCGTGCTTTATAGGCTAGGTTTGAAAACCGTTTTTATAGAAGACTTACAGCTGCTCAATTTGATATAAGGTATTTGGCTACCAATGCAGAAAAGTTTAATGAAGTCCATAGCATAATCGTTAAACATGCAAGAGTCGTTACTGATCTATGCCTGAGAATTTGCAAGTAAGGAATTTTTTTATTATTTGTTTATTTACGCATTAATAATTAAAATAGTATAATAATTAAGATCTTTATACACCCAGGAAAAAAAAAGAGAGTCTGAATAATGTCTGATTTGTTTTTGTTTTTTTTAATTTAAAGCAAGAATTAGATGTGTTTAGTTATTTAAAAAAAAAACAAAAAAACTATTATTAATAAACAGGTACTTATTATTTAAAATAAGAACAAATTATTAATAAGGACTAAAAATTAAAAAATAAGAGCTTATTTTATAGCACTTAATTAATTATTTTACCCTCATTTCAACAAAGAGTAGTAACTCTGTCAGGCATTGAAGACCCAGCTTGAGGCCAATGGCTATCCTGAGCCTCATCTCCTCTGCACTATTAATACTGAAGGGTTATTTCAGTGTACTTAGTCCGTTCCCGCTCTGCACTAGCCAGATTACTGACAAACAAAAACATCAGAATCGGCAAATAAGCTGAAAAATATTAAGTATACATTTTTGTTTTGCTGCCGAGTATATCTAAAAATATTTAGGGTCAAAATTCAGACATAACATTTTTAACAGATCAGGCCAGCTCAGTAGTTAAGATTAACAGTGTAGTATGTAGAAATATGATCAGACTAATATTATAATTTATAAACATAAATAATTATAATATCAATGGTGTGTATTGACCATAGCAGTCGACGCACCCTAATTAAAAAAAAAAAAAAAAAAAAAAAATATCAATATTTTATAGTGAGCGAAATGTTTTTTATTGTGAATATATAGAAGTTCAATAATTGTAGAATTAACCCTACTATTATTGGCTAGGGTTGGGGTCAAGCCCCTGGCGGTCTGTGAAGGTTTGGTTGCCCTTGCACAAGCAAGCACATCTATCATAGACCTGGCAGCCAGTCACCAAATGTGGGTCACTAAGGTAGAACTTGCAGAGGGGGACTCTATTCGACCTTGTCTAGGTCTGCCTCCTGCTGGTCGTCGAGCGTTGTCTTTGCCTTTGATGCTACCGACCATGAGGCATGAATGACCCAATAGTGGCTGATGTAAACAATTAAAGAATACAAAAACAAAAAAAACAAAAAACATCTTAATCATATATGTCATTCTAAGTAATTAATGGAAGGAATATATAATTAAAAAAATCTTTACACTAAGAAAAAGTTTTATCGCTCATTTATTAGCCTTAATGTGGTATTGGTTTGAAAAAAAAAAAATGAATGAAAACCAGAGTTATCTTTTGGAAAACTTGTCATTATAGAATGAGTTCAATTAGTCGAATTCATTCCCTTAAAAATGGGTTTACACCATAATATTTGACCTTTCTGATTGCTTGCATATCTGTATCCAGAAATGAGGAACCCCTCCTCTCTTAGTTTTTCGTTTTTAAGTTTCAAACATAATGCTCACAACAATTTTTTTTTTTTTTTCAGGGAAGAGAGTTATGTAGATGTACCTTTGCTTTATCGCCAGTTGTTAGATAGTTACGAAAGTTCTAATAGTGATGAAGATGGAGGTGGCCCTTCAACTTCTAAACGAGAAAGAGCTGCTGCAAATCGTTCATTGAGGGCATTGAGACGAGCTAATCATCTTCAACCTGATTGGCAAAGAGATTGCAGGCAGCTGTTAGAAGTTCTGTGGTCCTGTCAAGATTCAGAACCTTTTAGGTAGATTACATAATACTTAGAAAAAAACTATAGAGACTCCTTTAAAAGTACTAAACAAATAAAAATATTTGGCCAGAAGTGCTTATTTAAAACTTGTAATATACCATCTTATTATATATATGTGTGTGTATATATGTATTACATTTTTTATTTAAAAATAAATATTTTTTCAGGGGTCCTGTTGATACGATTGAACATCCAAACTATGATAAAGTAATCGATACTCCCATGGACCTTGGAATTATTCGTGAAGAGTTGAAAGGCAATAACTATTCATCTCCATTAGAATTTTGTAAAGACGTTCGAATGATATTTAGCAATTCCAGAAGCTACAATACAAATAAAAGATCTAAGGTGTGTGTGAAATTATGCGTTGTCTAACTATGCTTTTAATTGGTATTTTCACATGTTAAATCAAAAGTATATTATAAAGGAAAATAATAAAACAACAAATAAGTGAAGAAATTAGACAAAATAATTTTATGATTGAAACTCTGTTGGCTGTGTTTATCTGTTTTTTGTGTTTATTGCAAAGAATGGGTAGTCTGACTCACAGAGGAATTTTTTCTCTTATATTTATATGTGGCAGAAGGTCCACTCTTTCTATTTATGTACAGTTTTAATAATCTGTCAAAGATAAATTATAGAGGGTGGAAGAATTAGTTTAAAAGTAAATAAAATAGACCACTTAATATTAACTTATGAAATTAACTTAATTTTTATTTTGATGTTATTTTTTTAGTCACTTTATACTGTTGAAACATAAATATACTGACACTGCTACTGTTTCTTTGAATTTCAGATATATGTCATGACAGTGAGGCTTGCTGCAATGGCAGAAGAGCATATGAAAAGAATAATAAAGGATTGGAAGGCCTCATCTATTAAACAGAAAGGCCCATTAAATGGTAATTTATCTGTTCAAAGAGATACGTCGATTATTTTTTCTCCATATTAAGGTTTATTAGATGACAACCTGCAAGACCTTATATACCCGTTTCACCCTCCTGGTTCACAGGAGGGGATTAAAATAGCTGACTCTCCTCTGCCCATCTCTTCTCATTTCTTTTAATAAACTATCATTATATCTTTCTTTAAAACGTTTTCCTTGCCATTTTCTTACACTGGGATTTGTACCAGTTAATGCAAGCTTTTGTTTTTATTTTTAAAAAAGTTTTGAAATTTTTATTTTAAATGATATCTCTATGTACACATAAACTCCTAAAACACAAATAAGGTCCTTCAGAGTGAGCCAAACTATGCTCAGGGACCGGGTAGCAGAGGGAAACCCCCATTCAATAGGTTCAAAATGCATTTTTAATGAATTTTAGCAGATACAAGAGTGACTAGAGCTTACAAAACTTACCACTAGATATCGCAACAAGCTGTCACAGCAGTGGCTTTCAGTCCCAAAACGAAGAAATAGCCTTGTCACAAAAGTGGCTATCAGTCCAAGGGGCATGCCGGCTCATTGTCGCGAAAGTGGATACCAGGCCACGGGGCATGCAAGCCCATTGTCACGAAAGTGGCTGTCGTTCCCAAATGGGTTATTACTGCTTTAAAATGGTCACATAGTTCATTCTGTAAATTTTTGGGATTTTCAAATTTGAGGAATTTGTTATTATTCCTTGCTTTGTACAAAACTATCAAAACAGAAAATATACACTTTGAACTCAGTGTAGTTTGTGAGACAATGAGAAACACCAATTTCCACGGTCCAGCAATTCCTAAAATCGGTTTGATATAACCCCAAATGTACTAATGTCATTATTTGAATACAGGTCAAGCACTTGTGATCCAAGTACAAAACTACACTAACTCTGTAGTATATCAACCAATTTATTTTTGTTAAAGTCTCGTTGACTGAGTTGTAGGGAAACTGAGCAGCAATTCTATTCCATTAGTCCAGCTCTCAAAATATATTATTTTTTACAGGACCTAGAAGGGTAACAAGAAAAGTTCGATCTCAGGACGAAGTGTCTGGAAGTGTTGATGAAAATAGTTCGTCTACTACCGAACTAATGAGTTCTTCTAATAGACAAGGTAAACTGACTTTAAATTAATTACTAAATTGTTTCTTTCTTTTCATGTCTGTTTAATGAACTTATTCATGTTTTGCTCTTTGGTTTTTGTAAGCAAACAATAATAGTCAAGACAACGTATCAGGAATTATACTCTGATCTTAGCCCCAAAGTAACCTTTATCGGATATACAGTAATAATAGATAACAAGATCGATTCAGGAGTTTCTGTTCTTCAAACAGTTTAATATTATGTGATACATGCCATATCAGAAAGGTTCTTCAAAACGTTTGCAAATAAATTGAATGGAATAATGTGTTCCAAAGGCTGATGAGGTTAATTGACATCAATCAATCCTTTATTGTGATCTACCCCATATAATTTAATAATTCCCCCTAATTCTAATAACCAGTCGGACATTAAAAAGAGTCTCCTTACTATGATGCGCGTAGTCAGACTTGTTACTGAACAAAAGACTTATTACCAGTCAATTGATTTTCTATTACTTTACACCTCATACTATTGTAAGTTGGAATTTCTTTTGAATAACTATGTGTCATAAAGACTTTTTTGTTGCCAAAAATTTCATATTTGAAAACTCATAGATCATGAAAATAACTGTGCTTCACATTTGTGTGTGTGTGTGTGTGTGTGTGTGTGCGTGCGTGCGTGTGTGTGTGTATATATATATGACGAATTTAAAACTTATGTTTGTAGATGAGGATTTATAAATATTAGGTGTTATAATAATTTTAAAAAATGCATTGTAATTTTGGATGTTCATAAAAGGACAAGTGATATCTCCCCCATCCTATCACTGATAATTTTAATAATATCATTTTTGGTTTTTCTAAAATATGTCTAAAAAAACACAGGCAGCTGTGTTTTTTTTGTTCTAAATGATGTTTTGCCAACATCATAGCCATGTCGAATAAATCAGTTTCCATGGATCAACGAAGTTAAGCAATGTTGGGCGTGGACAGTATCTAAATGGGTGACCCTCCAAGTGCTGTTGGCATTATAAGAGGGCGGCAACCTTTAGATAGCGTTGGGCGCTAATAGCCTAGATGTTGAAACATCATTAAAGATAAATAAATCTAATTTTTTGTTACTAAGAAAAAGGTGAAATGTGTCTTGATTACTGTTTCTTTAAGTTATTTGTTATCTTAGTGATTTTTTAAAATTTAAATAATGTTCCTATCTCAGGTCAAAAAAGTAGCACACAAGTTCAGTCTCAGGATGATGCCTCTAGGAGTGTTGATGAAAACAGTTCATCTGCAGGCGAATTAATGAATAGCTCCAAAATACGAGGTAAATTTTTTTGAATGATCTACATTGTTGGGTTATTTTTTAATAACATTTTTAAACATTCCTCTGCATGGCTGTCAACAACTGGGAGTTGAAACTCCTTATTGAAACCATAAAACATGAAAAAAAAAATTATTCTAAATCCAACTTTTATGTAAAATACCTAAAACATTAAATGAAAAACACCATTTAAATATTTCTTCTCTGTGAGATCCAATTCAAAATATTGAATTTGGTCTCTCCTAGAAGGTACAGATGTTTACTTCTATCATTAAAGCTTGGTGAATTTAAAGAAATTCCACTTCCATCATTCTGAAAACTTTTGTTTTTGTTTTGATAAAATGTCAAATATTTACAATAAATCAAATAATAATTGGACTCGGACTGTTCGCTTACCTTCTTTGTCAGCTTAGCTCGTTACAATCATGTCTTTGTAAGTTGTTTTTTCTTTAAAATCTCAAAATAGAGACTCTCAATTAATAATTTGATTTCAAACAGTGTAATTTGATTTCCTGGTATTTAAGGTTATATTGTAACTAAGTTTACTGTTAAGCAAATTTAATAGTACTTGAAACACTCCAGGAGCTGCTTGATAAGTGATTATTGAGTCCACAGGAATTAACCTGTGTAAAATATGAGAATTAAAATTTTTGGCAGTAAAATGCTTCTAAAGCGACTGACACCAAATATATCCTTTATCTGACCTTTTCCAGCTACACATCAATATTGCCGCTTCCCTCTCCTACTCTATGATTTCTGGCATAGACTTGGGTTAAAAAGAAGGCAATATATTTATCTTCTTTTTGCTATGTGTAAACATTTTTTAGAAATATATGGTGCCGACTCGAGATAATTTGGAAGTGCAGATGAACATTTCATGTTTCAGAACCAATAGATCGTGAAAATAACTTCAGTTCAAATTGGTATATATTGTCTGTACCTTCTTTAGCTACACAAAAAATGGTTCGAGTTGAATAAAGTTATATACATATCTTGTTTAATACGAAAGGTGATGCACCGGAAAAAAAAATTAAAATAAAATAAAAATATGAAAGGTCAGTTTTGTTAACCGGCAGAATCTGTCCACAGGAACATTATTTTTTGGACGAAATTCATGCGAACAAAATCATATTGCTTATGTTTTTGCGTTAATAGGCTTTTTTGGGTTCTTAATGTAGGGAATTGAATGAAGCCATTTTAAAGCAATACCTGTAACTGTTTTCGAGAAAAGTGGATAAAACTAGTTTTCCTAACTAATTTTTGGTTCGGTTCAGAACTGTTCTTTGTATAGTAGCTTTCCGGGCAGAAGTCTAAGAGGCTGAGTAAATTATGTCTGCTACTGTAAATTTTCTGTGCATTGTGACGACTAAAATCTTAGTTTTCAACATGATTTCATTGGATAAATGTGTTTAAATTGTTCACAAAATATTAACTATATCTGTTCAAAGTTTCCTAGGGATAAGAACGTCATGGAGATGCACTAAGAAGATGCGAGTCAGACTTTTTCTTTACTTCAAAACTTTTTCAAAATTGCTTATTTTTAACCAATTTTGAAAAAAATATTCAGAAATTATTCAATTGTTTATATATACTGTTATAATATTAAAAAATAAAAATAAAATTATTTATATTTAAACTATTTGAATTAGATAATTGCGCCGCGTTGGGTCGCCAAAATGTTATAATATTAAAAAATAAAGAAGAAATTGTTTTTTTAATAATATTTTATTCTACGTATACCTCTACGTTGGGAACCAATATAATAAAAATTTTATAATAACCGATGTTAGAAACTCTTTACCTCAGGGTTAGGGTTCGATTTTAAGTAAAGTAACACAAAAACCATTTTACATAAGAAAAAACTCATAGATAAGTCAAATTTCGAATTAGACAAACAATCATTACCTGATATAAAAGCCAAATCTGGAACCAACCTCAGAGAACAGGATCCTCGTTACAAATGCAGCTTCCTTTTAACTCAACAGACTGCACTGCTTTCAAAAAGACTGACTATGATACCACTGTACACCAAACTGTAACTGTCTCTTGTAACCGACTCTCATGTGAACCTGGAGCCACCTTTTCACAGACTCTCTCGTAACAGACTGCGACAGACTCCCAAAAACAGACTGAACTCAACTTTCAATGTGTCCGTATCTGCCATTACTGACTGTAACTAGTTTCATGCCGGGAGCGTCATACCGGTATCCACTGCTACCTGTATCGACTGCTAGACCAATATAACAAATAATAATTGTTTATCACAATGAACTTAACATATCAATGAGCTTTATTGGATTTTCCGAATTTTCTGTGTTGGTTTTTAATTTAGAACTTTTAAATTTTTGATGAAAGTTAAATATAAGAAAAATTTATTTGTTTTTTTTTATTTTCCGCAAACCTTGTATTTGTCTTTTCCCGCCTTTTTTACCTTTAACGGTTATTTGAATTTAAAAATTTTAAATATGTAATGTAAAATATCATTACATTTCCACTTCTGTCAAAAAAAAAAAATATAAAAAAAAAATGATTTATGCTCGGTATTAAAATAAAAAATAGAATTTAAAATTTAAAATTTGGTTATCGAGATTAGAACTATTGGCCAGCCTGTTATTATTTCTTTAAATTTTTCAATAACTTATTTCGTTACATAATTTTTATTCATTATCATTTCTCAATTTAAATTATCATTTTTCATTGTTCATTTTTAAACATTATCATTATTAAACCATCTTATTCTAAACTAATACGATTTGTAAATTTATGATAAATTTTTAAATATTATTATTATCAATTAAATCTTATACTAAACTAATTCTAAATTTAAAAATTGTCCTGGATCCACTATTTATCATTTAGATCTTTTTCTGCATCTGTCCGAATTATTCCTAAGGATTTGTTTTATTCTCTTACGTGGTGGCCGATTTAATTTTGCGATTTTTTCTATCCCATTTTGACATTGATATTCAAAAAGAAATTTTACTTTATTTCCAAATTTGATGTCCAAATTTTTCAGGTGATTATTGTTGTTAACATTTTTATTCATTATATTATTTTGATTATTACCATTATTATTACTCATTTTTTTAAAATTAATTATATGATCATCAACTAATTTTTTAATGTCATTTTGTTTCAAAATCTCATCCATAACGTCTGTACTTATTTTATTTTTTAACTTATCATTAGTTATTTTATTTTTAATTATTTGATTTATTTTCTCATTATTATTATTCAAATTACTCAATAATATTTCTTTACTTTTACCATCTTCATTCACTAAACAAACATTCTCACTTTCATCTTTAGTTTCAAAAATTATTTTATTTTCTTCAAATTTTTGATCATTAATACTACAATCATAATTCAAATTATCTTGTTTTAGCAACTCGATTTTAATGTCTATATCTTTAGATATTTTCTTTTCAAAATTATCGAATGATGTTTTTAAATCGCTAATCTGTCTGACTTGTTCTGTTTTAAAATCGTTTAATTTGTTACTTAGGATGGCTTGTCCTGTTTTTATATCGTTAATTTGGCTTAGTAATATTTGCAGGACCTCGCCCATAGTATTAGCCATTGGTTCCATAGTATTATCCATTGGTTGTAGGAACTCGCCACTCGCAACATCGGCCGTTTCCGAGAGTTCAACTTCCTCGCATTGGATGATGTCATCACCAGACGCGTTCTGGCTTCCATTCGAAATATTTAGAATACTATTTTCCGACATTTTGATTTATTTATTATTTCTTTACTTAGCCCCACGTTGGGCGCCAAAATGTTATAATATTAAAAAATAAAAATAAAATTATTTATATTTAAACTATTTGAATTAGATAATTGCGCCGCGTTGGGTCGCCAAAATGTTATAATATTAAAAAATAAAGAAGAAATTGTTTTTTTAATAATATTTTATTCTACGTATACCTCTACGTTGGGAACCAATATAATAAAAATTTTATAATAACCGATGTTAGAAACTCTTTATCTCAGGGTTAGGGTTCGATTTTAAGTAAAGTAACACAAAAACCATTTTACATAAGAAAAAACTCATAGGTAAGTCAAATTTCGAATTAGACAAACAATCATTACCTGATATAAAAGCCAAATCTGGAACCAACCTCAGAGAACAGGATCCTCGTTACAAATGCAGCTTCCTTTTAACTCAACAGACTGCACTGCTTTCAAAAAGACTGACTATGATACCACTGTACACCAAACTGTAACTGTCTCTTGTAACCGACTCTCATGTGAACCTGGAGCCACCTTTTCACAGACTCTCTCGTAACAGACTGCGACAGACTCCCAAAAACAGACTGAACTCAACTTTCAATGTGTCCGTATCTGCCATTACTGACTGTAACTAGTTTCATGCCGGGAGCGTCATACTGGTATCCACTGCTACCTGTATCGACTGCTAGACCAATATAACAAATAATAATTGTTTATCACAATGAACTTAACATATCAATGAGCTTTATTGGATTTTCCGAATTTTCTGTGTTGGTTTTTAATTTAGAACTTTTAAATTTTTGATGAAAGTTAAATATAAGAAAAATTTATTTGTTTTTTTTATTTTCCGCAAACCTTGTATTCATCTTTTCCCGCCTTTTTTACCTTTAACGGTTATTTGAATTTAAAAATTTTAAATATGTAATGTAAAATATCATTACAATACGTTTTTTATAATGTGTCTGCTTTTGTATGTTCAGGGTCAAATCGTACTAGAAAGATAAATTCTCATATTGGATCCCCAGCCATTGATGACAATAGTTCTAGTGATGTGCTCAGCCACTCAAGAAGACAAGGTAATGAAAACTGGAAGATAGATCAGCTTTGAAATTAAATCTAAAAATTTATATGGAACCAAATTCAATTCCAAATTGAACAGGAACCATTTAATTTGCAAGTTGTATGTGAATAAATTTTTCTTGAGTCCTAATATAAATTATACTTACGAATTGTTTATATTAACTAACAAATTGTATTTGTATTTTAGGAAAGTACAAAACTAGGTCTACTAATAGTATAAGAAAGCCAGTAAGGTATCAAGTTGACGACGACAATGATGATGATGAAAATGCACAAGGTATTTCCTCTACTAATCATAATTTAATGATTAACATATTAATAATAATATATAGTAGAAAATTATGTTATTAGACATAAAATTTATAATACTACTTTGTATTTATTAAATAATTACACAGGTCAACATTTGATCTAAAAAAACACATTCGGAGAGATATAGTCCTTTGCGGTTTTTGGGGTCGCTGATTATGATGAGCGGGTTGGTTAACCTTCATCACATCAGATTGAAGGTCAAATAGAGAAAAAACTGTAGGAAAAATCTGAAAAAATGCATATCACACTAGTATTTCTAAAGACTAGTACACACTGGGATACAATGTTGCGCATTGTTGTTGGAGAGCTGAATCTCCTTTCGATCTGGAGTGTTGCGATTCTGCCATGCAACATGTCCCCGTGTATCAGGAGTGTACTGTGGGTCTATGTGATACAAGAATCTGAGTCCCGCTGTTTCAGGAGTCACTGATACAATGTTGTACAACATTACATGTGTGGACGTGTTATAGAGGAGCCCCAGACTACAGTTCTCGGCTATTCTCTCGTACGGACTTGCAGTTCAATTTCTTTCAATATGTGGCCGACTGAATTGACAATAAAGTTAATAGAAAACTTTCAAATGCACTCATGTTGCCCTGATTTTAGTTTAATATCATACGTATCCAACTTTAAATCAACATTGTGTATATTTTAATTATTTATTAAAAAGAAAAGAAAGACACCATTGAAAATATGTTTTTATTTGTACCTATTATGTTAATAAAAATAAGTTTTTGTAACTTAGAAATATCTTTTCAAAACGATAATTATTGTCTCACACACTTCTGGAACAAATGCAGATATATTTTACTTGGAAATTCTAAATGTATAAATAAGACTTGTAAACGATTCTTGACTTGCAAGGAATCTGAGAACACCTTTGGACCAAACATTTGCAAAATATTCTCAAAATCTTGAGGTGTCATTCTTATAAACTTGACATATCCCATTCCATCTTCCAGTCCAATGTGTCTAAAAGATCGTAGTACGCTTTATTGTTGGCACGGAAAAATTTTTGACACCACCACCTTCTTGGTACCTTCTATGTACCTAGCTTCAGAGCTTGTACACCACAGGGCACTTTTGTCACTCTTCCTGTTTTAATGCTATTCCTCCTACATAGGCCAGAGTGACACATTTTCGGTTGAGTTTTATTTAGTTTTGTCACTTTAGAAATACTAGTGCGATACGTTTTCTATCTACTAGTGAGATATGTTTTGTATCTACTAGTGCAAGTAGTTTTTGTTTGTTTTACCTTACACCTTTTCATAGAGGTAATTTCTGATTAGGATACTGTCAGTTTCCTGTTGTGGCACCTTAAATCTCCCTTCTCTTTGAGATATTATTTTATTTTATATTTTTCACGAAAGATCAAAACCTACCAATAATTGCTTCTATTCCTTTACTATTGGCACTAGGGATATGAATGGAAACACGCTAAGATGATGAAGTTCCTGTAAGTTGGACTATTTTATAGTTAGGGCTACAATGAGAGGAAGTACTGATCCGTTTAGGAGTTGCTACATCACTCAGACATGTGGCGACTTCCAAACGGATCAGTTCTTCCTCTTCTCATAGCCCTAATCAAGGCTTGAAATTCAAACAGAGACATTGGCGATACAAACATTGTAATTTTAAAATAAAGTTTTATTAACTATCATGACTGAACCCCGACTATTTCCACATTGGGTAATCTCCAGGACATCAGTCTCTTCTGAATAAAATAAATTGAATATATGTTAATTTAAAATTAACATTTCCTAGTATTTTTACTCAATTTGGTCAAAGACCAATAATTTTGATTAATGTCCTTAACATTTTTTTTCTTCGTTTTTTAAAGTTATACAACCTCTGAGGCTAAGGATAAATACATTCAAACACGCGAATTGTGGAAGTACATCTACAGACGAGCCATCGTCAAGTTGTGAGTACATTGCCAGCAAATTAGCTCGTAATATTAGAAAAGTTGTATTGCACAAACTTGTAATTATTTAATTTGTTCGTTGATCAGCTAACTCTAAGACTTGGCCATCATCTATAATTTTTTTTAAATCTCTTTAAAAACAGAATTCCTATAGCAAACACTTTCACTGTGTTTTGGTATTATAACATAAGGATACAAAGAAATTTTTAACATCTCTAAAAAAATTTCCAGTTGAGCCTAAAAATTATTCAAAAACTACCTTGCACATTTTTGTTTGAATTTAATAATTTTATTCCTACATTTTAGCTCAAGGATTGTGAACAATTGATTCTCTTGTTCTTCAGTAAAAATAAATAAACAAATCTTTCTCTGTTATAAGAAAATATTTATCTTTGACAAAAATATTTACATTTAATATAAAATTATTAATAAATAAGTCCCAAATGATGCAATAATTCTAGATTGTTATATAGGCTCAGTAACAATTTGTTTCTATATGAACTGAATCTACATACTTTTAAATTGGTATTTGTTATTTATAAAATCTTGAGCTTTTTACTTGTTTAATTTCAGCTGGACAACGTAGTCTTCGTGTTACAAAAGCTGTTTCATATGCTGAAAACTGTGATAATTCCATGTCTTCTGATGGAGAAAGTGGAAGAGAGGAATCATGTAAGATTCTTAATACATTTTGTAGATGCTTGGTTATATGATTATATAATTAAATTATCTGTGGTGATTTTTATCGTTTTGATTTGCATTGGGTATTGTTTTCCATCACTGACATTTATTTTTAGTACAAACATTTCATCATGCTGTTTTTTCGATCAATTTTTGCATTTTCCAAAGAAGAATTCAGCCTGCCTCTTTTCTTGTATTGAACAGTATTATAGTCTGTTCAGATCGACGGAAAAGTACAATTCCACGTGCACAAAATTTTGAGGGAAATATTCCTGATGGTTCCACCATTTGCAAATTCCCATTTCAAGGACCAACACGATACGTGAAACATAATAAAAACTGATTATGTCTCGTTCAAGACTAGGGAAGGCTTTGAGAGACCAGACAAAGGAAATTACGTGAAGTGTCTAATATTTATCAATACTTAGCCAAAGCTAAGACTAAAAATGGTTTAAACCTCGTAGTGATAAGGTTACAACAGAGAGAATTTTTACCGCCATTTTTCTGCCCAGGAATATAGGCCATGCCCTTTTCCCTCCAACTAAACCATCTATTTGAACAGGCTATATCTTCAATTGTTTTTAGCCTTAGCTTTGGCTAAGTATTGATAAATATTAAACATGATCTCCCTTGCTTGACCTCTCAAAGCCTTCCCTGCTCCTAAACGAGACATAATCAGTTTTTATTGAGTTTAAAGTATCGTTTAGTTCATTGTAATGGAAAGGCAAATGGCTAAACCGTCGGGAATTGTCTTTGAATTCGCATATCTCTAGATATGCTGAACGGATTTTAATGGGCGTGAGGTTGTTTTAAAGGTATTAAATTATACTTAAAGTTTAAAATTTAAAGTTTTACTTTTTAAATTATGTTAATAGGGACTTCGTTTTAAACCAAAATTCAACGAAAAAAAAACTGTTTTCCCCGTTTTTCTAAGAATTGGAGGGTGATGCAGAAAACTGGGGGCCGGCTCAAGAATGTAGGCATTGAGATCTACAAGAAAATGCTATATAGATATCTTGGGAGAATTTCGTTGTAGACCAGTGTAATCCATTCCAACAATTCTGTATTAAAGAAAAATAATGTTAATACCATTTAATTAGTTATTTTCTGTAATTAACTTTTTTAATTATTCTCAGGCAATGATCTTCCCTCGACCTCTGGAATCTCACAAAATTATAATTACAGAGAAGAAAGTGATTCCGAGGACAATAGTAATCACAGCAGTGTGAAGTCTGATGTTAAAGAGGATTTACTGGATAAAGAATCAAAAAGTGATAGTTCAAGTGACAGTGAACTTATTCCAGTTAAAGGTGAAAGTTACGATGGGGAAGATGACAGTGTAGATAAGGCTCCTGTAAATGGCATTAGATTCCAGACAAGTAGATCAATTTATTTTGAAAATTCTAGACTTAACCATGGGACGGACTCCGAGGAGAGTGCCATTTCAGAAAGTGATGAAGTGGATAATGATCAGGATAAAAATGACAAAGATTATGTGGTTGGAGAAGATGGTAATTCAGAAAATGATTCACCACATCCGTCATCAAGTAGGAAAAGAAAGAAGTCTTCAGGGACTGACTCAAGCGAATATTACCGTCCAAATCGAAGGAAGATTACTCCTACTCGAAAATCATCAAGATCTAGAAGACCTTTGAAGAAGCAAAATTATACTTATGAAAGTGATAGTGAAATGGAGAAGATAGATGAACGACCGACTCGAGCTGCTTCGAGGAAAAATTACGGAGAAAGTAATGAAAGTAGCGATGATTCTTCAGATGAGAAACCAAAGATTAGTATTAGTAGCCGAGGTAGAATTAGGAAAATCAATCCAAGGGCTAGAGCCTTCTTGCTGGATTAGCAGTACCTGAACTGTCAAGAATTCCTCTTTACAAATGAGTCATATTTTTTATTGTTTTAAGTGATCAAGATTTTTTTTTTTGTTGTTTTTTTGTTTAATACTTTATTCTACATGAATAACTCCCAGTGATCTCTCTTCCATAAACATCAGAAAATGTTTAAACTTTTTTTAAATTGCTGTGTAATTTTTTTTTTTTTTTTTTTTTTTGTTTAAAGAAAGTTTTTTATTATGTTTATTAGTATGTTCCTAGCCCTAAGAGGCTCAGTATTTATTTTTTTTGCCATTTCTATGGTTCGCCTGTATTGATATGAACTGAAACTTTTCTTTAAATCAAATTGACTGTATATTGTATATATTACATGTAATATATGATATGTAAAAATATTTTGTATAGAATACATTTAATATTTTTAAATTATATTTTATTAAATTATTGTACAAATAAATCTCAGTTATTTTCTTCCAATTGTTAAAATAGATATGTTGTTTGTTTACAGCCTTTTTCCATTAAATTTTAAGGTACTCTTGAAAGCCTATCATTGATCCAGTGATAGTGTCTGACATTATGGATCCTTAGGTGTGCGTACAATTCTGATATGTGGTGAGCTGACCTGATCAGCAATGTATTCATTGAAAAAAGTGCCTTCACCATGCAGGATTAGTTAGGCACAAGTAGATAGTAAAATGCTAATGTTCTTGGTAGTAAATGCATCATTAAAAATAAATAAATAAAACTTCATTTACATCAATTCATCCTTCATTCACTCTCCCTTTATTAATTCTTAAGAAAATCAGGGTATATCCAGTTTACTAGAGGCTGTGAAAATTCTGATGTACAGGGTGTCACAAAAGTAATGGTCATCCGTTGGCCAGATGATTCTCCAATGCGAGATCGGAAAAAATAACCCCCGCAAAATTGACCTTGAAATGTTATTCAAGGTCAAAGTTTTTTATTGCATATTTCGAATCTACGAGTCATGAGGAAGAAAAAAGTCAACGGCACCATAGGTTAGAAATGAATCCTTATGTTCAAAAATGACCATTAACAGCGTATACGCAGACCATTCCATTCCAATCGACAAATGGTGACCGATTTTGATATTTTTTTTTTTTTTTTGCATGTTCTACTAACATTGCCTTTCACAAAAATACCTTGTTTGATTTGTTTAAAAATACATATAGCTTAAAATATAAGTAGGTATATTGAAAAACGAGCATCTCAGCGGTGTTAATTGGAGGAACAAAACTCATATTTTACAATTGACAGAAATTCCTTCATGAGGTGATCCTCGAAGCCTATCAAGAGCTATTTGCCATAAGCTTTCAATCAATCGTTGAAATTACTCATTAAGGATTTCACAGGTCATGCATAGATTTCTGGAACCAGCCAGTCCTAGAGTCCCATTCAGAATAGAGGCTAGAATAATTGCCCTCGCACGTGGGCAGAAAAAAAATGTTTCTTCCTAAAAAAACAAACAAAACAAATTATGTTGTAAGATTATCACTCTAGCACCCGTAGCAATTAGGCGTGTTCTCTACCTTCAATATTTCGGACTTCATTCCTGAGGCAAGCTGCCATCTTTCTTTCAAATTCCTCCTTACTTGGCTAAGCATCTGGCGAGAATTTCTAATTCTTTCAAATGCCCAAGTTATTCTCGTTAATTTTGCCTGCTCAGGACGATGATGCTGGAAAACGAACTTTTGTCAGTCGACAATAACCGCTACAGGAAGTGTGGAGGGCGTTCCAACTTGTCCAGCACCCACCTCCAAAACAATGCTTTCTGCTCCTAATCCCCGGGCCTCAACTCCTGAACTTGCTGTAATCTGAAGGGAGAAGTTCTTCCCAAAGGATCCGGCGGACCGTCATCCTCGAGACACCCGTAGCATGGGCCATTCTTCTCAGCCCCATAGTAGGCCTGGATCGGAAGAGGGCAATTATTCTATCCTCTATTCTTGGAGGGGCTCGAGGACTGGCTGATTCATGAAATTCATACATGACCTGTGAAATCCCTAGTGAGTAATTTCAGCGATTGGGTGAAAGCTTATGACAAAGAGGTCTTGAAAAGATTTGAGAATAATCTCATGAAGGCATTCCCGTCAATTATAAAACGTTAGTTATAGTCCTCCAATGATTATCGCTGAGAGGGCCGTTGTTCAATATACTTATATTTTTTTTTATACTGGAAGATGCTTTTTAAAAAATTCAAACAAGGTATTTTTGTGGAAGGCAATGTTAGTAGAACATGTAAAATTTGTTTTATCAAAATCGGCCACCATTAGCCGATTGGAATGGAATGACCCACGTATACGTTGTTAATGGTCATTTTGACCCTAAGGACTCATTTCTGACCTATGGTGCCGTTAACGTTTTTCTTCCCCATGACTCATAGATTCAAAATATGCAATAAAAAAAAATTTGACCTTGAATAACATTTCAAGGTCAATTTTGCGGGGGGTTATTTTTTCCAATCTCGCATTGCAGAATCATCTGGCCAACGGATGACCATTATTTTTGTGACACCCTGTACTTAATCTCTGATGTAATAAGGAAAGAAATGCCTGGGAGCAAGATTACTAAGCAGTTTAACATCAGGTAAATAAAATTATGAGTTGGTAAGAAACTGGTAAAATAGGATCTCCAACTGGCTACATTTGATCTAAGAAGGATAATGAGACTCCTAATATGATATGGCTCACCGGAAAACACTTGCACAAAATAGAGGGCTCACATCATATATCCATTCTGGCGGCTTTATTTTGGCAAAAATTGTTCATGCAAATCACTACTGATTTTTATATCTGGAGCATAAGTACATATTAATTGGGCCTTGGATTTTCTACCAAGCTCACCAGTCTTTTCAAGACCTTTATTTCCATCATACTCTAGGACTTATTAGAGCATGGAAAGTCACCTCACTACATAACTTACCTACACATCTGTTATTTCCAAGGCTCTTGCCCTAAAGGCTGGGCATTTACCCCTTCTGTAGGAAATTTCTGGTCCATTTGCATCATTTCATACTTATATCAGACACATAAATAGGAACAAAAGCAACACTCAACATGCTAAAAAAGAGGATGCTTAGTTAGAAGAAAACATTAAATGAAAGCTTATTTAACATATGAAAGAGTTGTTACCTTCCAGAACTTTAACTTTTAAGACTAGAAAAGTTTATCAAGAGTAAGGTAATTTAAAAGTATTTAATGTTTCACGTTGTAGGTATATAAAATTGGTCTACAATCATGATATGTATCGCCAGATTGTATGCGGAAACCTATTCAAAAATCAATACTACAATTTAGTTTTTAATAATCCAAATTATTCTGACTTTGTAAAACAGCTCTTTGAGGGAACGTACGTTATCTTGTTCCTAGATTTTCCATACCTTCCCGTGTTTTTTATTTATTTTCTACAATTTTTTGAAACTTGACTTGAAATGTCAAAAAATATATTACATTTAAATATTTATTCCAATATCCCTTCCCCCCTTGTAAAGTTATTAAATAGAAAATGTGCATCTGCACTTATCAGCCTGGTTACAGGACTTATTTGTGTACAAATTTCATGTTCTTGTATTGAAATATTTAGAGCTCATAAATAAGGTAAGTTACACATACCTCAGATAATGGTGCAGAAAATGTTTTCTTTTAAACTCTATTCAAAGTGGTTAATTAGAAAATATTTGATAAACAGTAGAAGACATTTTTAACATTACAAATGGTACAAAAAACTGAATTGATGCCATTTTGAAGACTACTTAAATATAATACTACAAAATTACTTCACGAAAGTGAAGAAAATCTTAAAAAGGTGCTCCCAATACAAAAATTTTCATCAAGAGGTATGAATGAAGTGTGGCTTATACCTCTAACTTATGGCAAGGTAAAATAAAAATACAATATCAACTGAAAGGGGAGGGGGGAATTAAAATAATGAAACTTTTATTTCTTGAGGTATTAGTATATCTTATTTTTTATTACATTTTGAAAATTCAAACATGGCAAAATATTTTATTAAAACCAAGAAATAGAAATTCACAATAGCAATTTGATGCGGAAAATGCATGAATACACGGTATAGTCCCAAAAATATTAAGAATGTATTTAGACACTTTTAAAATTTTTTTTTAATAATTATTAAAACAAAAATGAAAAAACATATTTTCTCTACTAAGAAGATTATGGTACTGGGAAAGGATTTTGGGAATAATAGAAGATTTAAAGTGACAACATATAAAACATCAAATATTTAATACATATACATTCACAGATATATTAACTGCTCATGCACATTTTCTTAAATGGTAACTGACACATTGGTAATAACACAGAGAGGGACAGTAATACAAACTAATACAAGAGAATATAAATTATACTCTACAAATTTTTGGCTTTATTATTTGTACATTTAATATCTATACAAGAACATTTAATGCTGACATTTACATTACATTATGTCTTCCATAATGTTTATTTTCTATGTGGAAAATGTTCCTTTCTTTTTAAATAGTCACAGATCACTATCTTATTGCACTTCTAATAAGTTCTTCCTGTAAAAAAAATATGAAACGAGAATTATTAGTAGCCTATAATTATTATAGAACAACCAGATAGTGTTAGGTTAATTTATGGATTATTTTTGCTTTTGTTGGCTTATCTTAAAAACTGGCACAATACAGATACACAAGAACCAAGTTGAAATTACTAAATAGTTTTTAAAATTGTAATTGTCAATTAGCTCATTTGAAATTTGTTTAAATATATTTATTGTAAAAATAAAATAACACCTTGGAAACTGTAAGCTATTTTCTCCAATAATCATCATGAAACTTAAAAAAGTCTGTCACAAAGGAGCTGCATAACTAAGCACTTTCCTCAGAATTGGGTGGTGTCGAGTGCATTCCTGAATAATTTGCTTAAAATAACCTATATAGATAAATAAAATAAAAACATAAATAACACCTGTTTCAATTCAATTCAAACATAGTACAAAGTAAACCCCCCCTTTCCGATAGACCGATTTAGTTCATTTTTACAACACTTCTTCCTTATAAGATACTCAGGACGAATACCGCGTTTTGTTACAATACAGCATAAATTACCACCGGTATGAGCAAATTAGTAATTTGGGTCCGGAGTAAACCCCCCCCCCTCCTAATGAACCGATTTAGTTTATTTTTACAACACATTTTTCTCTTTAGTTGACCAGAACGAAGAATACCGAGTTTTGTTAAAATATAACAAAAATTACGACTGGTATTGGCAAATAACTACTTTGGCTCCGGAGTAAACCCCCCCTCCTGATGGACTGATTTTGTTGGTTAACGAACTCGTTCAATCGTTTGATTGGGGAATACTACATACCAAGTTTCGTGGGGAAGAAACAAAAACTCTGGCCGGTATCGTGTTAAAGGACACATATATAACTATATTGTAATGATATTTTACATTACATATTTAAAATTTTTAAATTCGAATAACCGTTAAAGGTAAAAAAGGCGGGAAAAGACGAATACAAGGTTTGCGGAAAATAAAAAACAAATAAATTTTTTCTTATATTTAACTTTCATCAAAAAATTAAAAGTTCTAAATTAAAAACTAACACAGAAAATTCGGAAAATCCAATAAAGCTCATTGATATGTTAAGTTCATTGTGATAAGCAATTATTATTTGTTATATTGGTCTGGCAGTCGATACAGGTAGCAGTGGATACCGGTATGACGCTCCCGCCAGGAAAGTTGAGTCAGTCTGTTACAAGCAGTCAGTAATGGAAGATACGGACACATTGAAAGTTGAATGCAGTCTGTTACGAGAGAGTCTGTGAAAAGGTAGCTCCAGGTTCACATGAGAGTCGGTTACAAGAGACAGATCCAGTTTGGTGTCCAGTGGTATCATAGTCAGTCTTTTTGAAAGCAGTGCAGTCTGTTGAGTTAAAAGGAAGCTGCATTTGTAACGAGGATCCTGTTCTCTGAGGTTGGTTCCAGATTTGGCTTTTATATCAGGTAATGATTGTTTGTCTAATTCGAAATTTGACTTATCTATGAGTTTTTTCTTATGTAAAATGGTTTTTGTGTTACTTTACTTAAAATCGAACCCTAACCCTGAGATAAAGAGTTTCTAACATCGGTTATTATAAAATTTTTATTATATTGGTTCCCAACGTAGAGGTATACGTAGAATAAAATATTATAAAAAAAAAAACAATTTCTTCTTTATTTTTTAATATTATAACATTTTGGCGACCCAACGCGGCACAATTATCTAATTCAAATAGTTTAAATTATAAATAATTCTATTTTTATTTTTTATATTATAACAATATATATATATATATATATATATATATATATATATATATATATATATATATATATATTGTAATGATATTTTACATTACATATTTAAAAGTTTTAAAATTAACACAGAAAATTCGGAAAATCAAAAAGCTCATTAATATGTTAAATTCATTGAGATAAACAAATATTATTGGTTATATTTGTCTAGCAGTCGATACAGGTAGCATTGGATACCGGTATGACGCTCCCGCCATGAAAGCTAGTTCAGTCTGTTACAAGCCAGTCTGTGAAAAGGTGGCTCCAGTCTCATATGTCAGTCTATTGAAAGCAGTTCAGTCTGTAATGGAAGATACAGACACATAAAGTTGAAGTCTGTTAAAGGAAGCGTCAGTCTCATGTCTCATCTCTACAGTTCAATTTACAAGAAGATACAGTCTCATAAGTGCAGTTCGGGAAAAGAAGATACAGTTGTAAAGAAGATCCTGTCCTATGCAGTTAATACCGAGTTGGCTTTATATTAGGTAATGCTTGTTTGTCTATGCCTGGATGTAACTTTATGTTTTTTTTTTGTTTTTTTTTATTATTTAAAATTATCTTTGTTTTACTTTACTGGACTCGAACCCGACCCCTGAGATAAAGAGTTTTTAAAATTAAATATTATACAATTTTTATTATATTGGCTCCTAACGTAGAGGCGTAATGTAAATAAACTTATTAAAAACAAAATTTTTTATTAATATTATAACATTTTGGCACATCAACGTGTGGCTATATATAAATTATTTTTATTTTTTATATTATAACAATATATATATATATATATATATATATATATATATATATATATATATATATATACATTTTAACTGGGGTCATTTTCGGTGTCTACTAGGTAGGATCGATAAAATCCCTCATGAGTGCAACCTCAATAGCTACTTTCCTTCGGAGGAAAGTGCTAAAAAGTAAGGTTGCCAAGGTAAGTAATGTTCACAACAATTCCACTTCCTTCTTTATACAAGTCCAAATGATGCCATCAGGAAATTAGAGAATCCTGATCATCATCATCATCATGTTCTTTCAATGAGTAAAATATTTTTTAATGTCAAAATACATTATACTTTGAAGTAACTAGATATTTTTTTTTGTGTGTAACATTATTTTTAACTCCATAGGTAATATTGAGTCAGGTTATCTACATTTTGTTTTATTTTAATACAATTTTTACTTGGAGTTATTTAGTTAAAAATTGCAATACCGTATATCAGTCAATGCCCTTCTGTGAAGAGTCCTTTAGAGAGACTACTTGCAGAACTTGTGGGCCTTCCCCAGTGGATACAACAATTTGATGAGTTTTACTTCGATCAACTTCCACGTCGCCAGAGACACCCATCATCGCTGGAGTCACAACCTAAATAACGAACACTCAATAAGTACACTTTCATTTCACTTTGCTTCTTTTAAGGAAGCCAAAGCCAACTTAAGCCTTTATCATATCAGTGTAAAAACATTCATTACATAATATCTATGTAAATTGAATGATTCAAATATAAAACAAAAAAAATTACCTGAATTGTACCATCCCCCTGTGCCTGAATATTTGCAACAACAGTTTGGTACATTGAACCTGGGACGGTTATCATTCCAGAAACAGAAACAGGATAACCTAAAAAAAAAAAAAAAATATATAGTTAATTTATATACAAAGACGGAATAAATTTGCGGTGATGAGGATACTGCTTGCTAGAATTTAAATTCTGCAAATTAAGGCTTTTAGCCAACAGTCTCAAAAATGTCCAATACATCATATGTATAATATACATTAACATCCCTTTTTTTTAGGAATTATATTTACTGAAGATTTTATAAAAAAAAATAAAATAAAAAAACTCAAGACTCTTAGTGTGTTTTCATAAAAAACATATCTCTGTTGTAATTTTGAGACATTTGAATAGGAACTCTAACTTTTTAATTTCCAAGTAACTAAAGCAACACTTTCAAAACTTCATGAACTGTTTTCCTGAAAGTACCCCTATCGCAAAGGGCCACACAGTTAAACCTATTTTGAAGGAAATTTATTCAAATTGCCACCTTACTCTCACTACTATTTCACAATAGTTTTTGAGATATTTAACAAGATATACCAAAAGTCCAAAACTGCTCATGACTGTAGATAAAATACTTTTTTTTATGTTTAAATATTTTGTCTGCTCCAAATATGTATACATCTCAGTTTTGATGAATATCAAGCTTGCAAAAAAATGTTCAACCCAATCAATTTATGGAGTTCCTGAAACTAAAATTCAGTTTAAATTTATTTTTTCTATTAAAGATATTTCCTTGGAAATTTCAGTGGCTCTCTGCAAAATGTCATTTTTTTCCCCTAAACTGACAAAAAGAATTCATAATATGAAATCTTCTTCAGTAAACTGGGAAAAACAATTATGAAATATTACCCGTTCCATCTTCACCTTGAAGTATAATCTGCCCTTCATGGTCTTCTGTTACAGAATTCAGGTCTACTGTTACCGTTTCCTGATCACCACTTCCATCTCCATCTCCAGCGTGAATCTGGAAGAAGAGAATTCATGATAAATTGATACTCATAAATATTTTCCTATATTATTTGAAAAGGCGGAAGGTCAAGGATATATAAAACTCATCTACTTCACTTTATATTTTTTTTTTTTTTTTTTTTTTTTTTTTTTTTTTTTTTTTTTTTTACGGCGCATCTACATCTTGGCCATTAGCGCCGGGCTATCTATAGGTTGCTGCCCTTTTATAATGCCAACAGCACGTGGTCGGTCACCCATTCAGGTACTGACCACGCCCGACCTTGCTTAACTTCGGTGATCTATGGGAACCGGTGTATTCAACGTGGCTATGGCCGTTGGCTTCACTTTATATTATATGCTTTATTTTATGCTCTACATGTTTCGCATCTCTTGACCCCCTTGAGGAGCAACTTAATCAATATAAATAAGTTTAGCCTTAGCTACGGAAGACCTTCCACAGGTAGGGCCACGCCCATACTAATACAATGACGTTAAAAGGCTGTTATCCATCAGCTGATTCAGATCGATCCTGGCTTGTATCAATTCCAGAAAAAGCTTTTGTCATACATCGTAAGGTTAAAATAAAAATAAAACGAATGAAATCAATATTCCTAATTACCCTCGAATATATTAAAAAATATATTGTTAAAATATTTGATCTCCGTTTTTTATCTACAGTTTTTTTCCTATTTTTAATTATATGTATATTTTCTTTTCTTTTTCTTCTTATGGGGTTCTTTTCTTTAGCTGGACGATTACTTGATTAAAATACCCACTAAAACAGTGATCGTACTTTTAAATTCTGACGAACGGACTACCAATAACCACATTCTAGAACAACAAAGAGACAAATAACCTAAAATAAAATCAATAGAAATAATTAACTATAACACATTTCAGTAAAACCCGTTTATTGTGAATAAGATAAAAAACGCATGCAAGGAGCTAGGTAAAATGTATTGGAGATACCAAAACAAAATTAAAAATACTTATAGTAGAATAAAGGATAAATTAAAACAAAAGGAAACCAAATATAATGATTACCAAATTAATTGTGCTACATGTGAAAAAGTATATGTAGGAGAATCTGGGCAGCTTCGAAAAAAGAGGATAAAACAGAACGTAAAAAATATAGACGAGAATGATAACCGAACAGTATTAGTAGACCATGCAATAAAACATAGACACAAATTTGATTTTGAGAATATAAAAGTTTTGGATAAAGAAAAGAACACCATAAGAAAAAAAATAAAAGAAAATATACATATAATTAAAAATAGGAAAAAAAACTGTAAATAAAAAAAACGGAGATAAAATATTTAAACAATATATTTTTTAATATACTTGACGGTAATTAGGAATATTGATAACATTCGTTTTATTTTAACTTTACGATGTATGACAAAAGCTTTCTCTGGAATCGATACAAGCCAGGATCGATCTGAATCAGCTGATGGATAACAGCCTTTTAACGTCATTGTATTAGTATGGACGTGGCCCTACCTGTGGAAGGTCCTCCGTAGCTAAGGCTAAACTTACGTATATTGATTAAGTCAAGAGACGCGAAACATATATTTTATATATGCATGACCTTCCGCCTATTCAAATAATATATTGAAGGAAAAAAAGGGTCACAATTTTATAATATAAATATTTTCCTTGAGAACAATCTAATTTTTATCAAGTGAATTAAAGTATGTATGTATGATATATCATTTCCATAGTTTTATTACAACACAGGATGGTAAGCACCGACAGTGACCATCTCTTTGTGCTCTAAAAACAAATACTTGGAATCAATTTCCAAATATTTGTTTTTAGAAAAGACTCCCCAGGCTGTGAATAGAACACAGTTTTACGCTCAGATAATTTGCCAATTACGCTATCGAATTGCATATCACTGTGTGAGAAGATAATAAGATAGCATCCAGCGTTTTACTCGGTTTAATAAATTTAAATCCTCTTAGGTGTATCTACTTTTAGCCGAATAAGACAATAATGTTGTCTGACTTCAGATAAATATGTCGCTGTGCTTCCTGGCTGAAGCTTTAGCTCCATTGGATGAATTAACTTACTATGCTGTTGAATCAAGCCCAATAACATCATTGGCAATGTAACTATGTGCAAAACGCAAATTCATATAGTTTGCTATTTTGGTAATATTTAGGAATTATTTAACCCTTCATAGGGAAAAATTCGCTAGTTGTGTTAAGACATTTAGTGTTACAAATGATGCCTATTTACTCTCCTATGAATACCCGTTATGTTAGATTAGCCAAAAATAAATGTTATTTGCGATTTTCAAAATATCTCCCTAAGGGGCTGCACCTTAGCGACGTGTCTGTAAGGACCCAGCAAAAATAACACTAACGAGTATAAGTTCGCTTTATAATTTGTGCAAATATCACTTGAATCATGCATAGTAACAAGGATTGCTAATGCTGAAGTTGTCACTAGATAACTGAGGTAGGAAGGGCCGTCAGGGCGGGGTAATACCCATACGGGATGGCAGTTGGCGGAATTCCCCAGTATAAGTAGTTGGATGGGCTTCAAGGGATATTCTTACTATTAGGACACTTACTCTATCTATGAGAACTGATTAGAACTTCTTGATACCAATAGCAAACCCGAGGAGAATTATTCAACTGCATCCCCATACAGGAATCATACCTACCAAAGGGTTAAAACAATACTTTCCTTGTATAATTGTTTCTCAACTCTTCCAGTGACATAACCATAAAGAAGAATCATTATATGGAAAAAAATTGCAAAAATAAAATATTACTGCTATTATAGTTTGACGGAACAGCTATGTTACTTTCAAGCGAAATCAGTATTACTCTAATTAGGGGCTGATTTTGATTGGAGTTCTTGTAAATTAAAAAGAAAATACATAAATTGTTATTTGTTCTAAACCTTCAATTGATGAATGAATAGACATAATTTATAAATCTGAAGATAACTTACTGTTGCTACTCCTTGCACATGGGCAGTGGTGCCATCGGGGAGAGTGATGATAGGATTGCTCGGATCCACATGGATAATTGAGACTGTGCCATCAGGATTAGTAATAGTCTGCAGCACTGCTGTAGGAACCATGTCCCCAGGGTTATGGCCAACCTGAACAAAGAGAATAAAGTATGTAAACTCATATCAAAAAATTACATCACTGAATGAAGAAAGTCAGAAATATGACAGGTGTGAATATAGCAATGTCTTTTATTTTGTTTATTTAATATATGTCTACTAAAACTAATTTAATATATCCAAAATACTTGGATGTTGTAGTATTTAATTGGATTCTAGAAAGTGACCAACTCAAACAAGTTGTTCACTTTAAC
Organism: Gonocerus acuteangulatus; assembly: GCA_946811695.1. Lineage (NCBI taxonomy): Eukaryota > Metazoa > Arthropoda > Insecta > Hemiptera > Coreidae > Gonocerus > Gonocerus acuteangulatus. The sequence goes on from OX328125.1 coordinate 73,015,673, forward strand.
AAGTATTTATTCTATTAATAAAAAATATACAGGGTGGTCCCGAAGGAAATCGCCATACTTGAGTGGTGTATATTCCCACTAATGTGTAGTTGAATGCCACCAAAGAGAAATTTTGAGTAGAATTATTTCCCTAGATATAGGTGTTTCCGTTTATTTTGTCTTAACGCAAGTTTTTGACCATTTTTTTGAAATTTGTCTTTCACACCATTGGGAAAATTTAATTCTGATGACATTTTCAAATTCTTCATCAAATTTCCTATAAGATCTCATGTAGCTTGTGGAAACATTTTTCAAACCAAATTCACAGCAGGCACCCAAAAAAATAACTTATCACGAAATAAATGTTTTTTATTTTTAATGTTCCACTGTTTGGTAGATAGGACTCTCAGAAAAGTTGCATTATTTCATTGCCATGGCAATTTGTTAGTAAGTGTTGACGGTCAAAAAAGGATGCTTTGCTTGGGTAAATTGTGGTCAATTAAAACAACAAAAAAATTAATAAGGAAATCATTTTGGCTTTCAATAATTAACTCATTGGAACATTGAAAGAAAAAAACCTTTATTTTGTGATAAGTTATTTGTTTGGGTGGCTGCTATGAATTTGGTTTGAGAAATTTTTGCACAATGTACCTGAGATCTTATAGGAAATTTGATGGTGATTTTTAAAATGTCATCAGAATTAAATTCTCTCAATGGCGTGAACGACAAATAGCGGCCAAACTAGCGAATAGACAAAAAACACGGAAACGCCTGTATGTAAGGAAATAATGCAAGTAAACATTTTTCTTTGCTGGCATTCAACTACACTTTAGTCGGCTTACATACCCCTCAGTATGGTGATTTCCTTCGGGACCACCCTGTATTATATAATTACCGGGGAGTGACTGAACACTTGTCTCAAAATTTGTATATTATAGCTTAACATTTTTGTAAGGGTGACAGGGTACCGTGAGGTACTCCACACTGCAGCCATTTATTCGAGATCAAATTGTTGTTAGATACTTTTAACATATACCAAGTAAAACCTGACACCTAAACTTTATATATATATATATATATATATATATATATATATATATATATATATACATATAAACATACAAATTCACTCATACAATATTTATAGAAGAAATGTCTTTAGGTGAAGAAGAGGCTCTGTTGTTATTAGCTATAGCCGAACAGGACAATAAAGCTATGTAACAAGGTAGGGATTGTCGGGGTTCGGTCACTGCTACTTAATAAAACTACATTTTATCATAAAAATGGTTTTATTGTGCCGACGTTTCGGCTTGAACTTCAAGCCTTCATCAGGGCTGTTTTTATTAAGTAGCAGTGACCGAACCCCGACAATCCCTACCTTGCATCATCTACGGTCAACAATCTCCTCTCAATAAAGCTATGTAAGTGTGTTATTTCAATAATAAGGAAGAAAATAATTATTTATAAGGCTAAAACACGTTTCTTATAAAATATATATTTCCAGAAAACAAAACAAATAATACAAAACAATAAACTTATGAGGAATATCAGACCTTAATTTCTGAACTCCGTAGAGATACAAATAGATTTTATATTTACTTAAGAATGCCTGCTGACAGTTTTGATGAAACTTAATTAAGTCATAAAGAAGCGGATGCTGCTTGATGAAAGTGATGATCTTCTCAGTCTCCGACATATTTCATGCAGGACGCGGAAAACATTGTGCACAAGGCGAACTGAGACTAGAAAACTGCAGACAGCGATTGATCTCGTGCCTGTTTGAACAGTCCTATAGTACGCCATGTAAATAGGTCCCACTCCCACTCCTGCCGTCCTGCGCTGGTTTGAGAGAGCCTTTAGTCTTTCCAATCATCTTGCTGGGCCTTAGATCTAATCAAAATATCTGGCTTTTGAAATTGACTTTATTTAATAGGTAGATTCCTTATGCAAATTATCAGAAGGGTGTTTGATCGTGTCCCTAAACATCAACTTTCTGACCTACTTTCCCCACACTATTGCTTGATCTTGTCCCAGGGAAAATCTTTCGGCGTAATTTGTCCGTTATCCTTACATAAATGTTGAGCTATATACAAATTTTGAGATGGGTGTTCAGTCATTCTCTAGTAATTAAAAATAATCGAGGCTTTTCCGACTGCCATTTCCAAACGTCCCCGACTCGGTAGAAGAGGTAGTTATATTTCATGAGTCATGTCTTCATTTAAATTTGATGTTTTAGATCTGTAAATTTCAGTGTTTGCAATTTCTAGGATTTTGAAAATCTAAAATTGGATTGAAAAGATAAATTATTCATGAAAGACTGACACCAGAAAGAAGGAATATTATTTTATAAGAAACTGAATAATCAGCTTTAGTTTCTGGAAAAAAACTAAATGACATTAACTAAGAGATATTTATATTCATCTTTGAATTAAAGATTTTTAAAAGTTAATAATACAATTTCAAGAATAAGTAAATATGCTTTCAGAAAGCTATAAATTTGTATAAAACCAAATTAAATTATGTGATATAAAATAACTCACTTCTGAAAAAAAAAAAAAAAAAAAAAAAAAAAAAATTATTCATAATCAATAAACATTTTTATAGAAAGTTTCTGTTTTTATTTTGAATCCTGATTTTTACTTTTATGATGTAATTTTTTGCTGTGGTCAATATCTAAATGTAACCAACAAAAGTAAATATTAAATAACTTGAGAAATAAGGTCCCACATTTAGGTACCAAAGAGTAAGGAGGTCAAATTATAAAATCAATTCTCATCACTGAAGTTATTAAATGAAAGAAGGCTTTTGGAGCTGATGCTGCATCATCAGAGATCTGATCTCTGTGGTCTTATGAGAATTTGCTTCTGGTAAAATAGTACTAAGGGACACCAAAGTTTATTAAATCTTAATCTTTTGGTCAACTAATGGCATTTTCTGCCATCAAGCCATTAATAAGATACAAATAGTTATTTATAGTATAAAAAGTCCGACTCGCAGGAACTGCATCATCTTAGCGCGGTTCCGTTCTTATCCGAAGTGCGATTAGTAAAGGAATAGTAGCAGCTATCGGTAGTTTTTGATATTTCGTTAAAAATATAAAATAAAATCTCAAAGAGAAGGAAGCTTAAAGAGCCACATAGGGAAACTGACAGTTTCCCTATGTATCCTACAGCGACGCTCACTCTAGGAAAACTCTATTACCAATTTGATTCTTATTTTCTCAGCTTTAATGAAATACTCATTCCACCGTTAAATAAACTTAAAAAACAAAAGTGAGGTAAACAGTGACAAAAACCCGTTTAAAATAACAAAACTAACACTTTCGTAGTTTAAGCACTTACTTCTCCGACTGATATTGCCCCATCGAAATTTGCTTCAGAATCTTTTTTGTAGAGAATTTAGTAATCTTTTGAATGGTTATATCGTACTTCCCACGATTTCTTAACTGTTTTGAAGATATTAAGGGGGGGGGGATGGTGCTAATACCTACCGATAGCTGCTATATTCCTTCACTAATCGCACTCGAGATAAGAACGGAACCACACTAAGATGATGCAGTTCCTGCGGGTTGGACTTTTTTTTCAGACAAATTAATGTATTATGTTTATATTATAATATAAATATTATATTTATAAGAAGAGCAAGTCACTTCAATTGCGGTGTAAAATATTGTTGCTAGCTAAATCTAAGTATTATATAAGCTCATTAGGAAAAAATGGTGCTAATGGCTCAGATTTCGATGCACCATAAAAGAAAAGAAAAAAAATCAAGGACAATATACGAAGATTGTGAACCATTTCATGTCTGTTAATAAAATATTTTATTCTAATCCCAATAACGCTACACTTATACACAAATAAATTTGTTTTAGGTACCTATTTAATACGTATAAAATAAGGTTATAATGAGCGATCCACTGTGGCATACACCAAGTACTACCACCGTGTGGAGTGCAACTAGTATAGACCGGTACGTCAGTACCACTGTGGTATGTAAAGAGCGGCTGTTCTGATACTGGCAAAAATTAGAAATCCTACATTCCTAAAGTTGTTTGGAGGCTTATCTTTATGACTCTAGAAAGGGACTTACAGATGACGAGGGTACACTGGGAGCTAGCAACCTGGGGACAGGGAAAATGCCCCCCACCCTAAGCCTCCTAGCTCCTCACCTTCGAATTCATATGATTTTGTTCAATGAATTTAAAAAAAAAAATTAATAAATAGATAAAAACTGCTGAAAATAGGGATTACCAAAAACAATTCTAAAGAACGAAATCAACACGAGTACAGTAATCTAGATATTCATAGGGCATCTTTGAATTCCAAGATGCCGTTGAAACAAAATATTGTTTCTATTTATACGTATCCTGTTTTATTGACTAATACATTTGACTACTATAAGCAATCACAAAAATAACGAGCAGTGAAAAAAACTGTAGGAAACACACAAAAAGATTTGTTCAAATAAACGAAATTACCTATGTTTTAAGCACTTATTTCTCCAAATATGACCATCCCATCGCAAATGTCTTCAAAACATTTTTTGTAGAGAATTTAGTAACCTTTCGAATGGTAATCTTTTGCTTGCCAAGATTCCGAACCGTTTACGTGATATTAATGAAAATACACGAAGTTCCCAAAACTTTTCATGACTAAAAATGAAATATTTTATTTTAATCCTTCCTTTACTCCAAACGTAACCAAATTTTCAACATATTAGTTTTGATAAAATTCAAACATGCAGAAAATATTTCAACTGAATCCCATGATTCTAAGTACCAAAATCAAAGACAAAAAGAACAGTTTGAATAAGCGAAATCAATTACTTTAAAGTTTTAAGCACTTATTTCTCCGATTGACATCGCCTAATCAAAACATTCATCAGAACCTTTTAGCGCGGTTACTCCCTATCTCCATAGGGAGAACCCGCTTATGAGGTTGACCTCATGACGCAATCCGGAAGTGCCGACTAGAAACTTTCACGTTTCAGACCCTATAGATCACGAAAATATAGGTGGCTAAAATTTGTATATATATATATATATATATATATATGTATATATTGTAATGATATTTTACATTACATATTTAAAAGTTTTAAATTCGAATAACCGTTAAAGGTAAAAAAAAGGCGGGCAAAGACGAATACAAGATTTGCGGAAAATAAAAAACAAATAAATTTTTCTTATATTAATTTTCATCAAAAATTAAAAGTTCTAAATTAAAAAAAAAAACTAACACAGAAAATTCGGAAGATCAAAAAGCTCATTGATATGTTAAATTCATTGAGATAAACAAATATTATTGGTTATATTTGTCTAGCAGTCGATGCAGGTAGCATTGGATACCGGAATGATGCTCCCACCAAGAAACAACCCGCCAAGAAACAACGCCATTCCTGATGCAGCTCTAGTAGAGTCGGTTACAAGCAGTCACATGTAGTGCAGTTTAAAGAGACAACGCCATTCCGAATGCAGCTCTAGTTCAGGGTACAGCTAGTCTCATATGTCAGTCTGTTAAAAGCAATTCAGTTTACAAGAAGATACAATCTCATCTCTATAGTTCAGTTGACAAGAAGATACAGTCTCATAAGTGCAGTTCAGTGAAAAGAAGATTCAATTCTAAAGAAGATCCCCTCCTATGCAGAATACCGAGCTGGCTTTATATCAGGTAATGCTTGTTTGTCCTATTTCTGAGTGTAACTTATCTATGAGTTTTTTCTTCTTTTGTTTTGGTTTTTTATTATTTAAAATTATCTTTGTTTTACTTTACTGGACTCGAACCCGACCCCTGAGATAAAGAGTTTTTAAAATTAAATATTATAAAATTTGTATTATATTGGCTCCTAACATAGAGGCGTAACGTAAATAAATTTATTAAAAATAAAACATATTTTTTATATTATAACATTTTGGCACATCAACGTGTGGCTATATTATTAATTTAAATATTTTTTTTTTTAATTATAACAATATTTATATATATGCTTGTCTGTTCGCTCTCTAGCAAGCTCAAAAATGGTCCGATTTTGACGAAATTTCGTACAAAAATCTGTTGTCTAATTTGAAAGGTCAAGTTTGTTAACCACCAGAATCCGCCCACTAGAAGATAGTGTTTGGGGCGAAATTCGCGCCAAAAAAATCGTAACGCTTACGTTTTTGAGTTTATATGCTTGCAGGTACTTTTTATATAGGTTTCTTAACACAAGAAAACGAATGAAACCGTTTTGAAGGAGATATCTTTAACCGTTTCTGAGATAAGTGGAATCAATGTTTTTGTAAGTCATTATTTTTTTGTGAGTACTTAGAATCGCGGGATTCAATTGAAATATTTTCTAAATCTTGGAAATTAATCCCTACTAAGATGTTTAAATTTTGGTTATATTTGGATTTAAGGAAGTATGCGAAAAAAATTATTTTATTAATAGACATGAAAAGTTTTCGGATCTCCATACATTTTTTGTAAATATCTCGATAACGGTTGGGAAATCGTGGTAAGTGGAAAGTGACCATTCGAATGCTTACTAAATTCTCTACAAACAAAAAAGGTTCTGAAGCAATATTCGATGGGGCAACGTCAATGAGAGATATAAGCACTTAAAAAGTGTTTGTTTTGTTGTTTTAAGATGGTTTTTCTCTTTCTTTATCTCACTTTTTAATTGGTTGTTTCTAGTTTTAAATTGCATTTATCAGTAAAATTAGTATTGTAGTAAAATAAGCTAAGAAAAGTAATAAGTTAGGTAATAAGTTAGGAGTGGCTGTGGTAATCATGATGGCAGTGGCTAATCATGATGAGGTAGGTTGTTTTGAATTCTCCTACATATATAACCTTCCTCATAGCCTCCAACTGAAGTTACCGTTATTTCTTATTTTATAGAAAGATTTAACCCATGACAGAATGGAATTTAATTCGCCATGAAGCACATATTTACAGTTGATTATAACAGTAAAACAATGACCTAGAAGTAGATGCGCCGTAAAAAAAAACAAAAAAAAAAAAAAAAACAGTAAAACAAATTTGCTAGTAAAACAAGATATTTAAAATGACAACAAATTTGTTGATGACGCAGTTCCTGCGAGTCGGACTTTTTTGTAGAGCATTTAGTAAGCTTTCTAAGGGTATTCTTCCGTTTACCAAGATTCTCAACCTTTTTCGAGATATTAAAGAAAGTATACTAAGTTACCAAAACTTTTTATGTCTGTTAATAAAATATTTTATTCTAACCCTTTCTTAACTCCAAACGTAACCAAAATTTCAACATATTAGTTTTAATGAAAGTAGAACATGCAGAAAATGTTTCAACTGAATCCCATGATTCTAAGTACCCAAACCAAAAACGGGATTCAAAAACTATTTTTTCAATTTGCTCAAAAACGGTTAATGCTATCGCCTTGAAAATGGTTTCATTCGTTTTCTTAGGCCAAGAAGCATATAAAACGAGTACTTACAAGCTCATGAACTCAAAAACGTAAGCATTACGATTTTTTTTGCGCGAATTTCGCCCCAAACGCCATCTTCCAGTGGGCGGATTTTGCTGGTTAACGAACTTGACCTTTCAAATTAGACGAAAAATTTTTGTACCAAATTTCATCAAAATCGGACCATTCGTCTGGAAGCTAGAGAGCGAACAGACAAATATATATATATATATATATATATATATATATATATATATATATATATATATACAAATTTTAACCACTATCATTTTCGGTCTCTAGGGGTTCTGAAACGCAAAATTTTCTAGTCGGCACTTCCGGATTGCGTCATGAGATCAACCTTATAAGCGGGGTTCCTCCCTATGGGGGAGGGAGGAACCGCGCTAAAAACAGCAGGATCCATTTTTTTCTTCAATAATTTTAGATTGTAAATGTTTTTATTACTACTTTCTTAAGATTAAAATAGGAACACTCATGATTCCATGAATACTCAAAAGATAAAAAGAAAGAAAAAAAATGGCAGAATGATGACAAAAACACAGAATTATTTCCTTTTCTACATCAACTTACTTGTGCATATTTAGCATCATCATCCTCGGCCAGCTAAACAGTAAATACAATTTATTGCAAGACAGAAGCCCAAGAAGAAAAGAAAAATAAATCTTTATCCTGAAAAAATGTCATGTCTATTTAACAAAATTTTTGTTGGCACGCAAATTTGCACTCATTGTCATCTTTTAATTTACATGGTCAAAAGAGCATGATTATAATCGACTACAACTTCTATCTGCTCCTGGTTAGATAGATAGAATCAGGACCTCCGAGTTGAAAGGAACTCGATCTAAAAAATCTATTGTGCTCCTGAAACCTGCTGGGTCACTTATAGTAGCCCTGCATCTTTGAAGAACTCTCTGATCTTCTAACGTATAAGCTCAGAATCTCTCCTGGGTCCGTTATTTTCGAACATCTAAAACGCCTTACAAGTACTGTACAATTACAAATTATATGTAGAAGTGTTTCCTCTTCTATCCCACACATCCTGCTCATGGTTAGCTTGCGAGACTGTCTCAATAAGGTCCAGAAGGTTTCATTTTATTTGAAGAGATTTGTCAAAGAATTTTGTCATCTAGTTATAAGATATTTTTAGCACGATATTCCAGGTGCATATTGCTGCCAAATCATCTATAAGAAATCATTGTTACGTTTGCAGCTCACGTATTGCAATTTACGATCTTATCTTGATGTTTTGGTTATATGCATTATTCTTCAATTAGAACTAGCAAACGTTTCTTATGACATGTGATGCAGACTTTCTTAATTTTCCTATATATCTTTTACCTTCTCTTTTTTTTCCCCTTCAAAGCTTTGTTTCTGGACTTTTTCTGGGATTCTTTGAGATTTTTAATCACAGTAAGACCTTTCACTAGGTTCCATTTGTTTTTTAAAACTCACTGGATCTGTCTGCAATTCTATAATTACAATATTTTCTGGAAGATCAACAAATATCACTGGTGGAACCAACCAACAGCTTTCCAGGCTAACTATACAATGGTTCAAACAATTAAAACATTTTTCTTTAAATTCATTCATTGCAAACTGGTTATCCCAAATTTATATCACATTCACATTATTAATCAACTAACTGCACTATAAGGTTGGACTTAGTTATATATAGAATATTCAGAGGAAAAGAAATAGAAAAAGAAATGAAAAACTTATGACTTTGAGCGCCAGACATGAAACTCTAATAATACAGAAAAGACAATTTAATCCAGGCCTGGTATACACCTGAATCGGAAAAGGCGGAAGATCGATGGCAAATAAATACTGTCCTTTCACAATGGATGAAGCTGAGAATGAGAGACAGGCTCATAGTAGAACATAACTTTCTGCTTGGTATTCAAGCCACTTGGAGATCCAATAGCTCTCCTAAGTAGCAAAACTCGGAGACAGCAGACTCTGCAGGAAGTTACTGCTAAACAACATACTGAATAAATTAGCCAAGTCGGTCTAACTTAAGATTATTAAGTAGCCTGGTGTGAGTAATTGCAGGGGCTTCCTGTATCAATACCCACAACGTTTAATTATCTAGAAAATATAAGAAGAACTATTCAGAAAGTTCTAAAAATATGAGGTCTCAGAAATCTAAATGTTTAAAATTGCCTGATGAAAGGATAAGAGCACAACATAGAAGAGACAGGCCACATTAATAGCCCAGTCAAACAGTGCACCAAAAGGGGTCGAAGTGGAAAGTTTTGGTCTAATTGTTTTGTTGGCTCATTCTATGTTGTTTGGGGTGCTGAACTCGAATCTGAAGTTGTACACCAAAAAATTGTCTTGGCAAATATGAGAAATCATCAAAAAATCACTAAAAATAATGTTTTTTAGTAGTTTTCAGCTTATAACTTGCAAAGCAATCTATTTACGAAAAAAAGGATTCTGTAGTAAAATAGAGGTGATAAAATTACCTACAATTTATGTCTCTAAACATTTTTTTATACATCTTTTTTGTCTGGACCAAAGTCATCTCCACGTAGTTGAGCCTGTTTCATAACTGTATCTTTCATATCTATGTTCATCACCTAATTTACCAAATTACGTTTATGTTTAGGCAGTCCGCACACAAAATAATCTGTTTTGAAATAAAAATCAGAAGATGAACTTAGTTTTCCCCTGAAGATGTGCTTGGTTGAGCAGCCTTCTTCAGGTAAGCAGCTATACTTTTTTCATTTCTGTAATTTTTCTATCATGAAACATGTACATTTACAGATGTTTTACCCCCCAAAACAACTCCCTTCCTATCATTTCATTTTTTACTAGCATCACATAAAGTTTCTATTCCTTTCTCCTTGAGCCCTTTGACGAGATCCTCACTCAAATCATTTTCACAAATAAAATACCTATCACTGGACATTGTGAAAACACTCGGAAACGAAAATAACTGGCCTTTGGGTCTTTACTGAGAGTGACAAATGACACGACCACGACAGTAGTAGTCAACGAACTGAGTAACTGAGGGATCCGTTAAGCGCTTAGGTAGGAAGACGTGCGCTTGGCGCCTATCCCCTCAAGTCTGGAGACCCTGACTTAGTAAGGGAGAGTTTGGGGTTACAAAGGGCTTCTACTATAATTTAAAGGTAAATACGCTAAAAGTCGAGGCGATGCAGATGAATTCATTCACTAAAAGGGATAATTGCATTGATTCATTCTCTATTTTTCACTTTTTACAAAAATTATTGATTTCTCCCATATTTCAACACTCTTTTGTGTGGAAACTGTGTGATGACTTTTTGCGTAAATAGATTTCTAATATTTGCTGAGCAAATGTTTGGTGTACAACTTCAGATTTGTGTTCAGCACCCAAAAAAACATAGAATAAGCCAATCATAACAATTACACCAAAACATTCCACTTGACTTGGCTATACATATTAATGGTAGAAAAGCTCCCTTAATAGGTTGAGGTATTTGGTTTTATTTTAAATAATAATAAATAGTTTTTTAAAATAAATAGAGATAAAAAATTGCTGAACCTTTTATAATATTCATGACAATTATTCATTTTATTTTTTTTTTAATATTTTACATTGTAATGGCCCCAGAAAAGGTGGGAAATTAAGGCTATGAAACATGTACACATTTAATAAAAACTAAGTACAATTATTATCACAAGGATTCCAAAATTTTAAAATGAAAGAAATAATTAAACACTACTAAAATCTTATGTTACTAATAACATTAATAGAAAAAAATAAAATTTGGAACTCACTAAATGCGCAGGATGTGAATGAAGTGGACTCGTGCTGGATGGAGACATTTTAATGCGCTTCAGTTCGTGATGATGATCCGTATTTTCATCAGTACTATCATTGAAGGCCGGAAGAAGATCTTCACGGCCATGATACTTATAACAATTAATAACTATTTGTCGTAGAGCATGAGTCCATGAAGTCTGAAAAATAATTTATAAATTCATTTAAGACAGATCAAATGATAAGATACTAAAATGAGAAACAGATAAAATATATTAAACCCTTTTGAGTAATTTTTATCTATTACAATATTTTATGGAGGACGTTGCATTTAATGCCCCCCCCCCATTTATTAGAGTTATTAGAGCCATTTGGAAAATTATAACAAAGGTGATTTCATTAATTTTTGGTTCAAAAAAATAAACTTATAACTTCAGATCCCCTAAAAGGAATTAACTTAACAAATATAGTATATTATAATGATTTTTGAGAGTGCATTATTAAAGCTCATATACTATTATCTGGTTAGGGTATAGAATGAAATGAACAATAATAAATTTAAAAAAAACTGAAACCTACAAGGGCAGGTCCAGAAGAGAAAAATGTGGATTGGCCATCACTAGTAATTACTTTTATTTATTTACATATATATATATATATATATATATATATATATATATATATATATATATATGTATATATAAATACATATATATATATATAAATACATATATAAAAACCTAGATAAGAGAGAATACTATACCTTTTGCTTTTCATCACAGGACCTAGCGTCCATCCGAACATTGGCCCAAGGCAAGTCTTGTGGCCACCAGGGTGGTTTTGTACTTTCTCTTCCCCAACCAGGTTTACCGTTTCCTAAAACGAATTAAAAATTTTCATTTTAATCAATTTTTTAAAAATGTTAAATGAACCTTCCAAAAATTCCAATGTTAAAGGAATTACAAATATTCAAGATTTGAAATTCACTGACATTCAAGCCAGAAGACCCTGACAAAGGAAGAGAGAATTATGTTCAAGCAGTTTTAAACTGGTAACCTATTGATTTTTTGACTCATAATTTTATTTAACTTAAGACAAAGAGGCTACTATTTTTTTTTTAAAGATGGAAAAAAGACATTTTTTAATAAAAAACGAGTCTACATTTTGGCTTGATTTTCAAGCCTTCATTAGGGGTATGAGGGTAGAAATAATCAGATCGGAAGCTCCTATATCACTGAAAAGGAAACTTTTCCAAGTGTACCTCAATGATTTTTTTTTCTATTTGTGTTATGTTTTAGTACTTATAACAATATTAGATATATATTTCTTAAGTGCTAATTTATTGATTTAAGGGGGGAAATCACCCTTAAACTTCACAGGCAAAACAGTTTTTTTTTTTAATATCTAAAAATGTTTTAGGATTTTTAGGTTTCAGGAAAAATTAAGCGTTTCAATCCTTTGGCATACAAATTATGTCCATAAAAGCACTTTTTTATTAAAAAAAAAAAAATACCGTTAATTTTATTTAAAAAATCCAAAAACCTTTCAAGATATGAAAAAAAAAAAAAAAAAAAAACGGTTTTGGAAGTGAAGTTTAAGGGTGATGGTTCACCCCTTAAATCGATGAATTGAAGGACTCGGTGCCAAAGGTGACTAACCCACAACTAGATATAACTGAGAAAATTGGAATTTAAGTTAAGAAGAATCTGAAAAAAAATTGTGTTAGTGAAAGAAAAGATTTTAATTGGACCAATTAAAAAAATTTCTGTCGCCAACACTAATTCTTTTCAGATTCTTCTTAACTTTAACTTAAATTTTCTCAGTTATTTCTAATTCTCGTCATAGCCCTGATGAAGGCTTGTAAATCAATCTAAAACTTTAAAAATTCCTTTGTTTTATAAAAATAATAATAATTTTTATTTATTTATTTTTAATCTAGTTTCATTTCAAATATATGATCAAACACAAACTATCTCCATCTTTATAATCTCCAAGGACGATGATCACTTCTGAGTTATTTTTTATTTTGTAAGAAAGGAGGGAATAAAATTTATTTTTTTATCTATGGCCTAAAAAGGAATAATAACCACGTACCTGTGGAGAATTTGAGCATAAGAGGGATAAATGCCCGCAATTGAGCTTGAGTCATTTTCTCAACAGGGGTAGGAATTCCATCAATGACTAGAGGAGGAAGTTCATATAGACTAGGATCTTCCTGGGCTGGGGCTGGTGCCTGTTCGCTCAGCGCCGTCTCCAGCTCAGTAAGAATTGCTGTACGCAAATTTTTAATCTGAAAAGAACAAAAAGAAATTAAAAACAGAGACAACAAACATTTTTATATCGTTGTTCAGCTAAACGTCATGGAATAATATAAATAATTATTTTAGAAAATCCTATTTTCCACTATATTCTCAAAAATGGTTATACAATGGAACTTGGATAATTTGAACCCCCTAGGGACTGATTTTAAAGTTCGAATTATCCAAAATTGTATTACAAAAGTTTTCGAAAATAAAGGGCTATAAAATCAAACTTCATATGTTCAGTTTTTAATTAAAAAAAAAAAAAAAAATGACAAATTTTATTTAAATAAAAAGAAAAATTGCACAAATTGATGATTAAGGTACTTAAGTAATAAATAATTTTCTAGTGTTTTTGAAAAAAAGTCTGAAATTTTTGTTTGCATCTTTGAAAGAAGCCTATCGGAGATCACAAAAGATTTTAAAACATTTAATGATTTGAAAAAAATCCCTTTGACATCGTTTTTACATTCTATAAATCGTCTTAATTCCTTTATACACAAGAGTTATTCGACTGCACTCGGAAGGGGCATTTCCAGGGTTGCTGTAGACTCATCTTCATCACCTGATTCATCGTCATCATAATCACGCTTCTTAGAAGCTGCGAATCTCTTTGAGAACATCGGAGATTATTACGGCTTCAGTGAAGTCACAGCACATTGGAACATCTTCATCAAAATTAATAAAATCTTCATAGGTTATCCAACAGTCTGAAACGATGTCTTCTCATCTGTCCACTGTTTGTAAATCACCAACAGAATCAATGTGACTTATTCCAGTTTCGTTTGATTTTAATAAACCAGCTTTGTTACCCGAAGGGGGAATATTTTGACAAGATTTAAGATCGGCTGCCTCTCTGCCCACTTCCCGTTGGAGGTTCAGACTCGTAAAAAATTATCCAACATTTTGTTCGAATTAACCAAGATTTTTTTTTTTTTTTTTTTTTTTTTTTTTTTTTTTTTTTTTTTTTTTTTTTTTTTTTTTTTAACATAGTTTATGCACTAAATTCTAGGGGCTGAGAGAAATATTCGAATTAAAGATGATTTCGAATTATGGAAGCTCGAATTATCCATGTTCCACTGTACATAAGGCATTGACTTTTTTTTATTTATTCCTCATTTAAAATGAACTATAAAATGTGTAACTAGAAGCCAAGTGTAACTTGAAGGGTCTCCTTCATAGAATAATTACTAAATTGGATATTAGAAACAATAGTGTCAAAATAGCGATAATGGCCTAGATGCACATGTGCAGTAGAAAAAAAAAATTATTATTTTAAATACAGTGAATACTCATATTACAGGCAAAAATGTTAAGAAATCAGAACAAATAGTTTTACATATCAAATAATTTCTTCTTTTTACAATTACAAAATTAGTGTAAAGAGTAATTTAACTATTACTATATACTATTAACTTTAGGACTATTATTATTATTATTATACTATTAACTTTAGGAGATCAAAAGGATGATTTATGTAAATAATAAACTATCAAAGCCTGACTCAGAACTATTATTATTATACTAGGAACTATATAATAAATCGGAACTATATAATAACTATATAGGAACTATTATTATTATACTATTAACTTTAGGAGATCAAAAGGATGATTTATGTAAATAATAAACTATCAAAGCCTGACTCAGAAAATCTTATTTCATTTCTCCAGGGAATTTACAATTTGTCTGCATAAATTGTTCTCTCTCAGTAAGATATGGCATCTTTATACTCAGAGCAGTTTTATTATTCAGATTTAGTAAAAAAACATTATGATTAGGAAGGTTAAAATTCCAAGTATGATTGCAATAAAATAGTTCTCTTCCATAAGAACAGTCAAAAGAATGATTGGAATTCTGATATTTTTTTTACTGTACAGTGACAGCCAAGGTCATCAGCATCGAACCTCTTTTATTAGTCACACTCTCTTTTGTAACCAACCATAACAATAATATCTTCTGTAAACGTTAGGTCCAAAAAAATCGAAATAATAGAGGACGTTTAATTGATATTAGGGTCAATTGCCTTTTTTGCAGATTCAATGAATAAATTATAGCTAAAATAGAATGAACCATAACTAAAATTCATCAGAAAAAGTAGAAAAGAAGTTCAAAATTACTTCTTGTTTGTACTTACAACATCTTCCAAGGGTTTGGCTCCAAAACACTTGAAGGCTCCATTGGGCTTGCCTGGAGTTGCTACAACAACGACAGCTTGCTGTCCAACTCTAGTTGCAAGCTCATCAATGGTGTGCTAAAAATAATATTTAAGAATATCATTTTTAAAAAAATATGTTAAGAGTAGACTTTTTTGGTCTTGGAGCTTAACTCTAAAGCCTTAAATATTCAGGATTGTTACAAATAGTCACTTAAAGAAAGTATTTATTAATTAACCAGTCTTTTCAGCTTTACTTTGCCTGAACGAAAGGAAATATATATAGGGGAAGGTGTTGTACCTTTGACCACTTTGAAAAATTTAATTTTTCTTAGCTTGCATATTAAGGCTAATTTTTTTTTTTTTTTTAATTGTAATTAGTAAGTAGTATTAAATTTTTTCAAGGTTCTAGCTTTACATTTAATATTTTTTATTAATTTTTTAAAAAACAATCGTAGTGTGGTCAAAGGTACAACATGTAGTTGTACCTTTGACCATAGGGTGTTGTACCTCTGACCATGTAAAAACAACACAGCAGTGCAGAAACAAAATGTATTCAGTAACATTGTAAATAATTGTAAAGTTAATTTATGCAGGACAAGCATAAACGTTTTAGCTCTAAAGCAGGTCCACAAGCAATAGTAGGGTATGGGAGTTTAGCCACAATGTCTTCAACATCAATATCATACAAATTTTCATCTTCTCTTGTAAACTTGTCGAGAGAAGTTTTTTTTTTCAAATATTGGATCTTAAAAATTGGACATTTAATACCACAGATCTCTCTGAAATATTTAATAGTCTTTTTACTCTTATTTTTGGGAGCGAGGTTAGCTCAGTGGTAGAGCTGAACTAATAAGCTGGAGGCCTGAGTTCAAATCCAGAGCAAGCACTAAAGATTTTTTCTTCTAGTGTCTTCTTTCAAGGGTTGAATTCGGCCTCCCTGACCAAAATTCAGCCACCCTGAATAAATTTAATAATGGGTACCTTGGGTGCTAATGACGCCAGCAGTCGAAGCAGCCAAGGGGAAAATCAGGCGGCTGGAGCATAGTACTGACCACACTATCTCCCTAGTGTGCCGTATGGTCATGAATCAGATACCTCTATAGTATCTGACCCTCAGGGCCCTCGTGCCCTGTTACGGGACTGATTTTTTTTTTACTTTTGTTTTTAACAAGAATAAAATTTCCTTTATCCAAGTCATATTTGTCAAATTGTTGCTGTCATCTACACAACTCACAAAATTTAACGTCACTTTCTCCTGAAGAAATTTTGGTGTCAGTTTCAGAATCTGAGCTCTCATTAGAACAATTTTTTTTAATTACCACTTTTTTAGGAAGGGGATTATTTGTATGTGCTATCTTACGTTTAGGGTGGGGCTTTTGTTTTGTCATTCAGCTTCAATAATTAGCTTTCTGGAATATCTCTCAGGATACAAGGTTTCCCTTTAGGCTTATGCTTTATTTGACATTTTCCTTGCCTGCGCTTTTGGATAAGGCCTTACAACTTCAGGTGTAACAATAAGGGGCGATAAGTTTGAGCTGCTACAATGAGGGTTGATAAAGTCAGTTTGAACTTATTTTATTTATTATTTTTTAAATTCTTTGTGGACAATTAAAGCAACCAACATTAATTAATTTTTAAAACGTTCTTGCAGAAGAACATAAAAGTTAAATTATGAAAAAATCACTCAGGAGAGTTGTAGCTTTGACCTGGTCAAAGGAACAACAACTAGTTGTGGTCAGAGGTGCAACACCCTGGTAGTGCAAACTAAAAAGCATGCTACAAATTTTAGGGTTAAGATTAATCATTTTCGGAAGCGCCACCATATTTCTTATTGTAATAGCTACTAGGTCAAATGATCTCCAACAACAAATATATAACACAAAAAATGTTATTAGGCAAAAGGTTATCAATAAATTACTTACATTTTTGTGAGAGAAATGGATAAGTATTTTTTGCAAGAATCATCTTTGACTTAAATACTCCAAAGTAGGTGACACAAGCCCTCTAGTGAATGAACTAAACACTAATTACACCAAAATTTATAAAATGTTGCTACATGCCGCCACAGCCACGGTGGTCAAAGGTAAAACACCTTCCCCTATATATATATATATATATATATATATATATATATATATATATATATATATATATATAAACCTCTTCAACCAAGATCTCAAATCAAGGAATTGTAAATATAGAAAATCTAAAGCCATGAATTATACAAACTTACACTAAGCTTCCTAAGAAGACGATTATGCTGCCTTTTTCGAATAGAAGGATTTGTCTCAAATACATGAGGCCTTTTCCTCTTCTTGGTGGAAACAATTGCTGCTGCAGCGGCTAAACCAGCTGGTCCTAATCAGATCAACAAGAGCACATTAATTAATGAATGTTATCAAATAAACAAAGGTAACATTTAGATAAGAAACATATTGAAACTTGACCAGTTAATACTTCTGTTTTCGAAAGGACTAGGTTTTAACAGATTTCAATATAATAAATTCTTGTAAGTTGAAGGTGAGGGCGGGGAAGGATCAATGGATTCTTGAAGAACATGGCAGGAGTTGCTCCCAAAAATTGTTTAAATTATTAGTTTATATTGGCAACATTTCGTACTTATTCAAGTTCATCAGGCATCTAATTAAATAAAATAAAAGTAAAATGAAGAGTATGGAGGAAACAGCTCCTGTGCCACTAATAACAATACAAATAATGGGATGAGTCAGAAAAAATGTCTGTTTTCTTCATGTTTGAACTTTTCATCGTTTTAGTGGTTGAATTTGAGGATGAAGACTCTGAATGAAAGGACGATGAAAAGGTGGTTCCAAAAATTTAATGAAGGTGATTTGAGCCTTGAAAAGAAATCTGTATCAGGGTGTGTTCCAGTAGTCAACCAGAACGCTCTGCGCACTGCTATTGAAGCCGATGCTACGAAAAGCAATTCTAAGAGCTTCTATTCAGAACAACTGCAGAGAATTTACGATGTATTGGTTCAGCGGTATCCAGCTTTAGTCACCAGGAGGCAAGTCTTGTTCCAACAAAATATTGCCAGATCTCTCCCCTTACAAAAGAAAAACTAGCTGATTTGAATGGAATCGAGCTTCTCTCTCACCTGGCATATAGTCCAGACCTAGCACCTGAGACTACCGCCTGTTCAGATCATTGGCTCATTGCCTTCGTGGAAAAACATTCCACAACTTGAATGAAGTTCAAAATGGTGTTCGTGAGTTCTTCGATTCTAAACCCAAAGAGGGGTACCATCAAGGATTTCTACAGCTGGCTTCCAAAAGGCGTCAAACCGTAGAATGGAATGGTATATATTTTGATTATTAAAAACCTTGTAAGTACAAGAAAAGTAAACTTTGATTTTTACCTATAAAACGGTATTTTTTTTTTTTTTTTTTTTTACTCACCTCATTACATTGAAAGAGGCATATAATGATACTAATCATATAATGATATTAAGTACATATAATGATATTAAGGCATATAATGATATTAAGTACCTATTAGTAAGATACAATATTAGGTACTTAATATATTATATCATTATATACCTCATTCAATGTATTTGTATTGTTATTAGTGACATAGGAGCTGTTTCCTCCATACTCTTAATTTTAATTTTATTTTATTTATGTAGATGCCTGATGAACCTGAATAGGTTTGAATCATTACCAATATAATTTAAACAATTTTAGGGAGCAAACTCCTGCCGCTTTCTTCCATAATAAATATTGCGAGAAATTTTCTTAACATTTCACTCAGACAATTCACTTTTTTTCTACTACTATGGCCTTTAGCACCTATTTGTCTAATGCTTAATAATGAACAGTATCTCAAGAACTACCTTTCAACATTCACTATGGTCAAAATAATTATCTAGTGTTACAGGTTTTGGATTTATTTATCAATGAAATGGTTATAATCAAAAAATTAAATAAAGAATAACATTAATAACTTTCTGTGAATAGTTAATTTATATTTATTAGCCCCCCCCCCCCAAAAAATACTAACGTTGAAAAAAAGAGACCAAGTTCCAGGCCCCTCCCAAAAACAGTTTGCCCTTGAAAGTTATGATATCATGGCATTGGGCCAAGATTTAGGCCTTTTATATCTTCTCAAGAACCTAATAATACCCTCTCACTTATTTGGGTATTTTCAACTTGACCAGATTCCGTTAAATAATGGTTGTTTCAACTTACATAGACTTCAAACAACCCTGATCGTTTAAAGTCATCAGTTTACAATAACCCTGAATTGTAACCCTTAGGGCCTGAATCTTTAAATGCCAGAAATTTTATAATAATTTCGATCCCTATAGTGGCCATCATTTAACGGAAACTGGCCAAGTTGGAAATGCACAAATAAGTGAGAGGTTATTATTAAGTTCTTGAAAAGGGCCTAAAACTTGGCCCAATACTATATCATAGCTTTAATAGGCAAACTATTTTTGGGAGAGGCCTGGAACTTGGCCTCTTTTTTTCAATGTTAGTTTTTTTTGGGGGGAGGGGGATATCAATACTTTTTGTAAGTGAATTTTGAGTAGACACCGTTGACGTTGGGCTTGAGGTGGATGACACGGGGACATGATGCTTTGTAGTTTGTCGGGTATTTTGGCATGCAAACAAAAAGCCCTAATTTAACTTTTCTGTATTTTCCCCTTTAGTTTTAGGTTTTCCTTAGCAAGACGATTCATTTGATACCCCACATGATAACAAGTACGAAACGGGCACCCCCCTGGGAGCGGAGTCAAACATAACTTTTCAAGATTTTTTGATTTTCTCCTTTAATAACACCCTCATGTCTATCATCCTGCAAAATTTCAAGTCTCTAGTTTTTGGGAAGGGCTTAATAATTTTGATGAGAGAGTGATTCGCATTAATTCCAATTTGTGATCTCCTATATCCCAGAAACGCTTCAATGTAGAATTATGAAATTCTAATTTTATCACACCTATTAGTATAATATCTGTGTAAAATCATAAGTTTATCTTTAACTGGTTCAAAGTTATGAGAGGGCAAAAATTGGCTCTAGTACTTCATGTAATATACACACAGTGTGCGTAGGCCAGGACTTGACCTGGAGCACTACTGAGCGCCTAGATTTATTAATACATTTGAGAGGTGGCTACTATGGTGATTCATCGATATATATATATATATATATATATATATATATATATATATATATATATATATTATTCAAACTCAATATTAATAATTCTTGGTAATAAAGATATTAGCTTCAAAGATTTTTTTTTTTGTTGAACCCTATAATTTTTTTTTTTTTTTTTACGGCGCATCTACGTCTATAATTATTTTTAAATTGTTTCCCTAGGTTATTTGAGATTTGAATTTGGAATGGGTTGATTATAACTGTGTTATTAGGTCTAATTGTGGCTATTTGTTCCCTGAGAGTTTTTTTTTTTTTTTATTTTTTATTAAATCAATACTGTCCCAAGGTGTCTCCCCAAGGTCTGGTGGCTAACACCTTGGATTATCATGAGGGAGATGCAGGTTCGAATCCTGTCTGCAGCTGAGTTCTTTCATTTCAGGACCGTTGATAACATTCCCTGTTGCATGGACGTTTACTAATGCTTAACTAAAATTACCTTCATAATTATATTCCTATTAATTGATTCTAAAAATTGATTGTATTTCACAATTCAACGTTATGAGATGGGCATTTACTAAATTTGTGAAGAGCTTTAAGCATCGGCCAGACAGTATCATTATTATTTAAAGCAATGGACATATTACATATTTGAAATAATGAAAGAAATAAGTTGAGGAGACCTCTAAAGCTCCTAGATCTTCGGGAGCCTACATAAAGAGCTATTGCAAAGCACAATCAGGGTTTTGATTCTCTTTTAGCATACTGTCAAGTTTGAGGTTACTAGACCCAAAACCAATTGTATAGGAACTTTAGGCAAGTGGTTGCTAGACACACCAGTTGTATGGGAATTCAGTACAATTTTATATCAGTTAATATGTGAGTTTCAATGTGCTGTTAGCGCCAATAGACTGAGAAAGCAATGTTAGGGAGATTACCTTAAACAATGAACAGCAATTAGCTGATAAAATAAATAATATACATATAGGGAATGGCCTCTGTGAAGGTTAACTCGCGAGAGAAGCAATAATAAACATTATAGAATGATTGAAGTCGGCGCGAAATATAAGCAAACTTGACATTCCTCAAACATCTTCAGGAACAAGAGTTTAAGGCAATACAACGGAAAGATAAGATATTATCGCTTTAATGTGACTGAAAATACACGCTTAAGAAATTATCGACAGGACATCCTAAATCCCTCGTCGGTCAGTATGCATTTAGATATCAGGACATCCATCCAAGGTATGTATCACTGTATATATTTTTCTAAATAAAAGTCCTGTTTTGTTGTTTGCTGTAATTTTCTGTAATGTGTTCATCTTCAAGAGTTAAGTCGTTTTTGTTTTTTTTTATATTTTAATAAAAAACGCAATCTTTGTGTGCTTTTCTGAAAAATTATGTAACAAACCTTCATAGCCCTAATATGACAGCTGATTCTTATGGCAACATAGAATTAAGTCATCTGTTTTTATTTCAGACTTAATTAAGTGAAGTGAGTAAATTGAGTACAATAGCCTGCAAAATTTGATTTAGTGAACTTAAGAAAGTTGGAAGAGAAGATTGACAAATATTGTTAGAGAAGTAAGTGTGAGTCTTTCTTTTTGGACTATGAGCATCTCAAAAAATGACTAGTGACTTTAGAGTTTGAAGTCAAAATAGATTCAAAAATTGTTCCAAAATTGTTTCTTGAATTTGTTTATCAAAATTAAAAAAAAAAAAAAAAAAAAAAAAAAAAAAAAAAAAAAAAAAAAAAAAAAAAAAAATGGAGAAAGGACATAATACTTAATTATACTCCAAACTGAAAGTAGCAAGATTAAGCTGTCAGAAAATAGATAGAAAATGAGCCGAACAAATGTCATCAGGGGTGGATATAGTTGGAGATTGTAGGAGTTGAATAGTTGGGGGGGGGGATTAAATTTCAGAAAAATGACCATCTATCTCCAACTGAAAAACATGTATTTAAGCCTAGGCCTTTAGAGGCTAATGCCTTATTATCAGAGCTATCAGGACGTCTACGGGGGGGGGGGGGGGGCAAACTACGACTTAGGATCTATCAGAAGATTTGGGGTAAGGCCTACGCCTAAATACACGTTTATCAAGAGGAGGTTGATGGTCGTTCATTTAAACCCGAAAAATAACTATTTTGAGTGAAAATAAAATTTTTGAAACAATTTTAATTAATAAAACCAAACTTCTTGACAAAATAATTCACTAAGATGACACAGGTCCCAATTTAGCATTTATTATTTGACTGAAGTTGATATTTTATTTCAATTTTTCATTAGAATGACAACAAAAATATAAACAATTTTTAATAAAATATAAATAAAATAAAATATTTAAATAAATAAATAAAAAATAAAATAAAACTACCTGTATGCAGCTGCTCAAAAAGGCCTGCAACAAGAATGGAAATAGTACTTTAGCACAGAGGTTGGACCAGTTAAAATTAAATTAGATGCTAACAGAGTTAGTCGTATAAGATTGAAAGTGGTTAATACTTCAAGAATAAGAAGAAAGCCGGCTAAAGCTCTTTAAAATAGGGAAATAGGAGAGTGAGAGACAATAAGAAAGACAGAAGAAGAAGTATGAACTATACTTCTTAATACATAAAGGAAGAAATTTAATAAAATAAATATATAAATTTAAGTATTCTACAATGAATGACCTGAGACAGCTTAGTGAATTTTTCAAGGCTTATTTTGGGAGGTACTACAAATTAAAAAAAAAATAAATAAATAAAAAAAAAAAAATATTAACGTGAACTCAATATAAACGTTTTCAGGAAGGAATGATAATTAAAAAAAACAAAACAGAAAGTTAAAATTATCTAAACATTCTTTAATATTATTTAACTAAGAATTAATAAGAAACTAAATTAATACAAAAAGAGGAAGATAATTGTGAAGTTTAGAGGCCTCCTCATCGATCTTTTTTACTGGTTGTTCTATGAGGTATTTTGATGCACTAAACACAAATCCGTTAAAAAAAAGAGTCGCTCACAACTAGAGAAAAAGTTATTAAAAACTAAATTTTGTTGTTAGTCCGAGAGCTGGCAACGCACTTTTCATGAAGTGTTTTATGCACCTTGAAATTTTGCTATAATATACCTCTTAGGTAGATAAGAAGGTATGTATGTGTTTCCTGGACATACCTTGGAACACCAGGTACTGCGCATAGGGGAAAGGTGCAAAACAACATTTCCGAGAAATAGATTTTTAATCAGAAACCAACTATCTTTAATGTAAAATTAAGACAATTTTACAATGATTAATAAATATGGTAGGCACTTTTAAGGGGTATAACACGTAAAAAAAAAAAAGAAAAAGAACTTAATTGTTTTTATTCTCATATTAAATGAGTTTTATTTGTGCTGCCATTTAAACCGGAACAGCTGTACAAGATCATATGAGCAAGAACCAATGAGAGCGCAGAGAATAACCACAACTGCGCGGTGCTCTCAGTCACTCTTACGGTTACGCGCAGTGTATTGCAGTCTATCATATTCATAATTTATTTTTATGTTTCCTGATAATTATACCCCACAAAAGTGTCTGCCCTTTTGTAGTTTTTTTTTTTTTTTTTTTTTTTTTTTTTTTTTTTTTTTTTTTTTTTTTTTTTTTTTTTATGGCGCATCTACATCTAGGTCATTAGCGCCGAGCCCTTTTGTAGTTATTTTCAAATATGTTTACTGAAGACGCTGTTTATATCGTCTATATTTAATATTAAAAATAAAAACTAGGTACTTAGTTTTTTTTTATTATTATTATTATCATTTTAGCCCCCTTAAAGGTGCCTGCCTTGTTTATTATTCATTTGAAAATTTCCTTAATTTGCCATTTTTTTTTCATTAATAATAGTTGGATTCTGAATAAAAATCTACTTTTGGGCAATATGGTTTTGCACCTTTCCCCTATGCGCAGTACCTGGTGTTCCAAGGTATGTCCAGGAAACACATATTTACCTTCTTATCTACCTAAGAGGTACATTATAGCAAAATTTCAGGGTGCATAAAACACTTCATGAAAAGTGCGTTGCCAGCTCTCGGTCTATGTTATGCAGGTTAAGAAAGTTAGTGTAAACAACTATATTTGTAAAAATGATCATGTGCGGGCTTGTACAAGTCTTATTTAAATTTAGCATCAATTATTTATTCAGAAATATTTTTTTAAATAATGAAACATTCTCCACATTTTTTGTTTTGCTGTTGAAAAGTATTGTATAAAAGAAATCCCTTAATAATTAGCTAATGCATTTATAATTAGTGTGCTCTGATAATTGCAAAGAAGTCATATGTATTTGCTGAGTAATAATAATGAAGTTGCACAAATTTATAGCAATTACTCACAAGAGAGAATAATTATTAAATTTATTTTTCGAAAATAAGCTTCTAACCAATTCCACTGATTATGGAAAATGTGGCGAGAAATTAGAGTTAAATAGAAATAACATTCCGCTACCGAAAATGGAAGATTAGAAGATGTCAAGGAGGCTAAAGAAGAAAGTATTTATATTTTTGTTTTAAGTATTTATATTTTATATTTATTTAACATTATGGGCATATGTGCTATGAGTTTCCTCTCACTCAAGAAGATATTGAAACTCTAGTCAATCCAACTCGCTAAAATTCATAGAATTTTAGCAAGTTGGATTCACTAGAGTTTCGAAATCTTCTTGAGCGAGCAAAGCGAGGAGAAACGCATAGTACATAAGCCCATAAGCGACAGGTTAAGATGGGTGAGCGGGCCCTTAAATATACAATTTTTTTCATTAAATAATTTATCAACATTTCAAATGAGTTCTTTGTTTTCCAATTTTACAAGCTGTGCATGCACATGTTGTCAAATATTGTTGTTTACGCTAGCTTTCCTAACCTGCATAACAGCAAACTTTTTTCCTAGTTGGCAGAGACTTTTTTTTTTTTAAACGGATTCGAGTTTAGTGCATCAAAATACCTTATAGAACAAAAAGTTAAAAAATCGGTGAGGAGGCCCCAAAACTTCACAATTACCAAGAGGAAAATTAATTCTAATTATGTGTTTTATGTTCTTTTCTAGGACATTAATAGCTTTAATAGAGAAGAGTTCCCAAAAGTTACCACCCCTCAGTTTAGAAAACGTAATTAGAATAAAAACCAACATCTCTAGTCAAATCCTGAGTAAAGAAGTACCAAACATTCTTGCTTTAATAAACAAGACTAATGGATTTCATGCCAATAGAAACAAAAAAACATAAATAAAAAAAATAATGTAATAGATTATAAATATGGACTTAAAATAAGTCTAAGAATTTAAAAATATTAAAGAAAAAAATCAGACTGACAGAAACTGTGCCACCTTAATGTGCAGCAGCGATCCTTAATATCCAAATAATATGGAATGAAAAGACTGCTACCATAACTAAAATATATAATTACATTCCATGATGGAATAAGTCTCTGCAACCTGCAAGGTTCTCAAGCACAGTTAGCTAATACGCTTATTTTTTTTAGATTATTTGTCCACAATATAAAACTATGAAAAAATCACATAGAAGCAGTTAGATTCTGATTAAAAGAGATTTAAAGATTCTTCACAAACAAATTCTGGTGACACTTTCTAATATAGTTCCAAACGTAATACTTCCATCAAATATCTCATTAATTACTTGCAATTTTAATTCCTGGGGTAATGAATGTTTCAATAAATTTATATGTAAGACATATTTTTTAAATACCAAAACATTAAACAATATATTTTGAATTTGGTTGAATAGAAGAAGCCTAGGGGGTCTCCCCATGGTCTAGAGGCTAACGCCTTGGATTCTTGTGCAGGAGATGGGGATTCGAATCCCGCCAGCAGGAGGAGGAATTTTCTCATCTCACGACTCGTTAGCTCAGAAAAAATAAATAAATAAAACCTTATTTATAAACAGATATCATTAAAATTTCTTTATTTGCACTTTTACTAGTGGAATGCCAGAGAATTATGAACCAAATTAGAGTGTGCTGCAGAATTTACAAGAAAACTTAGGTGTTACATGAACAATAGAAGTTTGCAAATCACTTAGAATAAGGTAACGTTATTCAAAATCGACTTAAGAAAATTTAAGAAACCACAACTTCAGTGATTTTATCCAGATCGGATCATCCAGACACAATTTAACATCCGTCATCTTTTTCTTTGTCTGAAAATAGAACAAGCTCTTCAATTTTTAACTTTTACTTATGCTAATTCATCAATAATTTTCAAAGTATTTTGCAAAATCACTCGAAAAAGATACGATCTTGAAATTAAAAGCACTTCCAAATTGCTTGTTTAGTGGAGATTCTATAAACTGTTGTGTTCTAATTCATCTTTGAAAATGGATTTTTAAAAAAATGCAAGCATGTATTTCCTCTTGAAAAAAATTTAGAATCTTTTACGGAATTGATAAAGGAAAATCAACAAAATCTAATTTTGAAAACGATAATTTGTCAAAATAAGTTGACGAATATTATTCTCAAGCGCTGGGCAAAAGCCTTCCTTTTTTTTTTTTTTTTTTTTTTTTAATCATGTTGAACTTCAGAAGAAAGATTTCTTGAAGGAAAAATATAACTATTCCGTGATCACTTCTCCAAGGACTTTATCCATATGCACTTTTCTCTCATTTTGTATTTAAGTTAGCACTCACCATTGTTTCAGTTATTCAGCATTATAAATTCCAACCCTACAATTGTAACCATGTAATAAATATATAGTTCCTGATGAAGAAAATTAGAATCTTTTGATTATGACGATAAAGGAGAATCAATAAAATCATTATCAGAAGAATACAGAGTTGGGATACCATCAGTCTGAGACAAACGTAAACAAAAAATCTGAATTTAAACAGCAAATCATGTTATCTTCTTTCAAACTAACAAATTTCGAGTTGATTAATGTATTGGAGAAGGCTCATTTTGCTACCAAAATCAACTTTCAGGGCTATGAGGAGAGCATAAAATACTTTTGATAAACATATCAATACGATGCTTTGTCAATAGAGGCCATTGATACCTACATGTTTATATGAGTAAATACTGGCGATGGTAAGTTACACAGTGTACGTCTATAAATGAACCTTTGGCTTCTTTAATTTCTAATTTTTTTGTATTATCGTGGATTCCACCCTCACAACCCCAACACTTCTTTCAGTTTTGCTGAATTTGTTTTATATTGTTATTCCTTGTAAAAATTTGTATAAGAACATTAGATTATGAAATTGATTGCCAAATTTGACTGTACACTACCAAAATTTGGAGAAGTAATCTATTACTGCACAAAAAGTGATAATCCCTATTAAAAAAAAAAAAAAGTTTATTTTTGTATCAGATTTTCAAGTACATTAAATTTACCTTCATACCTTAATTCAAGGAAGAGTTTAAGTATAAATATATCTAGAAACCAAAAACAGAAACATCATTTAACTAAGATCCGCTATCAGCAATAACCAGGAAAATAAATTTATTGTTTGACACACATGCCATTGATTTATAGAAGTATGTTGAACATAAAACACATATGTTAATAAGAAAATAAAGTAAAAACTATATTTCACAAAGCCAATTCTAAGGAAATACTATAAATAAATAATCAATGTCATCTGGTATTACTAAAGTAAAGGAAATATTAAGCTAATGTCTGTTGAAGAGGTTTTTTTATCCAAATGTAATGAATTCAGGTAGTTATATAATATATAACTACCTGTTATATATATATATATATATATATATATATATATATATATATTTGTATGATATACATACAGATAGATAAATATATATATTTATATACATGTATATTTGTTTTTTTGCATGTATTTTAAGGGAAGTAAATAAAAAACTAAAAATATGAAAAAATTGACATTGGCCCTTTTAGCACCAAACCACAGATATATATATATATATATATATATATATATATATATATATATATATATATATATATATTTATACACACACACACACACATGTATGCGTGAACATTTGCTAAGCTAGTTCTAAACTGAAAAAAAACAATAGCCAGAACAAAATAAAAGCCAAATGTATTAAGACCAAACACAATGAGAATATAATACGTTTTGATAATGAATGTCCTGGAATAAAGATTAGCATTTTCCTAAATGATAACTTAGAATGAATAAAAGTAATTTATTTTTAACACACAGGAAAAATAAAGAAAAACATATCTTATTAGAACGTAAAAAAGTCTTTAAAAACAAAAATTAAACTAGATAAAAAATAATTCAATACAGTAGAGATGAATAAATATTTTCTATTGTTGTTCATTGTACAATGATCAGAACTGTCAATGGAAACATCTGATTACGGAGCAAAGAAGTGTTTTTTCAGTAAATTACTTTTCGACACAAGGAAATTAGTGAGATCTAGAAATAAGGAAATAAACAATTCAAATCTAAAAGATGAATACTTCAACAATGATTAAAGATCACTAAATAAAAGCTTACCCGCAGCAGCAAGCTGAGCAGTGATCTCAGAGTTGTGTAAAGCCACTGACATGAGATCTTCTTCTCCAGCAGTTTCATCTCCGCAGTCTCCATAGTCAGACAAATCCTCTTCCCCGCCACTACCTTCCATCCTATAAAAATCCAGGCACATATCACAATTACACTTCTAGTTTGTTTCTGTACTGCTTTTATGTTTGAAGTCATCAATGACTTTTGAATGAGTCACAAAATGTCAAAACAAGCATCATTGTAGTTTCTAAAAAATACTCCTTTCAACACCCAAGGGTAAAAGAAATAGAATATTAATAATGGAAAAAAGGTTCAACTCAAAGCTACAGTGACTCAAGAGGGTTTGTATATTTGGCAATTTCAAAGATCTACGACTGCGTACGCACCTGCGTGTAAAGCTCAATTTTCAAAAAAGATACGTAAGTCATAAAAGCAATAACGAGAAGAGCTGTTTAAAAATAAACTTTCATCAGCCGTCAACGGCCTCAGCCACCAGAATCAAGTAATATGCAAAGCGGTATTTGGTTTAAGTCTGAGCCTCTCATCTTTATCGATTGATAACACATTTTACCCGGTGTATAAAGGCCATATATAGGGAGGCCATGTTGTACGAGTTTGCGCACACAGAAACAGATCGTGGCGCGCAGATTCAGGCGGGAGTTAGAAGACTTACCTGAGGGCTAGGTAGCTGGAAAGTTTTGTACAGTTTCTTTCTCTGATTTTGTATTTACGTCTTTACTAAAAGGATCACTGCAAACATTGACAGACATGGCAGTGCTGCCACTGCCCACCAAGTCTACAGGCCTAAAGTAATGTCTAAAAGCATTCTGCCATCTACATGCTTTGAGGCGAACTAGATAGTCTTAAAAATCCGATTATTTTCCAGCCATCCAATGGCTATATTTTCAAGAGTAATCAAATAGAAAAGATAACAATTAATGGGGAAAGGTACCAAAACATTCCTACAGTAAAGTCTTTCCTTGTTAAAAATCTCAATCTCCCCAGTTTTATTACTTCATTAAAAAGGGAATAAAATTAATTCAAGGAATTAAACAGCACAGTAATTGGAGGTAAATTGTTATTCTGCTTATTTGAGATTTTTTTATTTTTATTTATATTTTTTTTTCTATACTTTGTCCGCCAAAGAGTAAGAAAACGCCATAGAGATATAAATAAGGGAAAACAAATACGGTAGCCATCTTGAAGTAAATCGAAAATGACAAGTTCTATTAACAAAGGTTATAGACCACAGACCACTCATCTGAAATTGTTTCATAAAAAGAAATTTGTTTACATCAAATATATAGATAATATTCAATAAATAATAAAATTAACTGTACGAAGTAAATATTATACAAGAGAATAATAACAATAATTTTCAAATAAAAATGCATCAGTCGACACAAGTCGACCGCCTACAGATACTCCGTTTTCCAGAGAAAGTTTCACAAACAGTTAGAAACAAAAGTCTGCATACACTTATTAAATGTATACTAAATAGAGGCGTAGGGATGTGGCGTACCCATCGCCCAGTCCTCGGACTGCAAAGAGCCTCTGGTCCTCCAGGTTGGGGGAACAACTACACTTACACTCACACAAAGTGCACACAGTAACACCAAACTACATTCACCCCTACATTACAGACAAAGGTCATTAACAATACACACCCTAGGGCTACCTTCCCTAGGAAGCCTCCCCGGATGGGGGTGCAAGTCTGAAGGCACTGAGGTGGCAGCCCCACCACAAGACTAGGGTACGGAGCTAGGGCTAATGTCCCCCCTACCTGAAAATAAACTCATTCAGAAACCCAATACAGCCTCGGATTTGATAGATCAACAAAGGAAACGACCCGGCAAACCCTATAGGACTTTTAACTTAGGATACTGGAATGTTCTATCCTTATATAGACCCGGAGCACTTAAACTGCTCTTAGACCAGATTGATAGATACAAACTCGACATAGTTGCTATCCAGGAGATTCGCTGGATAGGCCAAGGAACCTTAGAAAAGAGGAAACACACCATATATCACAGTTGTGATGAGAGCAAACATGTTTTTGGAGTAGGCTTTATTGTGAGAGGTAAATGTAGAAAGCTAGTCATAGGGTTCAAACCTGTCAGCCCCAGAATCTGTCTCATCAGAATTCGTGGTAAATTTTATAATTTCAGCATTATTAGAGTCCACGCACCAACTGAAGACTCAGCCGAAGAAGAAAAGGACGAATTTTATGACCAGCTCGAAAGAACCCTAGATGCTTGCCCTAGATATGATGCAAAGTTAATTGCTGGGGACCTAAATGCTAAGGTTGGAAAAGAGGAAATATATCAACCCACTATAGGCAGACACAGCCTGCACAATGAATGCAACAACAATGGCCGAAGACTAGTTAACTTTGCTGCATCCAGAGATTTGGTTATCGGAACGACATTGTTCCCGCACAAAGAAATCCATAAAGGCACATGGACAGCACCCCACAGAGCTGTTGTGAATCAAATTGATCACATTTTAGTCTGTAGGAGACATAAATCCAATCTCTTTGATGTTAGGGTCTTCAGGGGAGCAAATGTTGACTCAGACCACTTCCTGAGTATAGCCAGAATTAATGCAAAAATATCCTGTGTCAGGTCTAGACCAAACCAGCACCAAGGCATTAAATATAATCTTAAGAAGCTGAAGCAGGCAGAAATACAACAGCTGTACTCGGAAAAGTTGGATGAAAACATTCGGGCTCAAACAAAGGATGACAGCGTGCATAGTCAATGGCTGGCATGTTGTGAAGCAATAAAATCAACGGCTGATAGTGTACTTGGCGAACAGGAAAATGAACCTAAGTCCCCCTGGTTTGATGCAGAATGTGAAGCAGCGACCAGTCTTAAAAATCAGGCCTACCAGGCTATGATAAATAGATGCACAAGAAGGACCCTCGAAGAATACAGACTTAGGAGAAGGGAGGAGAAACGGCTGCACAGAAGGAAAAAGAGGAAAAAGGAGCAAGAGTATATGGAAAAGGTAGAACAGCTGCATGTTAGTAAGGAATTCAGAGACTTCTTTCGCAAGGTGAATAAAAGCAGAAACGGCTTCTCCCTGGTACAAAGTGTATGCAAAGATGATGATGGGAACCTTCTTACTAATAAGGAGGAAGTCTTAGCACAGTGGAGGAGACATTACGAATCCTTACTTAATGATGGCTCACACCCATTAGAGCAGGAAGCTGCAGTGGCTGCCCGGTCAGATCTCGAGCCCCCTTCTGAGGATGAGATAATCGATGCATTGAACAAGCTAAAGAATAATAAGGCTGCTGGTCCAGACGGTTTGCCTGCTGAATTGTTTAAGTGTGGTGGAAGTGAGCTGGTTAAACTATTGCAGGACCTGCTACTCACTATATGGTCAGTCCAAAAGTTGCCCTCAGACTGGAACAAATCATTAATCTTCCCTATCCATAAAAAGGGGGACAAGTTGCTATGTAGTAACTACCGAGGAATATCCCTGCTTGCTAGTGGCTATAAGATCCTCTCTAATATTGTTTTCCAGCGCCTTTTGCCTTATGCAGAGAGGGAGTTAGGCCCTTATCAGTGTGGTTTTAGAAGGGGCAAGTCCACAACTGACCAGATTTTCAGCCTAAGGACGATTCTTGAGAGAGGTCGTGAATATAATATTAGGACACATCACCTCTTTGTCGACTTCAAAGCTGCCTATGATAGTATAAACCGACAAAAACTCTATATGGTACTAAGTGAGCTCAACGTCCCTCAGGATCTCATACGTCTAGTTGAATTGACGATGAAAAACGTGAGATGTATGGTGCTAGTGAACGGGAGCAGATCCAGTGAGTTCATTGCCGGGAAAGGACTACGTCAGGGAGATGCACTGGCTTGTCTCCTTTTCAACTTGGCACTGGAATATGCAGTTAGGAAGGCACGGATACAGGTCGGAGGTACAATCTTTGGTAGGCTCGTACAACTTCTGGCCTATGCGGATGACGTAGACATCATTGGGCGCTCTCTGAAGGATGTCACCGAAGCATTTCTCGCTCTGGTTGGCCCTGCGAGGAAACTTGGCCTTGAAGTGAACGCAGAAAAGACGAAGTACCTGGTTACAGAGGAGGATCCTAGGCCGGGAGAAGTTGTACAGATGGGGCAATATAGCTTCTCGAAAGTGGCTGAATTCACCTATCTCGGGTCGCTTGTGACAAGCCAGAATAAACCAGATATGGAAATAAAGCAAAGGATATTAGTAGCCAACCGGTGCTATTTCAGCGTAAGGAAACAGTTTTCGAGCCATGCCTTATCCAGAAAGACTAAGCTCCACTTGTACAAAACTCTTATTCGGCCAGTCCTTCTGTATGGCTCTGAGTCTTGGACAACCTCTCAATCCTGTGAGCACGATCTCATGGTGTTTGAGAGAAAGATTCTGAGGAGACTATATGGAGGCAGACAAGTAGCTGGACAATGGAGGCGTCGAACTAACCAAGAGCTGTATGGACTGTTCGGGGAGCCAGACATAGTCCAGTTAATGAAAATGAGTAGACTAAGATGGGCTGGACACGTAGCGAGAATGGTCGAGGGGGACATTCCGAAGAAACTCCTCACTGAACCTCTCTACGGGAGCCGAAGAAGAGGAAGACCAAGATTGAGATGGTGTGACCGTGTGGCAGAGGATGCTAGGTCTATCCTGGGGGTCAGAAATTGGATGGCTTCAGCACAGGATAGAGACAATTGGAGGAAGCTGTTGGAGGAGGCCAAGACTCGACATCGGGTTGTAGCGCCGTAAAAGAAGAAGAAGAAGTACTAAATAGAGGTTTTTTAAAAAAAATATTTTATTCTGAGGAAGATTAGGGTTGAGATGCTATTGCATATAAAAATATTTGGCCAATGTTTATTTTATAGCTGGGAACCTAAAAAACTTATTTGGCCCTCAGACAAAAGTCTACATACACTTGTAGAGATAGGATTGAATAAGGATTAGTACAATATTATATCGAGTCCTGTATGATTAATTAAGTCAGTAAGAGTAGAATGTAATGAAAATTACAAGTACTTAAATCTATATATATAAAAATCATGTGTATGTCTGTTTATCTGTTTGTTCCTTATACAAGTCCCCACCGTTTGACCGATTTTGACCAAACTTGGCATACAGGTAGGTCTTCATCCGGGAAGTCTCGTAGGCTAGGTCAAAAATTTCTACCAGCTGTCTGTCTGTATGTTTGTTCCTTATACAAATACACAACGTTTATCCGATTTTGGATAACTTGGTACACGGGTAGGTCTTGATACGGGGATTGTCATAGGCTAGGTAAAAAAATTCTACCAGCAGTCTGTTTGTTCATTATACAAATCCACACCGTTTGACCGATTTTGACCAAACTTGGCACACATGAATGCCTTGATCCGGGGATGCTATAGGCTAGGTTAAAATCGTCTAGGACTTACAGTTCGGAGGTCACGGGTTCGAAACTGTGAACCCAAACAGTTACAGATTTGTGTTATTAGATTTGAATATTACTTATTTGGTTTCAAATTTATTTTAGCTTTTCTAGATGCAGAAAGTAGGCGTAGCATGGTACGCTATAGACAATAAAAATAACATTATAATGTAAAAAAAAAAGTTTATTTAATCAGCCTAGTACTGGTAAACCTCCAGAACCTACCGATCCGGATAAGTGGAGTTTATTAAAACAATTAAGTATGAGCCAAAAAAACTGCTAAATATCTCTCAGGATGTTTCTTCTTCAAGGGGAATTAATGTGGAAACGATAACAGTGAGAAGGATATTACAACTACATGGATTTTTCAACCAAGTGATCAGGTGAAAGCCACTCGTCCGTAGAAAAATAAAAGAAACTGTTGGAATTCGCTTATTTCCACAAAGGTAAAAATTTAAATTTGTGGGAGAGAGAGCTATTTAAGGGCGAATCCAAATTTAACTTTTTCGGGAATGACTATACTACTATGGTATGGAGAAAAAAAAAAAGAAAGCTTGAAAAAGAAAAATGTCATGGTGACAGTGAAGCAAGGGGGTAGGTGTGTGATGGTTTGAGGAAGTATGTCCACAGTTGGAGTGGAGAATCTAGTTTTCATAGAGAAAACTATGGATAGATTCGACTACTGGGGCATTCTAAGACTACATTTAAAACCGTTTGCACAAAACGGAGGCATGGAAAGTAATTGTATTTTCAACAGGATAATGATCCGAAGCATACTCCTCAACTTGTGAAAGACAGGCTGCTCTATGACACACCCCGACTGTTGTATACTCCTCATCAGTCACCCGTTCCAGTATTTACGGAATCACATTAAGAATATTTCAAAGCATAAAATAAAAAATACTTGAAAAGTGTAGTAATGGAATAAAATAGCTCCAAATATTGCCTAAAATCATGTCCATTCTATGCCTCGAAGACTTACTGGTCTGATTTCAACCAAAGGAGGAGCAAGAAAGTACTAAATTTCAAAATTTAATAATTTTTGTGGGTGTTTTTCTAGTGTATGTTGACTTTTGTTCCTCTCGATTTTTGAATTTTTCGAATGAGTTGCAATTCAGATTGATGGCCTTGCTCCATTCGCTGCAAGACATTCCTATTTTCGTCGACATCCAGGAATTACTTTTTTTATATATTAAGGAAAAAAAAAGTTGTAGGTATTATATTAAGTGAGCTAAATCGCTAAAGTTGCGAAGCTGAAAATAAAATAAATAAATTTATATTAAGAGTAGAGAATCAGGTCCATACCCTTTAACGGAAGCTGACACCCTATATATAAAGAGACATCCCTTAATTTCCTTCGGATTTTTATGACCTCTTCTTCTTTTCCTAGTTTATTAAAGCATTCTTCTTTTTCCTCTTTCAGCCTTCTAGTTTTTAGTAGAATTATTCTTCTATGTTCTCTATATCGTCTAGAAGTTTATTCGCAATGTTTATGTGTTGGAGATATGCTTCCCATTTCACCCTGACGAGACCCAGATTGCGAACATCTTTCGGGGCACATAACATTGTGTCTGGCCAATCAATGGGTAGTGCCAATATCTCCTTTGCTGCATTTAGTAGAATTTTGTCGACATTTTCGAGGAAGGAAAGCGTTATATCTTTCATAGGTGTGCACTGATTTTTATTTTTTGGTCAGCCTTTAGGAGTGGAGATCAGATCAAACTTCCAATTCAGGTTTTGAGGCATAGTATGGTCTTTTCATCAAATCTTATTTCCTCTTTGAAATTAATACCTAAATATTTGATGTGTTTCTTCTCTAATTACTGTGCCATTAAAACATTGAATTGATTTTAAACTCCCAACATTTTCTGAACATGCCTACAGGGGCATATATTTTTTGACCGATTTTCAGTTACCTTCTGATATATATAAATTTTCTTTCGAGTTTGAACTTTTATCACAAATTTGATAAATTTACTGCTGATAAAAGTAAACAGAATTTCATGAAGCAAATACAAGGACTTAAAAATACGTAATTCATAAAGCGTTGAATATAGTTAAATTTCTCTATATTATTAGTAATTAGAAACAGCTCGATGAAACAGAAGATACAATAAATCAAAATTTATTCAAATTAAACTTTGGAAGTCGAAAGCAGCTAATGCATATTTAAATTTCTTAATACCCTGAGAACCAAGTTTGCTTTATAGTTCACTTACCCTCCCCCTGCAGTATGTCTTTTTTTTCTCCTAAAACATTTTATTTAGGAAACTTAAGTTTATATTCGAATATAAAGATATTAATAAATTTTATTTTACTGGTAAAGAGTAATGGTTTTTGTACATTCGATAAGCGAAGAATATTTTAAATTGCTTACAGTTGAAAAAATAAAAAAATATTTTGATTATTTCTTGGGAATTTAAATATGTCTTGATGGCTTCCGTTAATGTATCTTAATAAAGAAATTTCGATCATATAACATGCTGTCAAAACCGTAGTTACTTAATTTCGAAATATAAGATTGAATATTCATGTTCGAGTTTATTCAACACTGGTGAGGTTGGTTCTGCACGATGAGTGGGATTAATGAAAGGGTTCGACATTTTTTGAACAACATTAGTAATGATAATAATGTTCATAGTAATTTGCAGGATTTAAAAGTTGCTTTGACAAGCGTCAATGCGAGAGAGCTGTCAGATATTGCTCAGTCCACCCCCTTAAACTTGTTATTTGACTGCCTAAATTCATCAAATAAGTAAGTTCAACACAAGACATTTTGCGCCAATTTATATTTTTTGTCTGTACTGAACACCGTTTTGTATTTCATGATAATCATGACAGTTTGGATGAGATATATCATCTTGACCAATTTATTAAATTTTCAGGACTTTCTTCATTTGCTAGTTTATTTCTTGATTCCTATCAATAAGTTATGAAAACTTTTAAATTAAGATCCTCCAAATTCGACTTAAGTTATTGCCGATTTTAGCATTTGTAAACAATCTTACTAGTTTTAGTTGGATTGATTTGATTTCTTCAGCATCTCAGAATGAGTTTGTAGGCTTACAGTAGAATTTTCCTATCTTTTCTATAGTTACCTTTAATACTTGGTATCACTATTCATGCAGATTTTTAACACTAAAAAATCCGTTGTTACTAATAAACGGACGTTATAATTTAAATAAATAAATACTTGGTATTATTAATACTTACAAATCGTTTAGTGAAATGTTGGCCTCAATTTTTGTTATTGATTTATAAGTCCTTTATCATATTATTATCCAGTGTATTATTTCTATAAGTAAAAACTGTACATTTGTGTTATTAGAATAATAATTATTTATATTTATTTACTTTGCCAGTAGTTCACTTTTAATTGATTTTGGTTGGACTCAAATTAATAATGATCTAACCAATATATTTAATTCTCTACTTAACAACATCAGTTTTTAAGTCTGAAGATAATACAACTCATCCACATCTATGCACACCCATTTCTGTTTTTTTCTTGCCAAAAACTTCAAACCTGAAACCACTTACGTCCTACTTTTGCCTTTAAGCGAAAAACTAAGAAAAAAATGAATTAAAACATTTTGGGATTTAACAAAAATTAATACGACTTGTATGATTAATGCTACTTATGAAATTGCTATCTATATATGCCAAATGAAAGATAAATTGTCTTAACAAGAAATAGGGGTCATTCCATGTCAAATCAACACACTTTTTTGGACTTGATGGTCTCAGATTTTCATGATTTTTGGTACACAGTAATATATCATAGACTTATGAAAAAATGCCAAATTTCAGTTATGGAGCACAACTATTTTTGATGTTATTAATTTTTAAAGATTTAAATTTTTATGAAAAAGTGTCATATTTTGGCACCTTTGGATGCCTATAGGCTCGCAACTAGTGATGATTTTAACCTGGGAATAGTCTCATTTTAAAGCTGTCGAATGGGGCTTTAATATGATATGCTACAAAATAGGGGTTACAATTTTAAAAAGTTAAACATTTTAAAATTTAAATTTCGCAAAAAGTGGTAATTCCAAAAAAATATCAAATATAGTTTGTAATGTCTTGATACATATAGCAAAATTCTATCATGGGATCTCAATCGGATCAGGAGATACAGGGCTTCAAAAATACACGTTTTATTAAGAATACCTGAATTAGTATCGTTTTTGAAAATTTTGAATAGTTCACTGAATGAAACAAGCAACACATTACAATGAAACAAGCAGTGGCTATTACTTGCACATTTTTTTCAATGGATAAAGGTACATGGGTAATATTATGGGTAAAGTTAAGGGCTAACAAATTAGTTCATCAAGACTTGAATCGTTCGAAGATACATACACATTGGTTCACTTCACTGTCTCGTAAACTGTATGTTCGTCCAGTCTGTGTGACGGGGTTCACTTTCATATCACTTGCATATCACATCTGCAAAGGGATCCACAGTGTATCAGGTGGTGTGGGATGAATGAGTGTGAAGGACCGGAAGGATGGAAGACTGTAACTTGCACTTTACTGCAATCTTCATCTTTATCCAGAACATAACTCAACCACCAAGTGTCGCCATAGATTGATGTTACATACCCACTAATATCTGCTGTATGTCCTTTACAGCAGGAAATATTCTCGAAACAACCACAGAAGAAAGTAATTACATATTAACTTTGGTTCCACATTTGAGAGGCATGGAGGCATATAATTTTTGGGTGCCTTATAAAGTTATATTGTATTGTACCGGTTGGCCAGTTCTTCAGTTGTAATATATTCTTCAAGGTTCAAAAATACAAAGTTCTTATTAGATATGTTCTGATGTGACCATTCAATCCTAGCATTCCTTATATGGTCTTTGTAGGCCTGCACTGGCTGCTAGTCTTTTAGCACTTTCCTCCGAAGGAAAGTAGCTATTGAGGTTGCACTCATGACGGAATTTTTGAAAAATTTCTTCAAATCTTTATCGATCCTACCTTGTAGACACTGAAAATAACCCCCATTAAAATTTATATATATATATATATATATATATATATATATATATATGTGTGTGTGTGTGTGTCTGTTAACACGATAGCGGCCAGAGTTTTTGTTTTTTCTTCACAAAACGTGGTATTTAGCGTTCAATTAGCAAACGATTGAACGAGTTCGTTAACCACCAAAATCGGTCCACCGGGAGGGGGGGGGGGGTTTACCCCGGACCCAAAACACTAATTTGACCATGCTAGCCGTAGTTTTTGTTATATTTCAACGAAACTCTGTATTCGTTATGTTGATCTAAAGAGAGAAATACGTTGTAAAAATAAACTAAATCGGTTCATTAGGAGGGGGGGTTTACTCAGGACCCACATTACCAATTTGCCACTACCAGCCGTAACTTTTGTTACATTTCAACGAAACTCGGTATTCGTGGTGGTAATCAACAGAGAAAAATGGGTTGTAAAAATTAACTAAATCGGGTTATTCGGAGGGGGGGTTTACTCCTGACCTAAAGTACTAATATACTCATACCGGTCGTAATTTCTGCTGTATTGTAATGAAAAGCGGTACACGTCGTATCTCATGAGAAAGAAGTGTTGTAAAAATGAAGTCAATCTGTCTATTGGAAAGGAGGGTTTACTTTAAACTCTGTTTCATTAGAATTAGCCCGCCAGACGTAGGTTCCCAAAGCCGCCGCGAGGAGCGCTATCTCCCTCTAGGGGGACTGTATCCTGTTCCTGCGTCAGATCAAAAGACGGAAAATGAAGTTTTTGTGTATTTATTAAGTAGTACAGTATCATGTATTAACATAACTCTGGAAGCAAATTATTTACAAAATTAATAATTGAACAGTTCTCATAATAAATGTAAATGAGCAGAACTATTCACGTTATTATTTTATTTATATAGGTTATTTACTGCAAATTATTCAGTAATGTAGCCTACACTACAAAAATTCTGAGGAAAGTGCTTAGTTATGCAGCTCCTGCGTGACAGACTTTTCATTGTGGCCCCAGCCCATCACATGGTCCTTTTCCATGTGTTGTTGCTGAAAAATGCTATTCAGCCTTAGCTTTAACTTCTTGCTTTGCAAATGCACTTTGCTGTGAAGTGATGAAGTAGGACAGGAATTCCCGTTTTATCGGAGTAAAAGGGGTTTTCCCTCTACTTGTAGGCCAATCAGCTTCAGTTTTCTTTTAAAGAGAGGTTTCCAAACATGGTAATATAAAGTAATCATTACGATTTATTAATTTAATAGAGTCCTGCTCAATTCATGGCAAAATTAGTAATTAAAAAATAAAATTTTACTAATACGGTATGTTATTTACAAAGTATGCGTATTTATGAAGCCCTGTATCTCCTGGTCCCATTGAGATCCCATGATAGAATTTTGCTATATGTATTAAGACATTACAAACTATATTTGATATTTTTTTGGAATTTTAAAAATTGCCACTTTTTGAGAAATTTAAATTTTAACTTTTTTAAAATTGTAACCCCTATTTTGTGGCATATCATATTAAAGTCCCATTCAACAGCTTTAAAATGAGATCACTTCCAGTTTAATATCATCACTGGTTGCGAGCGTATAGACATCCAAAGATGCCAAAATATGACACTTTTTCATAAAAATTTAAATCTTTATAAATTGATAAGTTCAAAAATAATTGTGCTACATAACTGAAATTTGGTATTTTTTCATAAGTCTATGATATATTACTGCAAACCAAAAATCATGAAAATCTTAGACATCAAGTCCGAAAAGTGTGTTGATTTGACATGGAATGACCCATAGGACTTTGAGGTAATCAATATGTTTAGGAACATCACTGATGATTGCTTATTATTATTTTAAATTGCAATGAATGTATAAATTATGTCTTATAAGAACTCAAATCACAAGTATATCAAGTTTTGGATTCTTTTGGCCGATGATGGTATGATAAATACATATGGTGACCATGAACAGTTGAAAGGTTTGTATAACAAAATAAATGGATGCCAGGCGATCTTAGTGATCACTCTGGGCACAGAAAGTGCTATAAATATCAAGCTTTGTCTATTAGAAGAGAGAGGAGAGGCTATATTTTGAGAATTTTTAGAAAACTAACCACCACAGACCTCTTAATGTCAAATAATATAATTGTAATATAATTATTTTAATTTATTCCAGGGACCAAATATTGTTAACATGCGAAGTTCTAAAGATAATTTTATCAGCTTTACCTGTGACACAGCTGATTATTCAGAATTTAGATTTCTTAATAAGAGCTCTTGGACATCCAATGACAGAAGTGAAAGTTGTAATACTTGAACAGGTATGCCACATTTTAGCATATTTCTAAAGTATGTAGTTTTGCCTCATATTATTTTGAGTTCTGGTAATTATTACTAATTTTAAAGTATTCAGAATGTTGAAACAATTTTATTTAAACAACGCTTCTCTAAAACCAGTTGTTGATGACTAACACAGACTGTTAGTTCCTGCAGGATGCATTGCACTAATACCTCCTTTTATGGCTAATTTCCTGGCAAAACGGTTTGTACTATGCTAAAATTACAAATGGCCATTGTTGTTTCAATAAAAAAGGAACCTATAAAACGAGTACCTGCAAGCATATAAACTCATATAAAACGTAAGCGATACAATTTTTTTCCCGTGAATTTCGCTCGAAAAACCATGTTCTGGTGGAAGAATTCTGCTGGTTGATGGACTTGACCTTTTTTTTTTAGAGTCGGCACCTCTGGTTTGCATCATGAGGTGAACCAGATCATGAGGGGTTTCAGTTAGTCCATGTGTAAATGTCAGGGAACAGAACTATTGGGGACTGGAAGCAAAGGAAGAATTGGGAGAAGTAGAGCTGCATTGTTGGGATTTGACTTGTTTTACAAGAGCCTTCATTAGGCTGGGGGAATTGTTTGTGTGTCAATATATCAGTGGCTCTATTTAAATTTCTATCACGGATAGATACATGAGATAAGAAGAGGACGTAACGAGGTGAGGATGGGAAGAGTGAAAATTAACCGCACCGAGTATGCGGAACCAGTGATAATAGTACCATCTATCTGTCTAAATAGTACAATTTCCAAGTTAGGGAGCTCTTTTTCCTGTTCAGTCTTTAACGTTAATTGAAGTCTGTAATGGTAGGGATTAAAACAATCTAGTATGTCTGTTAGTGTTTATGATTAGCAGAATGTCATCCACGTATTTACAGATAAATTAGATTTTACTCGTTCCACAGTTCCCTTATGACACCCCATGTCAACTCTCTTCTTGTAATGCTGTATACATATCCTTGCTAGCTCACTGATTTAATTACTTTATAGCTAGTAGGTGTACAAGATAATTCAATAGACGTTTGATTCCATTCGCCTAATGATTGGGATTGATCATTTTGTGTCTAACTTTTGTAGTTTAATCATCATTTTAGAAATTATTTTAAAATAAAATTACACTTACTTGTAAATATCTTAAATTCCCAAATGTAGATTATTGTGAGT
Organism: Gonocerus acuteangulatus; assembly: GCA_946811695.1. Taxonomy (NCBI): domain Eukaryota; kingdom Metazoa; phylum Arthropoda; class Insecta; order Hemiptera; family Coreidae; genus Gonocerus; species Gonocerus acuteangulatus. The sequence continues at coordinate 73,058,813 of OX328125.1, forward strand.
TTGTTTTCCACGGTTTTAACTTTTTTTTCAGCTTATTCGGGCAGTGGGAAGTGATGTTTTAGCTAATGCAATTGACAGGGATCCCTCTGTTATGTCATCAGTTGGACGTTGCCTTTGCCATGAAGATGTTTCTGTAGGAAACCGGGCAATGGAATTTTTCATATGCCTTGGGAAGACCAAAAGTCTGGTAGCAATCTGTCAACCTTCCTTTATTAGAGAGCTCATTGAAAATGTCGGGGAAAACAATGTCTATCTTCTAAGAGTGTTTGATGTAAGTATTTATTTATTTTAATTAAGTATTTTGTTTTGACTTGCCTAAGCTTCTTTTTACAAATTTGTATTCAAATTAATAATTTTTTGGGAGGAACTATGCTACTCCAATATCTAAAGAAAAAAAAAAAAAAATCTGCTGGGTATTGTGGTTTAAACAGTATGATTTTAGTACGAGGTATATGAAGGTCTCAGGAAAATGAGGCTTGAAAGTCCTTGTTCTGCCTTCCCTTTTAGCTTGAGTCCAGGATGTAGCTGAGTTGTCAATTAAACTGATAACTCCAAACAAAGGAAGAACGCCAAACTCAATGTCCTATTATTAAAGTTCATAATGCCCAGTGAATACATTATACAGTAGGCTCTCCCTAATCCAGCTTTGTCGGGAACGGCGGATTAGAGAATTCACTTAGAAGCGGTCAATTATGTATTTGAAAAACCTTATTATTTGGGGATATAATAATATGTACCATTTTAAATGTGCAATATTCAAAATATTACATATTATTAAAATTACTTTTAAAACGTGCACTAAGAAGCTAACTTGCTCTTGTTCGGAGTAGACAGGCTAAAATAGGCCTTGTAGTAGAAACATATATTTTCTTAGTAGAAACACAAGGTCCTGCTCTTAGAACAAAACATATGCCTTCCTTGACTTCGATTCAGTAAAATACCTTGGAACAAATATTTGGTAAGCTAGGAATGAAATTTTTCTAGGGACCCTTGAGCCGGTCTAGTGCCAGCGAGTTCCTAGATATGTTCCTCGGATACCGCCGGATAAGAGAGAGTCTACTGTACTTAGAAGGGTCGACTATCACAAAAGAATGTAAAGTTTAGCCACTTTAAATCCTTTTTTGTGTTTGACATTACTTTGATATTCTTATTCTTGTAGCAAAAGTATTGGAAGGATCCGAGCACACAAAGATATCATTAGATTCTTTTCAATGAAACGCTATGTAAAGACACATACATTTCTACCATGAAAAGGAAGATTAGCTAAGAGTTAGATGTTGAATGGTTTCCCTTCGCTGAAGTGGAACTATTTTGCACTACAGGAAGACATAAATAATTAAGCCCAAATGCCAAGTTATTATTTAAGGGTAAGAGAAGCACAGGTGATTATTACAAAGAGATAAATCAAGTAACATATTCTAAATTGATTACAAATCAGGTGCTGGTTAACGAAGGGTTAGGTGCTAAGATTATGTGTAAGTCTTGGTAAAAATGGGCTTTCTTCAAAACTGGGGTGCCTTTAAAACCCCCACGCACTAAAGGATAATGAGTTTAATTTCCACAAAATATGATATTTTTCTTCTTTTTTTTTCTTTTTTTATAAAACCTGGATCACTCCTGTCTTGACCTACGCATACCCTGCCCAAAAAAATCTATAACATTAAAAAAGGTGATTTAAATTTTATTGTATATGTTGGTTTAATTTTTAAATAATATTTTCTTATGCAGGAAGTCTAGAATATTATAAACTAACTGTCTAGGGTATAATATATTCAAACTTTTCGGAACTACCACAACTGCAGATTTTAGCTGAAGATGTAAAAGGATAATTTCAATTTAAAATACTTTTAATAGAACTATAATAATATTCAATTTTAATATTTTATATCTCTGAATAGCTTTGTTTTGTTTATGTTTTTATATAGGTTTTAGTTGAAATTAGTTCCGCTTCTGGAGAAACATTGAAATATTTAGAGAATGAAGGTCTTCTGGATCAGTTAACAACATTCCTCCGAACTGATGATACCCTAGCAATGCTGGCGTTAGTCGAAGTATGCTCTAAAATGGCTCTTACTCCTCACGGTCGTGACTTCTTGGACAGACATGGAGTTATCAAACATTTAGCTGAAAAACTAGCATCTTATGAAGATGATCCACTATCTTCTCTCACATATCCAGGTTTGTTTTATTTATTTTTCTCTGTAGTTTATTTAATTGCTTTGGTTATGTATTGTGTTATTTATTTAAATTTTAACGTCCACTTATACATGACAACAATTTTTGGGACAGGTTTTCTACAGATTAGTGCCATTTTCTAGCCAGGATAGGAGTGATACCTTATCTTTATTTTTTATGTATTGAGTTATAATTAAAAATAAAATATTGCTGTCTTAAAAACCGCAGTGTTTGTCTCAATTTGAATTTTATTGACCTTTATGTTTTATTTCCGATCCGGTAAAGCCGAGTGGAGTTAAGCCATTTATCTGCCCCTCTTTTTAACTAAAATTGAAATCCTGATTTTTCCAAGCCCTTAATTTCTTTTTTAAGTTATTGGTTTAAGATTTGGAATAATAGATGTGTTTATTTATATTTTATAGTGACCCAATCTTCTTCAATCGAATATTTTTCAAGCAGGAAGGTCAACAAAAGAGAATTAACAAAGTCAATTCATTTATTTGTACTTGCTCTACATGTTTCACACCTTAGGTGCCTCTCCAGGAGCCAAAAACTCACTAAACTAAAACTTACAGCCTAATTGTATTAAGGCGAACCTTCCTGTACAATGGCCACGTCCAATATGAGGCTACTATTCACCTTAATACAATTAGGCTGTAAGTTTTAGTTTAGTGAGTTTTTGGCTCCTGAAGAGCCACCTAAGGTGTGAAACATATAGAACAAGTACAAATAAATGAATTGACCTTGTTAATTCTCTTTTGTTGACCTTCCTGCCTGAAAAATATTAGATGTGTTTAAATTTTCCTTATTCACGCTTTTCCTTTTCCAACCAAGTCCACATTCGAGTGAACGATATTTTGCTTCAGATTCTGTGTCTATTTGGTCTCCATGTTCTCTCCTATACAGTGCCTCACCTCTGCGTTCAATATTGCTGGAGCAACAGATGAAAGGCACCTTTCTTTGTATGCCCCTTCAACCATTGACCTTTTTTTTTGAGGGAATGAATACGAAAAACAATGAGTCAAGTCGATCGTGGTGAGTTCAGAACTCAGACCGCTTATATGCGCCAAGAGCGTTGTAGACATTGCTTTTCACGCCCACATATATGCGCTCAGAACATTTGAAGGGTTAACTTGTGACTTAATCATCTGAGGGAAGTATGCAGATGAAGAACAAGTAATGTAGAAAGGATGTCTCTCTGAGGGTACATTCTTTTATCCAGCATATTGCCTATTCATCTTGTAATTCTTACATCTAGTCTAATCTAATGTATCTACTGCTATTTCAGAGGATTTCCTACTTAACAGGCATGATGATATACAAATCTTAAATATAAGAATTTTAAAATCAATTTTTTGTTTACAAATCTTTTTTTTATTGTAATCAATGTCTCTATTTTCTAGGTCTATCAAGATTTTTTGGTAAACTTGGACAGAAACATCCTTCAGTTTTATTCTCAGATTATCCAGAAGTATTACGATGTGCCTTCAATGCCATTGATTCAACCAATCTCAATATTTTTATTCCATCATTAGAATTAATTGCAATGATTGCATATTCCCCAGAAGGCAAAGTGATTCTTCAAAAACAGGGTAAGTTCTGTATAAACAAAGAGTACTTGGAATTGTTGGAATGAATATTTATTTATTTCAGGAGATATTCACAATTTATCATAATATTGAGTTGTTACACAAATGCTATACTACATAGAACAGCATGCAAAGAGCAAACAAATCACACTTTTTTCAGCGCACAACTCTTGTTAACACTCTTTCATTAATCATACAAAATCAGCCACTTAAACTATGACAGATACAAATAGAAACCAGTTACATTTCAGTTCAAAACTGTAAACATCACACCAGGTTGGATTATTTTCCTCTTGTGAAATAAATAATGAGAAATCAAAGATTTAACCAGGGAAATCCCATGATAATATCACAATGAAGAAGGGATTACAATCAATGGTAGTTTTTTTAACTTTAATATTGCTAATCGCATGTGTTTGTGTGCCTAGAATGCACTGGTAGGGATTTACTGAGCAAAAGCGAGAAAAGTTGCTTTTCTCTAGCGGTTTATTCAAGGTTTTGGAGAAAGTAGGGAAGTCCAATACAATATTAAATTAATACATACAATTTTAGTAGGATTTGTTGGATGGTGGAAATTTATGTTCATAATAGTGAAAAAAATTGTCCACTTTTATAAAATCTTCTTAGTTTAAAGAGAAATTGCCTGGCTGGGATTTGAACCCGCACATTCAAATGAACTAAATAGGGTACCAAGCATTGTATAAAAAGATAGTAATTTGGTCCCTAGTCTACTTTAGAGCTGTTAAATTAAATTACAAGATGTCTGAGTAATAGTAAGAATAACATAGTTTGAATTCAAACCCGGCTATCTTTTCTAAAGTTGAGGGGTCAAAATTAAATATACTGACAGTATACGAGTTTTTGTATAGTCATTCATAAATTTGTACTAAGACATATTCTTACTAATCTGATTTTTATCTATTACATGATTATACAAATGCTGCTGTTCACTAGACACTTATTTAACTTTTATTTACAAATAAATTCCTACTAATTATCATTAGACACATAACTCATTAAATTGACAATGTTTACATCATTTGCTGCTTCTATTTGTGACAATTTAACTGCCTAAATACTGGAACCTGACACATTCATTGTCCTTCTGTAATAAGTACAAGCCTTAGCACCATAAATGATAATCTTTATAATCATATGCAATTCTATTAACCTCTAGAACCACCTGTCAACCAGATTAGTTCTACGGATGTATTTAAGGATAGCTAACCATTACACCTTCGGTACAGTTAAGTACTGGGACAGAGGCTGGGCATTGTAGAGTCAGTGCCTTATTGTTTTGTCTTTGAAAATAACGACTTCTTATACAATTTACTCTATATTATTATTATTATAATTGGGATAAATTAAATGATATCCGGAATAAATGATTATAAACTTATATAATATCACAATTGATTATTTAAGTCGAAGGTGAGGATGGGGAAGGATCAATAGATTCTTGAAATAATTTGCTCGAATAGCTCCCAAAATTGTTTAAAACCTTAAGTTATACTTATGACGTTTCGAACCTGTTTAAGTTCATTTTTTTTTTACATTGTGCATGCCTGATGATGAACCTAATCAGGTTCGAAACGCCACAAGTATAACTTAATGTTTTAAAAAATTTTGGGGAGCAACTCATGTTAGTTATTTCAAGAAATAATTGATTATATTCACTTGAACAATACCAGGGTGACTACTGTACGAAGTCACAAAAATCATGAAAATGACACAAAATTGAAAATAGGGCACGGAAATCAAGAAACAGACATATATTTTGAAACCATGCCGCGAAATTTCATTTTTACTGGAGTCTAACATAACATTGGACTTCTTTGCATTCACGATTGTCGTTGTTCTCTTACGGTGACTCAATTCTATCTGCTTCCACCACCCCCTTCCTTTGTTTGATTCCTTTGTTGTATCATTTTTAACATCAATTATCCATTATTTACAAATATTTTTATTTATCTTTTTCATGGAGACTAATATCTTAATATCTTTAATATGGAAATTAATAATATTTTTAGAAATTTTGAATTCTCCTACCATTGTTTGAAGTTTTTGAGACTGATAATTCCATAGTCATTCTAAAACTTTTAGTGCCATCGTTTCATCACTTTTAAAATTAATGTAACTATCCTCCTTAACATATGATGCACATTTTATATAGTTCTAAATTTTAATTTTATAGATTTTTCACGGAATTCCGTGTAAAGTTTCAAATAGTTTTTCAAATAGTAATAGTAGTTTCAAATAGTAGCTAAAAGTTAAGTTTTTTTTTTTTTTTTTTTTTTTTTTTTTTTTTTTTTTTTTTTTTTTTTTTATTGAAATTATTTCTTTTTTAATGGGCTAATGAAATTAGCAATTCAAGTCATGAAAATGTCACAAAATTAGATTTTGCAAAAGTAGTAGACACCCTGAATGCTCTCACTAATTTATTTTTTAAAGGAAGTTGGGGGGGGGGGGGGGGGCGCAAATATGATGCTTTAGAGAATTATTAGGATCACAGGTGTTGAGAGCTGGTTGGTGAAGGTTCATCATCATGTAGGTAAATAACTAGGCCGACCTTCACTAGTTATAAAAGTTTTATTTTACATAGCGCTTTTGAGATTCAATCTCATCATCAGTGCGTGTTATGGTGTGCCACGAAGTAATACCAGCCGGAGCCTGGCGGGCTTCTATATCACAGGTGTTGAGAGCTGGTTGGTGAAGGTTCATCATCATGTAGGTAAATAACTAGGCTGACCTTCACTAGTTATAAAAGTTTTATTTTACATAGCGCTTTCGAGATTCAATCTCATCATCAGTGCGTGTTATGGTGTGCCACGAAGTAATACCAGCCGGAGCCTGGCGGGCTTCTATATCACAGGTGTCCGAAGTACTTCGTGGCACACCATAACACGCACTGATGATGAGATTGAATCTCGAAAGCGCTATGTAAAATAAAACTTTTATAACTAGTGAAGGTCGGCCTAGTTATTTACCTACATGATGATGAACCTTCACCAACCAGCTCTCAACACCTGTGATATAGAAGCCCGCCAGGCTCCGGCTGGTATTACTTCGTGGCACACCATAACACGCACTGATGATGAGATTGAATCTCAAAAGCGCTATGTAAAATAAAACTTTTATAACTAGTGAAGGTCGGCCTAGTTATTTACCTACATGATGATGAACCTTCACCAACCAGCTCTCAACACCTGTGATATAGAAGCCCGCCAGGCTCCGGCTGGTATTACTTCGTGGCACACCATAACACGCACTGATGATGAGATTGAATCTCGAAAGCGCTATGTAAAATAAAACTTTTATAACTAGTGAAGGTCGGCCTAGTTATTTACCTACATGATGATGAACCTTCACCAACCAGCTCTCAACACCTGTGATATAGAAGCCCGCCAGGCTCCGGCTGGTATTACTTCGTGGCACACCATAACACGCACTGATGATGAGATTGAATCTCGAAAGCGCTATGTAAAATAAAACTTTTATAACTAGTGAAGGTCGGCCTAGTTATTTACCTACATAATTATTAGGATATTTTTTTCAGGTGAAAAGTAAATTATATTTTGTAAAAATATTAACATTATATTCTTTTTTAGATGAAAAGTACATGAGGCATGCTATGGGAAAATTATACACTGTCATGACCAAACTCCCGTCTGAATGGAGTGTAAGAGGCCTTCATGTTCTTGCCAATATCATACATGTTAAGGTAATATATCATTTAGTATTACATTTTCATTCAACTACACAATTCACAGTAGATCCTATATTGTTCTGGTGAGGACTCAGAATAAAAATGTCTGGAGAATGCTATTAACAGAGATTATTTTTTTGACCCATAAAAAAGCGGATTATATTTCTTTACGTTTACTTAACTCATACTAACAAATCGAAAGAATAACATTTAATTAAAGGTTTGCACTTGTTGGCATCCTCATTTTCTCCATTTGTTATAATTCATTTACTGCTTGTAATTTAATAAAAAAAAAAAAAAAAAAAAATCAGTCCTGTAACAGGCCACGAGAGCCCTGAGGGGCAGATACTGTAGAGGTATCTGATTCATGACCGTACGGCCCGCTAGGGATATAGTCTGGTCAGTACTATGCTCCGGCCGCCTGATTTTCCCCTTTGTGCTTCGACTGCTAGAGTCATTAGTACAAAGGTACCCATTATTAAATTAATTAAAGGCTGGGTTGGCCTAGGGATGGTCAGGGAGGCCGAATTCAACCCTTGAGCGAAGACACTAGAAGAAAAAATCTTTAGTGCTTGCTCGGGATTTGAACTCAGGACCTCCAGCATATGAGTCCAGTGATCTACCACTGAGCTAACCTCGCCCCCTGTAATTTAATAATAGCTTCTTAATAGGAAATAACAATTTTTTTTGGTAGAATGGCATTTTGAAATCACTCTCAATAAACGGACAAACCATGAAGCAAATTTTCTCCGAACTACTAATGAGGCTACAGTAAGACAAAAATGTATTTGAAAAATGCCATAATAGAAAAATGGGATATCTTGGAACAGGTTGTACTCCCATTGAAGGCCTAAAAATAACGCAAAATCTGGAAAACAGTTCAACTTAACTTCAGAAGTGAACAGTTATGGAAAGGCTAAGAATAGGACACTCAGCATAAAAACCGTTCATCGTCCTACATTTTTCACCTGTGAACGAAAAATACCATTGAACACATCTAATAAATTACCTTAAATATAACCACATTTTAGAGAAACTCAAAATACCTGAAACTGTAAAAGAAGATCTAGAAGAAGAAGAACTAATCTTAAAAAAACTTGACACATTACTCAAAAATATAAACATTTACAATCATTCATATATAATATTTTCATTAGAAAAGTAGTAAGTTATCAGATAATCTTAATTAGTAAATATGTCTTCACATTTACATTCTGAACCCATTGCTAAACAGTGCTACAAATGTGTCACACTACTATCATGTAAATTGTATAGTTTAAAATCTGAGGTTTTCCCTCTCATTTCAGACAGACTTAATTACACCGGAATTGACAAGGTTAAATGAGACATGGTTTAATCAGCTAGGAAGTTCTGCTCTTGGCGCTCTTGTTCAAATGGCATATCAACCTTTTTCCGATATAAAAGCTGCTGCTTTATTAGTTATTCTCAACATGTCAAACCAGAAGTGGGGGCAGTACAAAATTGCCGAGTTCCCAGGTAATTATTAATTTGATCATTCTATAATATATATATATATATATATATATATATATATATATATATATATATATATATATATATATTCAGTAAAAGGAAAATTTTTTGGATTAATTGATTTTTTTTTTTTTGTTCATTCTGTAAATTTTATTATTTCAGGTATGCTAGACTTCCTTTTAGACCGCAGGACTGAAACTGAAGCTGAAGCATTTCAAATGAAATATGATATTTTGAAGTCTATTGTAGACTCTAAAACTGGCGAATGTGGGTTTGATTCAAGACAATATCTAAGTATCGTAGAATATGTCGTTAGACAGGGACCATTTTTTGCTCTTTCTACTACTGAAGTTGCTATTGAGGGAGCGGAATGAAGTGCAAAATATAATGTGAAATATGAAGAGAAGCTTTTATTTTATTTTCATGTAGATTTTGTATAGTTTTGTAAATTTGTTTATATTTCTATGTTTTCTTCAATAAACTTATTATTTTGCCTAATTGCATAAATAAATTAATAAATTACCTCTAAATGCACTCTTATCCCTTACTCTGCTATGGACTGATATATCAGTCCAGTGGTTGCGGTGCCGGGGTTGCTACGGACTGATATTTCAGTCCGGAGGGAGCAGTGGCCTGGGTGCTACAGACTGATATATAAGTTCGGCTTCTTTTGCGAATGGCTGCTACGAGCTATTATATCAGTTCTTCTACTATCACCATTTGTAGGCTGCTTATAGAAGTTGAAGTTCTTCAAAGCCGATTGGGGGCATAGGACTTCACTTATGTCACTTTATCTTCTAACTACTCAGCCTACCTCTTTACCTGGAATTTACCCTCATATTTCTCCAGTATATTTTTTGCTTTTCAAGGGAACAATTAAATGTGTGTGTAAATATTTCTAAGAAAATTTATTCTGAACAAGAATTTTTAGAACTTTTGACGGGTGTGACCGAAAGTGAAACGGAGTTTTCTTCTGATGACTGGTAGAAATACCTGGACCAAGTGGGATGCAAAGTACAAGAGAATTATCTTCCAACGAAACATCACTAGTACCTGGGGCACTCCAGGTACTAGGTTAGCCCTAAGAGTATTACGCAGCTTAACTCTTTATAGGGCAAATTTTGCTGGCGATGTTAAATGACATTTAGTGTTAAAAATTATGCCTATTTACTCTCCTAAGAACACCTGTTATGTTAGATTAGCCGAAGATAAATGTTATTTCCGGTTTCCAACATATCCCCGTATGGGGATGATGCCCATTCACGACCTGTCAGTAAGGACTCAGCAAAACTGATACTAAATCCGCATAACACTTGTGAGTATAAGTTCGCTTTATAATGTGTGCAAATGTGCACTTTTAAAATTACTCTTGCGTGTACCATCTTCAACACTTGTACTTTATGAAACCATTCTAGAATTTGATGATGACAATTCTTCTTAGTCACATTTTGACGGGAAAATATTATTCCAGACCGGCAGTTTTGAATACGAGTACACTTTGCTACCTGAAAAGGTTATTGGTGGTGATTCCTAACTTGGAACAAATAATATACCCATGTGGATAATTTAGGGAATATTTACATCATTGCTAAGTAGCTGAAATAACGTAATTTAGAAAGTTTTTCTCTTCAACAATAGTGAACATAAAAAAAACAATTGTTGGATTTCATGTTCATTAGATCAGCTAGACACCAAGTTGTTCAAAAAAAAAAAAAAATACTTGAACTGAAAATAATGTAATTACTTCATAATATAGCCAAATAGAACAAAACCAATTCTCTATTATTTTTTAATACAATACATTCCAATTGTTTATAACTAATATCAAATTTACAATAACGTGATGTCAACAAATTAGTACGAATTTATTTACAACCAAACCAAACCCCTAACCTAATCATACTTAAATTAATTTACTATATATTATAACTAAAAAAGAAAAAAAAATATCCATTTACACAATAATACAAGAAATACGAAATATATATTACAAATTATTAGAACCTATACTTGATATAAATTTGTTTATAATAAAATAAAATGTACAACCTAACAATAATAAATTCATTCAAAATTCATTTTTTAACTTTTTTTGGGGGTAAGTTCCTCATAAAACTTACAATTTATGAAGAAGTACAAAAATTAGCCTGTAAACTTATTCCAAGCACAAGTTGAACTCCGTAAAAGATGAATATTATCTTAGCGAAAGGTCAACCTTGACTTATTGTAAGCAAAAACATATCTTAATTCTACTGTAAAAATATACTTACAGTTATAAGTAAGTCTGGAAGATGATAGTCAGAAGATTTGCTAATGCTGGAAGTGTTACCAAGTAACTGTGGTAGGAAGGGTGCTCTGGCATTATCCCCGTACGGGGATGCTAATTGGTGGAATTCCCCAGTAAAGGCAGTGGGGTGGGCTTGAAGGGATAGTCTTACTATTAGGAGACTTACTCTATCTATTAGAACAGATTGGAACATCTTGACACCGACATCAAACCTGTAGGAGATATTTTCATCTCCATCCCCATACTGGGATAATACCCTATAAGGGGTTAAAGGTTAATTGGAAAATATATATATATATATATATATATATATATATATATATAAAATATTGTTCAAGCTTCTAATTAAAAATATGAATTATATATTATTCACGATTTTTAAGAATTGTACTTTTAAACAAATTGCAAGTCATGTGAAAATTTGTCAGTTTTGTCTAGGGGCTTTTGTTGAAAAAAAAAACAAAAAAACAATTAGACATCATTAAATAATAATGTAAAGATCATGACAATAGCATACCTCCCTGTAAAAAAAGAAATTCCAAATTATGGAAACATTATAAATTTCTAAGTTTGACTCTTACTACCAAAGAAGTCCGACTTTAAGGAACTGTATGTTCTTAGTTTGAACGATTCTGTACTTATCCCTAGTGGAATATGGGAAGCTTGAAATGGATTCATTTAGTATTTTTTTGGAAAATGAAAACACCTACTGCAATCACGCAGAAAAACGATTTTAGGCGCCACAATTTACTGAAAACTGGAAGTAGTCAACTGTATTTGGAAATTACTTACTACAAATCCTAACTTCCATTCATTCAGAGGGTAATCGCTAATACAAACAAGCTTCTCATTTAAATAACATCAACAACAAAAATCTGTTTTACTGATAATTGCAACTAAACAAACAACATCCAATTTAAAACTAAGGTGGGGGAAAAAAAAGTTTAAAGGAATGAAATTGACACTTTCGAAATTCATCGTTTTTGTAGGGAACTTAGTTAGCTCTTGAATGATCACTATTCTTTTAGATTTCGTGTTATTTAAAAAATTATATGAAAACCCTAAAACTGTTTGTGTCTGTTAATAAAATTGTTGTAATACTCCCTTGACTCCAAGCATAACCAATAGTTAGATAAATGTTAAATGTCTTGAAAATGTTTCAACTCGATTCATCATTTGTTAATCCATTTCTAGTAACCAAGAAGAAAATTCTAGTTTTATCTATTCAAAAAGGTTTATACATATGAACTTGAACATGGGCGTATATAAGGGGGGGGGCTGCAGCCCGCCTCGAAATTTTGCGAAATTGTGATTTGATCGGTAAAAATGTGTCATAAACCTATAAAAATAGATTAAATAGATCACTTAGTTCATAAAAAATATTTTATTTCGGGTGTAATAGCGTTTTAGTTGGTTAAAACTATTCCAAGTTCTAGATTGTTTAAGGTCTCAGCCCCCCCCCGAACTTTTCCCAGTCCCTCCCGAAATTATTTTCTATATACGCCCATGAACTTGAAAATGGTTCCATTTTAACTACGCCAATTACCTATACAAAGTAGTGCTCCACATGTTTCATGTCACCAGAACACCTCTTCAAGAGAAACTGAACTATATACATCTCTTTCCAGTCTGAATTTAGGAAGACCTTCCATTGGCAAGGCCTCGTCCTGACTAATAAAATATGGACATTGTCCATCAGCTTTTTAGCTGTTCATGGTTAAAAATCGAGAGCCTTATGGTTTCCAGAGAAAGCTAAGAATATTGAAAATGTATTATTTCAATATTTTATATCTTCTTTTTTGTTTACTTTTTTTCACATTTTTAATAATATATATATATATATATATATATATATATATATATATATATATATATTTATTTATTTAATTTGTCAGGTTCTTTTCTATATCTAGTATTTTAACATTTACAAAGTCAAAAGTATGTCTATGTTTAATTCCATGATCCTATAGAGAGGTTTAGTGGAAATCGATTTTTAAGCATGAAATCATCTATTCTAAACAGCTGATGTACAATGGCCATATTTATTTTATTAGTCTGAAATTTAGTCTTGAAGAATTGTTTGATGACGTGAAACAAGTAGAGAGCCAAATAATGGAAAATTTACGAGAAGTTGAAATGTTATATATATATATATATATATAAATATATATATATATATATATATATATATATATATATATATATATATATATATATTATATATTGCATTGAAAGACAAATTTGAGAGAAATCGAGTAATAGGGCTCTTAAATGCCTAAGCGGATAATTGTTTTCCTAGTGAATGAGAAGTTACTTGTGAAAGAGGTTACTCCAATACAGGATCTGAACCTTGGGGAGGGCAACCGGTACTTTTTGCTGATCAGACTGCGGCGGGGGGGGGGATAAGCAACAAGGATTTCCTCAAAACTGTTAAATAAACATTTACACCTGGGAGGGGGGGGGGCTATTCATTTTGAAAAGCCTGGTCTCGGCGGCGTGTGGAGAAGGCTGAGAGCCAATGCTCAAGGGCAATAAACTTCCTTAATCCCATTACAAGAAAGGAAATCCTCAGAGAGGAGGGAGGCAATAGTGGTGGGGAGGATTAGGGAACACGGAGACGGCCGAGAAACACCGAAGATAAATATAGAGACTGAAATACAAAGTTGATATCGAGGACGTAGAGGTTCAGTTGCTAAGTATAGACGGTTGCAGTCGGTCTGCTCGCCTCAGGATCTCAGAGTTCGCGCGTTATCTATGGCTCCGCCTCAGCCGGGAGAATGACCCTCTCAAGCGGTTATATCGATTTGAGATTAGAAAACGAATTGGATTACGGCAAAGCGGATTTGAAGAGGCAAGCTGTGGATACGAGTGTGTGGGTAGGGGGGAGGAGGTGGAGGATGAGGACGTAAGACTGGAACAAACATCAGGTTTAGGGCCTTATTTTTTTTATTTTTATTTTTTTGTATAATTTTTATTAAGTTTTTCGTTAAAATATAAAGTATGCTTGACGTGTTCAGAGGCCTAAAAAACTTAATAAAGGTCAGTAACATACGGATTGACTCACCTGTGTTCAGGCTTCACTACAGCATAACTGTGATGATACTGATCGCTTTTAGCCTGATTGTGACAACCCGGCAGTATGTAGGCAACCCTATAGACTGCGTGCATACCAAAGACATACCCGAAGACGTCCTGAATACATACTGCTGGATTCATTCGACTTATACCATCAAATCAGCATTTAAAAAGAAAGTCGGAGTTGTCGTTCCCTACCCCGGAGTTGATAGTTCCAAAGGAGACACAGAAGACAGAAAGTGCTACACTTATTATCAGTGGGTCTGTTTCTGTCTATTTTTTCAGGTAAGAACGATTTTTTAGTAATTTTATTTAAAGAAATTAATAGATTTCAGTTATACCTAGAAATATTTATTCTAGTTTGTAAATATAACATTATTTTTAAGTATACTTTATAGAGATGCCGGGACCGGCTTACAAGACAACCATCTACTCAGGCCAACAACAATGTTTAGCGCGTTTCCTTCCTACCTCCATAGGAAGAAAACCTGTTTATGACGTTTCCCGATGACGCAATCCGGAAGTGCTGACTATAAAATTCCATGTTTTAGAACTCATTGGTCACGAAAATACCGGTGGTTCAAATTTGGATATATATTTGATGAGATATAAAAAAAAATCCTTTGTATGATTTGAAAGGTCGAATTCGTTCTCCAGCCGAATCCGTCAAACGGAACACAATTATTTGGGCGAGATTAGCGCGAAAAATCGAAGATTTTACGAATTTGCCTTTATAAGCTTCCAGGTACTTTACGCTCCAAGTAATTTACGTGGGAAATGAAATGACACAATTTTAAGGGTGCGTTTACATCTGATAGTTATTGCTAAAGGATATTTATGTCAGGCAGACATTGTAACTAATGTAAACTGCAAACAATTTATGTTTGAGATATATATTTCTATCACGAGCAATAAGGATGCTTTTACATCTGACACTTCTCGCAGGAAATATATCTCAGGTGTCGGACATAATAATTATGCTAATTATCTAACCGACACCTGAGATATATTTCCTGCGAGAAGTGTCAGATGTAAACCCACCCTAAAGGCTATAATCTATAAACATTTTCGAGAATAGCGGAAAAAAACAACTAGTCTTGAGATTTTTGTATATTTTATTAAATATCTCGTAACACGGTTTGGAAATCATGTTAAGTATAACGCATCTATTTGAAAGCTTAATAAATTTTCTACAAAAACGGTTCTTTAGTCAGTTTTGATGGAGTGATCACATTCGGAGGACTCAGTGCTTAATATTCGAAAGTGTCGGTTTCGTTCTGGTTTTGTGTCTGTTTGCCACAGGTTTTAATTGATTGGTGTTTGTTGACTATCGAACAAATCGCCTTAGCTGCGGATCCTCATAAATAAAAAAAAAAGACTTAATGACGGTTGATCGCTAAGCAATAACGTAAAAATATATCTTTTTTATTCCTTACAAGTGCTAGTTTTAAACTGTATCTGTCTTATTTTCATAACGAGATCTTGATACAATTAATTGCAGACCCAATTTATGACATATAAAATATTTATCAGTGATATTAAGTATATAATTTTCTAATTATTAATTCATTATTAAATGAATTCGTAGGGTATGTTATCAGAATGTATTTATGATACAGCAAAAAATAAAAATGAGACAGCTAACATAAGATTATAATGAATAACTTCCCCGCAATTTTCCTGACGTCCACGTGGTCAATGCTGTTTTATGTTAATGGAGCACTAACTTTTTTTTGTTCTTTTGCCAGCCTCTCGTCGCATATTTTTAGCGCAGTTCCTCCTCCCTCAATCGGGAGGAAACCGTCTAATTCCAGGTACACTATTAATGCGTAATTTGATGTGAGAAAACAAATGAATCCTTTTGAAGGCCGTATCTGTAATTGTTATCGATAAAAGTGAATAAAACTAGACTTTTATACAATTTTGGTATATGACTTTATAGACGTACCGGCGAGACAAGTTCTCACTTTGAATCCTAAATTAAGATTTACCTGAGAATAAGTGAAATTAAATTTTCATTTAATAACACCAAAGGCGGAGGAAGGAAGCAAAATATTTTATTTTAAATGTTATATGTTGGCTTACGGGATTCGAGGTTTTGTTACAATCTGAATAAAACATTTTAGCCAGCTGTCTGTTAGAGGACTCCAAGAAAGATTGGATTTTTGGATATTTAAGCAACATAAGCATGAGTTTTTGTTTACCTTTAATGATAATGATAACAAGCTAAGAGAATATTTATGAAGGACGTCAAATTTCTTCCATAATTCATGTTTTACATGAATGTGACCTTCCATTGTTCAAATAACATGAATAACAAATCGAAATTACTAATTCAACATACCATTGACATAAAGATAACTCAAGTCATAAACCAATCGTTTATTTTACTTTTAACGTTTGTAAAGTTGTCGTAATGATTTGTTTATGTAAATAAATAAACACTTATTGTTTATATATAATAATGGATTGAGTCAGAAAAAATGACCGATTTCTTTGTGTTTGAACTTTGCATCGTAATTCCTCTTTTTATTCGGGAGCTAAGAATTGTGATAAGAAATCCATGTTGGATCCCATCTGAATCATTTGGTAACCAGCATGCCCTCTATCCGGGCTCAGTACTTCTATAGCTCCCCTTTGTTCACAATGCCACTACAGTACGGAATTATCATTATTTTGCTTTATTTTTGGAAACGGAAGTTTTCAGCAACTGAAGCCATTCTTTTATTGGTTGAATTTGAGGATGAAGACTCTTTGAATGACAGGACGATGAGAAGGTAGTTCCAAAAATGCAATGAAGGTGATTTGAGCCTTGAAAAGAACTCTGTATCAGGGCGTGTTTCAGTAGTCAACCAGAATGCTCTGCGCACTGCTGTCGAAGCCGATCCTTCGAAAGGCAATTCTAAGAGGTTCTATTCAGTACAACTGCAGAGAATTCACGATGTTTTGGTTCAGCGGTATCCAGATTTAGTCAACAGAAAGCAAGTCTTGTAATACCAGACCCCACACCTCTCGCCTTATCAAACAAAAACTAGGTGATTTGGATGGACCACCACCTGTTCACCACAGACTACCACCTGTTCATATCAATGGCTCATTTCCTTCGTGGAAAAACAGTCCACAACTTGAATGAAGTGGAAAATGGCGTTGGATTCTAAACCCAAAGAGTGGTACCATCAAGGATCTCTACAAATTTAGTAATTTATATTGGAAAGACAAAATTGCATTAAAATATTGTTTGTACTTACAAAAGGATTTTTCAAAAATGTTGAACAATCTTCTTGTTTTGTTTAAAATAAATTTCGGAAAGATATGATTCTTCTTGCAGTCTTGCAGATAATGTATTCTTTCAGTCACGACATTCTTCTCTTTGATAATTCGCGTCAGTCCGAAGCACTTCTTCGTGCTTTAAAATTTATTTTAAACAAAACAAGAAGATTGTTCAACATTTTTGAAAAATCCTTTTGTAAGTACAAACAATATTTTAATGCAATTTTGTCTTTCCAATATAAATTACTAAATTTAGAAATATGTCGTAATTACCAGCTGCGTTGTAAATTAAGTAGGAAAGAAATAGATTGTAAAAACCTTCTACTAGGGCAAATTAGCGATCCAAAAATGACTTTAATTTTAGAAACATGTTTAAAATTGTATTCTGAAAGAATTCAAAATTATAATAAGGAAATTTATAAAAACAAAATTCAAAAGTCCTTCCAAATTTCAGGAAATAAACAAAATAACCTAAATTTAGAACATATTTTTAATAATGAATGGGTGGTTAATTTAACGGATTCTATTATTCCAGAAGAAATATTAAACTTTTTATCACTTAGTGACAATTTTAATATTTTTAAGTCTTTAAAGGAAAACGACATAATAAATTATGTATGTAATATGGAATACATGCTTGAAAACATTGAGGTTGACGAGGATACTAAAAATAAAATTAGAGGAAGGTTTTCAAATTTACTTAGTAAAGGTAACAATAGCAAAAATTATAAATGCATATCAGATGATATTAATATAAAACTGGCTGAAAAATTAAGAGTATTAGAAACAAAGACACAAAACTTTTTCCGTCAAAACTCTAACTTATACATTATTAGAGCTGATAAGACCAACAAAACTGTTATTATTGACAAGGAAAATTACATTGAAAAAATGAATAACGTATTTGCGGACAGCTCAGTTTTCAAAGAAATTGATTACGATCCTACTAATGGGTTAACAAATAAAGTTATTAAATTTGTGGACAATTTGGTAAAGAAAAAGTTCATAAACAAAACAGATAGACTAAAATATATCAATCATAATAGCTGCATTCCACTTGCGTATGGCTTGATAAAATTACACAAAGACAATCATCCATTACGACCGATCATAAGTGCTACCGATTCTCCTACTCATAAATTAGCAAAACAATTTGATAAAGAACTGAAACCATTTGTTACAAATAATCCTTTTGACGTAGAGAACGGGGTGGAACTAATTAGATTACTTGAAAATGTTACAATAAAACCTGGATATAAATTAGTTTCATTTGATGTAATAAATATGTTCCCAAATATATCTGTAGATACTGCTATTAGAATCATTAACAATAAATGGGATGAAATAGTTGCTAATACAAAAATTAAGGATAAGAATTTATTTATTGAGGGTATAAAGCTGTGCACTAAAGATGGATATTTTAGATTTAATAACAAAATTTACAAACAGAGATTTGGCGTTCAAATGGGGAATCACATATCGGTGTCAATTAGTGGCTTGGTGATGAATTCTTTGCTGGTTGAAATTATTAAAGAATACAATATACACATACAGTTCTTGTACAAATATGTTGATGATTTATTGCTATGTGTTCATCAGGACGATATTGAAAGGTTATTTACAATTTTTAACGGTAAAAGTAATCTAGGCTTTACTAAAGAAGTAGAAATTGACAATAGGATTTTATTTCTTGACGTTGAAATCATAAGGACAATGGAAAATACTCTTGAATTCAAATGGCAACAGAAAAAGACAAATTCGGGAAGAATGATTAATTTTTATTCCTGTCATCCCTTAACATTTAAAAGAAACCTTGTTTACAATAGAACTTTAACTGCCTTGCTCAGAACAAGTCCAAAATATTTTCCAGAAATTAAAAATATATTAAGGTCTACATTCAGAAAAAATTGTTATCCTAGTGAGATAATAGAGAATGAAATTAAACGAGCAGAGAAAAAGGTATCATATGGAAGGAATACGCACAGGGTTGATAGCAGCAAAGATAATTCTAAATTTGACACACAGGTTTTTAAATTTTCAGATGAATTCTTTTTGGAGGATAAGAAAAATGTTTTAAAGAGGAAAAGGGATGACGAGGAACAAATAGCACGGAAATGCATAAAATTAGAAAATATATCTACTACTGAAAGTCCAAATTTGAATGGTGGCAATAGTTTAAAAAGAAAAAGAGAATCAAGTGGTGGATCGGAGGAAATAACTAATTACATAAAAAGAACTAAAATAAAGCAAGCAAAAATTGATGATTTTTTCAGCAAGGGAATTCGAACGGAGAAGGACAAAGATATATTGAGAGAAAGCACAACGCCATATAATAATCATATTTATGAACAATTAGGCAGAAAAAGATGTAAGGTTTTAAAAGATCAGGATACAGAACCATGCCGTTATTTTGGCTTCAACTATAACCCAATAATTTCCAACAAAATAAGACATATATGTAAAGATATAGGCAGGATATCTTGGAAATATGACAACAGAATAAAAAATAGCTTTAGTCATATTAAAGATAAATTAAAATTAAAAGAAACTAAATACAATATCTACAAAATTAACTGCAATAGTTGCAATAAATCATATATAGGGGAATTGGAACAGTTACTTAGAAAACGAATTAAACAGCATGCGCAAAGTATTGATAAAGGAGAGAATAAAACAGCGTTGGCTTATCATGCTATAAAATATAAACATAGTTTTGATTTTGAAAATATTAGCACATTAGGTAAAGAAAGAAATAGACTGAAAAGAAGAATAAAGGAAAATATACATATCATAAAAAATAGGAAAAAGTGGTAAATAATAAAAAAAAACGGAAATACTACATTTAAATACTATCTTTATTAACTTATTTGACAAAAAGTAAAAGTATGTTTTTATGTTGAAGGTGGGAAGATGGTTTTAATTGTTAGGACTATATTTCTTCTGGAAATTCATTTTTAAACATTTTTAAAGGTATGACATATCGATTATCGATCAGCTGTTTATTTTTCGCCATATTGAATTCTTTCAGACCATGATCATTCTAGACGTGGCCTTACTGGTCCAAGGTTATCCTCCTCAGGTGTAGGCTGTAAGTTTTATTTTTGTATTTTTTTCCCCTGAAGAGGCACCAATAAAGGTGTGAAACATGTAGGGATGAAATAAAGTTGGTGATACTGAGTGTTGAAGATTTTATTTGTTGACCTTCCGCCGTCCACGAAGATAAGATTATAGTTTTTATAATTTACAAAATAGATGAGGTCACTTCTGGACTATGACTATATTACATATTCATACAAGTAAAAGCACTCTAAAAATACTAGATCCGATTCAGTCAACTAGAATGATATCTTTATTTATTCATTTTGCCTCTATCCCTTTGGATGATTGGAGATTAAAAAGTAAGAAAGCAAATAAAACATATAGATAATATTGTGAGGAGACCCGGTAGCCGTGAGGGCTAAGGCGTGAGCTCTTATCACTCCGTGCCAAAGGTCGTGGGTTCGATTCCCACTAGGGGCGGTGGCATTTCTTTCGAAAAAAAGAAAAGCCATCACCCCTATCCTGGCTAGAAAAGGGTGGTAACCTATAGATAACCAGTCCTAAAATTTGTATTTAATAATAAATGGACGTTAACATTTAAATAAAATAATATTGTGGTAATGAACAGATTAGTGAAAAATAGAGAACTCCTGTATTTATTTTTATTGATTATTGGTTTTACGCACCGCATCTTTGGCGAATTGCATACTTTTCAATAGATGTCGATGTAAAATAGGTTTAATATATTATTTTCTTAAAATAATGGATGTCCTTAAATAATAATTTTAACCGAGATTGATTTTAACCTAGGTGAAATATTGCGGTTTGCAGATGACCCCTATTATTATGCACGCCATTTTAAAGGGACTTAAAAAACAACCCCTTTGCTGCAAACCGCACTTCGATATCTTTAATATCAAATGAGTTTCATGCGATTCAAATTTTAATGTTTTAAATTAAAACTTTTTTTTTAAGCAATTACAGAGGTCGGTTATGAATGTCTAATACATGACTTTAAGGTATTTTTAGCACTTTCCTCCGAAGGAAAGTAGCTATTGAGGTTGGACTCATGACGGAATTTTTGAAAAATTTCTTCAAATCTTTATCGATCCTACCTAGTAGACACCGAAAATGACCCCCGTTAAAATTTATATATATATATATATATATATATATATATATATATATATATAAATATATATATATATATATATATATATATATATATATATATATATATATGTGTGTGTGTGTCTGTTAACACGATAGCGGCCAGAGTTTTTGTTTTTTCGTCACGAAACTTGGTATATAGCATTCAATTAGCAAACGATTGAACGAGTTCGTTAACCACCAAAATCGGTCCACCGGAAGGGGGGTTTACCCCGAACCCAAAACACTAATTTGACCATTTCAGCCGTAATATTTGTTATATTTCAACGAAACTTGGTATTCGTAGTGGTAATATAGAGAGAAAAGTGAGATATAAAAATGAACTAAATCGGTTCATAAGGAGGGGGGGTTTACTCCGGACCGACAATACCAATTCGCCACTACCAGCCGTGATTTTAGGTATATTTCGACGAAACTCGGTATTCGTAGTGGTAATCTACAGGTAAATATGTGATGTAAAAATAAACTAAATAGGTTCATTAGGAGGGGGGGTTTACTCCGGACCCAAATTCCTAATATACTCATACTGGTCGTAATTTCTGCTGTATTCTAACGAAACGCGGTATACGTCGTGGGTAACTCATGAGAAAGAAGTGTTATAAAAATGAGCTGAATCGGTCAATCGGAAAGGGGGGTTTACTTTGTAATATATTTCAATAGAAAAGCCAGCCAGACATAGGTCCACAAAGGCGCCGCAAGGAGCGCTAGGGGGACTGTATCCTGTTCCTGCGTTAGATCAAAATACGATAATATGAGGTTTTTTGTATTTATTACGTAGTGTAATAGGTAACATGTGTAAACATAACTCTGGAAGCAAATTAATAATTGATCAGTTACTCATTACAAATTTAAAAGAGAACTATTCATGTTTTTATTTTATTTATGTAGGATATTTTAAGCAAATTGTTCTGGAAAGCAGTCTACACTACCCAAATTCTGAGGAAAGTGCTTAGTTATGCAGCTGCTGCGTGACGGGCTTTTTCTTAACTTTCTGAAAAAAATGTGGCCGATCCTCTAAAAGAAATATTTTTCCTAATAACTTTAATAAAATTGAAAATAAGGCATATTTTTTAAGTATTTATTCTTTAGGGATTAACTAAGCTAATTCATGTTATCTATCTAATCCTTTGGATCCGATATTCCTCTTGGATTATGGTGCGTTATTTTGCTTTTGTTCATTATTAGTGTAATATTCGCTTTCAACCATGAAATTCACAACTTGTGAGATTGTGGATATGATTATTTTTTCGGGGAGTGTAGACGTATAGCTCGGATGGCTGCTCGACTTTACGCGCAGTATTACCCAAACCGAGTTCATCCGTCTTACAAAACGATTTTGCGTCTGGTGTCAAAAACCCGACAAGGACATTTCTCTTTCACCAGAAGACATCGTTGAAGAGACCAGGACATCATCTTGGACCTAGTTAGGAGAAATCCCCACATCAGTGTTCGGGATATTTCCAGAGATACAAGGATTTCAAGAAGAAATGTTCACCGTACACTTCAGCGCAGTAAGTACCTTCCAGCCTTATCACATATCCTTGCATCAAGACCTTTCAAATAGGGCTATAGAAGTGAGGGAGGAATAGTGCAGGTGGGGAATCATCTTACGGCAAAACGGGGTATTTATGAGGAATGTTCACTTCAGTGATGAAGCCACATTTGTAAGTGATGGGTCCGTGAACAGGCTTAATTGACATTATTGGTCCATGAATAACCCTCACTGGATAAGGCAGCTGGACCACCAGTATCGGTGGTCAGAAAACGTCTGGTGCGGGATTCTGGGCAGTAAAATGAGTAAATTAGGAAGTTTTGAAACTGCAAGATAAGAGCTTTCTTTACTATTTATTATTTAATCTATCACTAACATGATAGTTATCACTTAAAAAATCACACTAAATACTAAAAAAATATGCCTTATTTTCAATTTTATTAAAGTTATTAAGAAAAATATTTCTTTTAGAGGATCAGCCAGAAAGTTAAGGAAAAAATGCCTTAAATCCATGTATCATACATTCATAACCGACCTCTGTAAGTGCTTCCAAAAAATCGTTTTAATTTAAAATAATTAAATTTGAATCGCACGAAACTTTTTTGATTTTAAAGATATCAAAATGCGGTTTGCAGCAAAGGGGTTGTTTTTTAATTCTCTTTAAAATGATGTGCATAATAATAGGGGTCATCTGCAAACCCCAACATTTCATCTAGCCCTGAGCGCACATGCGCGGTCAATATGTTAAATACTTCACATATTTAGAAAGCTTAGGTCAAGCTCTACAACTTTTGCCTCTGACATTCTTTTCTCAGACCAACCGTTTGGCCGCAAAATTAGTTTGAGCCGTCTTATTTGGGACACCCTGTATATATATATATATATATATATATATATATATATATATATATATATATATATATATATATTACAATATCTCTCACTGTACTAAGGAAGTAGTTAACTATTTTAACAAGTTTTATTGCCATACGTATATAAATTATTTATACTTAACGGTTGGTATATATATATATATATATATATATATATATATAAATCAGTCCCGTAACAGGCCACAAGGGCCCAGAGGGGCAGATACTGTAGAGGTATCTGTTTCTTGACCATACGGCACACTAGGGAGATAGTGTGGTCAATAATTTGCTCCGGCCGCCTGATTTTTTCCTTGCTGCTTCGACTGCTAGAGTCATTAGCACCAAGGTACCCATTGATAAATTAATTAAAGGCTGGGTTGGCCTAGGGACGATCTGGGACCCCAAATTTAACCCTCGAACGACGGCACTAGAAGAAAAAATCTTTAGTGCGCGCTCGGGTTTTGAACCTGGTCCTCCAGTTCATTAGTCGAGTGCTCTACCACTGAGCTAACCTAGCCCCTATATATATATATATGTATATATATATATATATATATATATATATATATATATTCTTTAATATATCACCAGCTTGAGGATTACCTTCGCAATTGCATTTCTGTAGTTTGCAGCAATTGCATTGAGCAAGGAGTAGTATGTAAGATTTTGCTTTTACTCTCTTCGACTCAGTCATTGGATTCTTCAAATTTATAAAATGGTCGTTTTTTTGCCCTTGATAACAATAATGTACCCTGAAGCCACACTTAAAATATCTTCTTTTTTATGTGGTGCTATCCATTTTTATTGAAACTGTGATTCGAAACAAGAAAATATGTAATTAGAATGAATTTATTTGTTTTTCTGAATAATCGTCATATTTTAACTAAAATACTTTTTTTTTTCCCCTTTTTTTTGTGCAGCGGCTATTAGCACGTCTAGTTATTCTTTATAATTAAGAATCTTTTATTTGATTCATGATATCAAATACATTTTGTCATTATTTTGACTCCGGAAATGAACGAACATAAGAAATACATTCGTGAATTTTGACATTAACTGGCATGTACACGCACATCCGCGCGAATCCGCGATTTCTGATCATATATTATTAAAGCTGAATACTTCCTTTAAATATTGATATAAAAACAACAGATTGGAAATGCTTGGAAGTCTAACAAAAAACCTTCGAGTTATGTCAAATTTGACGTTAAAAAGGCGAATATATTTTCTCTTGTGGGGAAACTATTTAAAAAATGGCCTAATTACTGCCAAAAAGCAATAAATGTACTCTCGTTTACCTGCTTCAGAGTTATCCCGAACCAAAATTGCAATAAAAATTCCAAACTCGTGAAAAATTTATTTTTTACACAGATAAATATTCGGAGAACAGTTAAGAAGTCAGAGCTCTATTAAAAACCGGACATTTTGTTGTGGTACGCCTGGCTTACAGGCAATGTCAGGTCAAAAATTAGCCTTACACGTTGTGCAAAAACTATTCAACTATTTTTAGCACTAATTCATTTTCGTCTCGGATAACTTTTACAAAATGGACTTTTTGCCAGCTTTTCAGGGCAAATACCCCACTGTGCGTCGTGAGTTTCTGTATGACGAAGGCCATTCTTCAACCGTAAACTACACTGTCCTCAGTTTGTCCTCTGTTGTGTTAGTCCAGTCTAGTTGCCAGTAGTGCAAAAGATTGTTTGTTCAGTGTATCGTATTACGTTTTCTTACGAACTGTATGAATTAGAGAAGAGAAAAAACTTTATTTAAAAAAAAAAAAAAAAAAAAAAAAAAAACAAAGTTTAGGTGCCCAACTATATTGGGTTGCTTACTACACAACATAATAATCAACATTAATAACTTATAATAATAATTATAATAAATAAGTCAAATATATATTAAGAAATATTGATAATATCAAATAATAATAATTGTAATGGATTTAAGTTAAAAATAATTATAATAAATAAAAATTATAATTTTGAATATATATCTGTCCTTAAAAAATCAAAAAAAAAAAAAAATTATGTCTTCTTCTTTGTCCCCTAGGATTTTTACAATGGGAGATCGGATTCCAAATGATTTTCTCAAGGAAGAGTATTTCTTGCAGGAGATTAGGATATATTTGAACTGTCCTTTGGTTTCCTACATCTCTGGGGATGAGATCAGCTGCAGGCGCTTTCTCTGTCGAGGCAGGGAGCCACAATTAGAGTCAAATATGCAGCTTAAAGTTCATCACAAATATCACTACATGACACTTGCACATACCATTTTTTTACTCATACAACCAAAGACGAATAAAACAAAAATCTTTAAACAAAAGAGCAATCGAATAATATGAAAACACTGAGTTACTACAATTTGCAATCTACCAATTTCCACCCTTTTTATTAAAGAACTTAGATATAAATATTTTTTTTATAAAAAAATCGCCCAGTATTTTATAAAATTGACCTTCTATTTTCAAAAGTTAATTTAATAAATTCTTACGGGTTAAGCTCTTCAGAAATCCGAAATAAATCCATCAAATCTTTGCAATTTTCTAATTTAAAATAATAAAAACTTACATTAACACTTTTTAAGTCTCAATTCTCGGAAGTTAAATTAAATTTTTTATTGTTTATAGGCATGAAAATATGAGAGTATTTTACATTTTTCATAAGAAGCTCCTTTTCTGGGATAAATACATCATTCATTAAAATTCATAAAATGTGATTAAAAATCATCAATTTTACTTTCAATGCATAGTTTGAAAGACTATCAAAATTCAACATACTCGCATATTTGGCACATGTACAAAATTAGATAATGAAAACGTTTCTATGTACAGTTAATAATATGGAATAAACAGTTTGTATAAAGCAATGGATTGTGTATATTAGAACCCAAATATTCTACTCAGTTAGTAATCAAACCATATTTCAATATGATGTTTAACATTTTAATTTACCACCAACATAAGGAAAAGAGGGTCTTTATTCTGTAAACATATATCTTTATTTTATGTGCTTTAACTGTTCCGTTCCTTAGTCTAACAAATATTTTTATATCCTATATTATATTCATAGATTTTCTTAGGAGCTTTTCCTTGTTCAGCTCGAATATTAATGATATTGTCAAGGATTTTCTGAAGTCCTGCCAACGCTTCCACAAGATCTTTTACAATTAAAAGCAATAAATCTATAAAGGTAATGTCCGTGACGCAGGAGCTGCGTACCTAAGCACATTCTTCAGCATAGAGGGTTGGTTTCCGCCTCATTCCTAAAGAAAGTACTTATTATAACCTATATAAGACTTCTTATCTTCCCAACCAGTTTTTTTAATGCATCTGTCTAATCGCTCTTCGAGGTACCTAAGTAATTCGTCTACGTCCAAATAGGGATCCGAGCTGCATGTATGTATGATAAGTTCAAGTTTTTTTTTTTTTTTCCAAAACATGATGTTACTTTCGGAGTGCAGTGGGGTTTGTTGTATAGAATGGCTGTTATTTTTCTACGAAAAGTGGGCTAATCAGGGCCGAAATTCATTTTTTCAAATGGAACATGCCTATTTTTTCTTCAAAGATTCGGAATCATGTAGCCCCCCTCATATATGCACATGTCGGGACATGTGAACGAGTATTTGTCACTTGTCCCTAACCCAGCTGAGTGCCAAGATGGCTGGTTGTGTTCATTACTGTACGGAGCGTATCAAGGCCACCACATCTCAGAGCCGGGCCCCAACTTCTCAGAGCCTAGTACTTTGCTATAGGACCCGGGACAACTGTACTCGGCAGTCTCTCCCCCTCCCATGTGGCGTCCCTGGAGCGTACTGATCGCTACTTGTCCACTATCGTGTGAACGATTTTACCTGTCACTAAGCTAAGCAAGCACAAGCACTAACAATAAGCAATAAGCATGACTAAAGTGGGCATAATGTCTGTACGGAGTAAATGCTCCTACAGATGGTCCGATTTTGCTGGTTAGTGAGCTGGTACAATCGTTTGATATGAAATAACTATAATAAGTTTATAATGAGGTGTAGATAGTTAGCCGTCGAGGTAATAAGCAGTCAGAGAATTTTTGGCTAGGAAAACATCAATACGATTTAACTGTATAAAGGACGTTTCGGCTACTCTTTGGTAGCCTTCGTCAGCTAAAAGACAAAATACGAATGCAGAATTAATACACAGAATTCTGTGTATTAATTCTGCATTTGTCATAAGTAGGGACCGTATTTTAGGATAAAATAAGCATCCAATTAGGTTTTTGCAACAGGTAGAATAGGTCTTTTAGCACTTTCCTCCGAAGGAAAGTAGCTATTGAGGTTGCACTCATGACGGAATTTTTTAAAAATTGCTTCAAATCTTTATCGATCCTACCTAGTAGACACCGAAAATGACCCCCGTTAAAATTTATATATATCTACATATATACATATATATATATATATATATATATATATACATATATATATATATATATATATACATATATATATATACATATATATATATATATATATATATATATGTGTGTGTGTGTGTGTGTGTGTGTGTGTGTGTGTGTGTGTTAACACGATAGCGGCCAGAGTTTTTGTTTTTTCGTCACGAAACTTGGTATATAGCATTCAATTAGCAAACGATTGAACGAGTTCGTTAACCACCAAAATCGGTCCACCGGAAGGGGGGGTTTACCCCGAACCCAAAACACTAATTTGACCATTTCAGCCGTAATATTTGTTATATTTCAACGAAACTTGGTATTCGTAGTGGTAATATAGAGAGAAAAGTGAGATATAAAAATAAACTAAATCGGTTCATAAGGAGGGGGGGGGGGGGTTTACTCCGGACCGACAATACCAATTCGCCACTACCAGCCGTGATTTTTGTTATATTTCGACGAAACTCGGCATTCGTAGTGCTAATCTACAGGTAAAAATGTGTGGTAAAAATAAACTAAATCGGTTCATTAGGAGAGGGGGTTTACTCCGGACCCAAATTACTAATATACTCATACCGGTCGTAATTTCTGCTGTATTGTAACGAAACGCGGTTACGTCGTGGGTAACTCATGGAAAAGAAGTGTTGTAAAAATGATCTAAATCGGTCAATCGGAAAGGGGAGTTTACTTTGTAATATATTTCAATAGAATTAGCTTGCCAGACGTAGGTTCGCAAGGCCGCCGCAAGGAGCGCTTTCTACCATTAGAGGGACTGTATCCTGTTCCTGCGACAAAAATATGAAGTTTTTTTGTATTTATTAAGTAGTGTAGTAGGTACCATGTGTAAACATAACTCTGGAAGCAAATTAATTACAAAATTAATAATTGAACAGTTACTGATTACAAAATTAAAAGAGAACTATTCATGTTTTTATTTTATTAATGTAGGATATTTTAAGCAAATTGTTCTGGAAACCAGTCTACCCAAATTCTGAGGAAAGTGCTTAGTTATGCAGCTTCTGCGTGACGGACTTTTTAGGTTTTCATTTAAAAATCCAGTTTAGTTTTTTTTAGGTGATAAAAATATATCAATAGGTTCAAAAAATAAGTTCAACCTATTGTAAATTATCATTAATAATTTTGATTAATTTATAATTGATAAATTAATATGTTTATAAATAGTGACATAAAAAAAGAAGATAAGCAAATAAACATAAAACGGAAATATGAGTTATTATTTTTAAAAAAGAATAATTAGTCCAAATATTCAATAAAATATTTTTTTAAAAAACAAAGTGAATGATCTTTATATAAATTAAATACATTTTAAAAATAAAGCAATGTTAAAAAAAAAGGAAAATAAATTAAATTATTTAATAAAACATACATTAATAAAAATAAATAAATAAGAACATAAAACAAATATGTAAAGGACATTTTTAAGTTTCTCTGCTAGAGAGTTCTAACTTCTAAAAAACTTTTAAGAAAAAGGGAAGATGCTTTTAACAAAATTTGTTTGATCGAGGAAATGAGTTCATTGAATTGCATTTTCTATTTTAATGATTAGGTTTGTCAAGGTCATTCCATCATTATTTAAGTGATTTTAGGTGATATTATCCTGAATAGGTTTTTTTAGGTTCTTCCAAATTTGCATGAATGAAACCTATTATTATCATGTTTAGCAGAAAGGAAAAAAAAAATAGGTGAAAACCTAAGAATCCGGTCCCTAGTCATCAGGTGTTGATGTTTTTCTTCCATAGTTTTCAATTATTTTGTATGATATGGTTTTGGAACTATACATTTAATTATTCATAGTTATTATTCATCAGAAAAAAATATAATCTAATCTCTATAGATTTCCGATCTCGTCTGGAGTAAAAATAGAATGGAAAACATTGCATGAGAAGGAAAAACAAAAAGAGAGTGGACAATGGATAGCTGAAGCTGTTCATTCTCAAAGCATCGGATTATGTTTTCAAGAGGAGTTTGTTTGTGTTAATAAAATTTGAAATAAAAGCTATCTACTTCTGGAAGAGAGGGGGAGCCGAGGATAAACCCGGCAAATGTTTAACATCCACTCGAGAACTCTGTGCTCCTCTAGCAGTCATTAATTCCTCAGTCACGTTATGCTCTTATACTGTTCTTTATCTAACATTTATCCGATTTAGATGCGGGTTTCACTAATATATTGTGGTAACCTTCATTTAACATTTATTGTTTGTTTGATGTCAATGGTCGATAAATAAAAACGTCCGTCACGCAGGAGCTGCATAACTAAGCACTTTCCTCAGAATTTGGGTAGTGTAGACTGCTTTCCAGAACAATTTGCTTAAAATATCCTACATAAACAAAATAAAAACATGAATAGTTCTCTTTTAATTTTGTAACGAGTAACTGATAAATTATTAATTTGCTTCCAGAGTTATATTTACACATGGTACCTACTACACTACGTAATAAATACAAAAAACCTCATATTATCGTATTTTGATCTAACGCAGGAACCGGATACAGTCCCTCTAGCGCTCCTTGCGGCGCCTTTGTGAACCTATGTCTGGCTGGCTTTTCTATTGAAATATATTACAAAGTAAACCCCCCTTTCCGATTGACCGATTCAGCTGATTTTTACAACACTTCTTTCTCATGAGTTACCTACGACGTATACCGCGTTTCGTTACAATACAGCAGAAATTACGACCAGTATGAGTATATTAGTAATTTGGGTCCGGAATAAACCCCCCTCCTAATGAACCGATTTAGTTTATTTTTACAACACATATTTACCTGTAGATTACCACTACGAATACCGAGTTTCGTCGAAATATACCAAAAATCACGGTTGGTAGTGGCGAATTGGTATTGTGGGTCCGGAGTAAACCCCCCTCCTAATGAACCGATTTAGTTTATTTTTACAACACATATTTACCTGTAGATTACCACTATGAATACCGAGTTTCGTCGAAATATACCAAAATCACGGCTGGTAGTGGCGAATTGGTATTGTCGGTCCGGAGTAAACCCCCCCTCCTTATGAACCGATTTAGTTCATTTTTATATCTCACTTTTCTCTCTATATTACCACTACGAATACCAAGTTTCGTTAAAATATAACAAATATTACGGTTGAAATGGTCAAATTAGTGTTTTGGGTTCGGGGTAAACCCCCCCCCCCTTCCGGTGGACCGATTTTGGTGGTTAACGAACTCGTTCAATCGTTTGCTAATTGAATGCTATATACCAAGTTTCGTGACGAAAAAACAAAAACTCTGGCCGCTATCGTGTTAACAGACATATATATATATATATATATATATATATATATATATATATATATATATATATATATAGATATATATAAATTTTAACGGGGGTCATTTTCGGTGTCTACTAGGTAGGATCGATAAAGATTTGAAGCAATTTTTCAAAAATTCCGTCATGAGTGCAACCTCAATAGCTACTTTCCTTCGGAGGAAAGTGCTAAAAGTGGTGCCAATGTAAAGAAAGCCGAACATATGATGAACTATCCATCTAACAGTTCTCGGCTTGTGGCGTTACATTATCTTTTTGCATTTGATAATAAATATACGTGCGCAATCGGAGGCAACGAAAAAGCTCAAGAGTCTTCAGATTTGCAACTTGAAATCGGCAACGGTGTGGACATTACACTTTCGTGTGGTTCACTTTATGTGGTTTCAAGACACTTGGGCACACCCGACCTCCGGCAACGGTGTAGACATTACACTTTCGTGTGGTTTCATGACACTTGGACACTCCGGACCTCCAAACGGTCTGGACATTACACTTTCCTGTGGATCACTTTATGTGGTTTCATGACAAACCGGACCTCCGGCAACGGCGTGTATCGGCTTGGGGGGGGGGACAAAATAAAATGTCATTATTTCTTACTGCCGCTTTACAATTTTATTTTTCATAAAAGTGAATGATTTTCCATAGCATTCTCGTTATTTGTTCTTTTTGCGGCATGATAAAAAAAAAAATATGGACTGGTATTTTGAATGCAAATACCAAACGGCTGAACTAACTCTTTCCTGAATGTAAGGGCACAGCAGACCACTCTGCAAGAATAAACACTTGTGAGTGCTCGTCACTTCCGCCCTCCGAGAGGGAGGTGATAAATTAAAATATCCGTTCTTATACGGATACATTTTTATCTTCGATTTTAATCCTAACATACTTACATTAATGACAGATATCTGTAGGAAGCGGTATCCAGTGGTTACAACCTTTATTACACAATACGTGTACCCCTTTCTTTGTTTTTGAAATAAAAGCCACCATCCTAGTGGGAATCGAACCCATGACCGTAGGCACGCAGTGATAACAACATAGTGCTCAAGAACGGTGTCCCTCCGATGATATTAATGCATTTATATTGGATATTATATAAATATCCGAAGTGGGTTCGTTTCCCACTAGGGGTGGTGGCTTTTCTTTAGAAAAAAGAAAAGGCATCAGCCCTATCCTGGCTAGAAAAGGGCGGTAACCTAGAGATAACCCGTCCTAAAATTCTTAGTTAATAATAAATGGACGTTAAAATATAATAATAATAATACGTATACATATACATGTATATATATATATATATATATATATATATATATATATAAATAGCTGTATTATTAAAATTCTAAGTGTACGGCGCAAGAGAACAACCATCCAACAACGCATTGCTGCTCATACGGTCTGTCTTCAGTAACATTATGGAGTGGTTGTGTGTATGTGAAGCTGGCGTCTCATTTCGTGGAAACTCAAAATTTTTTGAGAGTTCTGGCTTTATTTTGAATAGTTCTAGAGTTCTTGATAAGTTAAATTAATAGTTCCGGCCTTTAAAGCAAAAAAAATGGCATAACAAATGATTTGCCAAGTTCACACAGCAAATCATTTTGTTTTTCGACAATTTCCGTATCAACAATCGTCAGAATTCAAAAAATCATAGATTTGTAAGAGTTCTGAGGATAGTTCTACATTTTAGAAGAAAAAAAAAACGATTAAAAAAGAAAAACATTTACAGAAATTATCCCGACATATACACGGTTTGAGATCTAAAGCCAATCAATATCTAATTGTTTTGATTATTCTAAACGAGTTCTAATATAGTTAAAGTCATGTACAATGATTTTCCGAACAGTTCTGATACAAGGATTAATCGGAAGTATTTAAAAAAAATTATTATACTTGTAAAATACGTACATATTTGTAAAAATAAAAAATTCAACGCCGCTCGAAATTTGACAGTTCTGATTATTCCAAAAGAGTTCTGATATAGTTAAAGACATGACTTATGATTTTCCCAAGAGTTCTGGTACAAGAAATGATGAGAAGTACTTTTCAACAATTATTATACTTGAAAACTGCATGTGATAAATTTGAAATTGCAACCACGGCCTATAAAAAGGAGTTCTGATTATTCCAAAAGAGTTCTGATATAGTTAAAGACATAACTTATGATTTTCCAAAGAGTTCTGGTACAAGAAATGATGAGAAGTATTTTTGAACAATTATTATACTGGAAAACTGCATGTGGTAAATTTAAAATTGCAACCACGGCCTATAAGAAGGAGTTCTGATTATTCCAAAAGAGTTCTGATATAGTTACAGACATGAGTTATGATTTTCCCAAGAGTTCTGGTACAAGAAGTGATGAGAAGTATTTTTCAGCAATTATTATACTGGAAAACTGCATGTGGTAAATTTAAAATTGAAACCACGGCCTATAAGAAGGAGTTCTGATTATTCCAAAAGAGTTCTGATATAGTTAAAGACATGACTTATGATTTTCCAAAGAGTTCTGGTACAAGAAATGATGAGAAGTATTTTTCAACAATTATTATACTTGAAAACTGCATGTGATAAATTTGAAATTGCAACCACGGCCTATAAAAAGGAGTTCTGATTATTCCAAAAGAGTTCTGATATAGTTAAAGACATGACTTATGATTTTCCAAAGAGTTCTGGTACAAGAAATGATGAGAAGTATTCTTGAACAATTATTATACTGGAAAACTGCATGTGGTAAATTTAAAATTGAAACCACGGCCTATAAGAAGAAGTTCTGATTATTCCAAAAGAGTTCTGATATAGTTACAGACATGACTTATGATTTTCCCAAGAGTTCTGGTACAAGAAGTGATGAGAAGTATTTTTCAGCAATTATTATACTTGAAAACTGCATGTGATAAATTTGAAATTGCAACCACGGCCTATAAAAAGGAGTTCTGATTATTCCAAAAGAGTTCTGATATAGTTAAGGAGATGACTTATGATTTTCCAAAGAGTTCTGGGACAAGAAATGATGAGAAGTATTTTTCAACAGTTATTATACTTGAACACTGCTGGTGGTAAATTTGAAATTGCAACCACGGCCTATAAAAAGGAGTTCTCATTATTCCAAAAGAGTTCTGATATAGTTAAAGTCATGACTTATGATTTTCTAAAGAGTTCTGGTACAAGAAATGATGAGAAGTATTTTTCAACAATTATTTTACTGGAAAACTGCATGTGGTAAATTTGAAATTGCAACCACGGCCTATAAGAAGGAGTTCTGATTATTCCAAAAGAGTTCTGATATAGTTAAAGACATGACTTATGATTTTCCCAAGAGTTCTGATACAAGAACTTATCGGAAGTATTTTTAAACAATTATTATACTTAAAAATGCATGTGGTAAATTTAAAAGTGCGACCACGTTCTATAAGAAGGAGTTCTGATTGTTGTAAAAGTGTTCTGATATAGTAAAAGACATGGAAAATGATTTCCTGAAGAGTTCTTATCGGAAAAAGAATTAGAAGTATTTTTAAACAATTATTTTACTTCCAAAATGTATATTTCTGTGCATAGACCTAATGTTAGAATACCTTATAATAAGTATGTCTAAATATCTTTTAGGCTCTAAATAACTTTTAAATAATGTAATTTTTTTTAACTTATAAAATAAATGTTTTTCTAAAATGTACAACTTCCCTTATATAGTGTTAATAATGAACAACTT
The DNA here is from genome assembly GCA_946811695.1 of Gonocerus acuteangulatus. Taxonomy (NCBI): domain Eukaryota; kingdom Metazoa; phylum Arthropoda; class Insecta; order Hemiptera; family Coreidae; genus Gonocerus; species Gonocerus acuteangulatus. The sequence continues at coordinate 73,094,412 of OX328125.1, forward strand.
AGGTTGATGAAGATTTAATAAATATATTTTTTCTCATTCTTAGCGTTACCCGGAACTAACGGCGTGGACGTGACGAGAATATAGTCCCTTTTTTTTTTTCTTTTTTTTTTTTTTTTCTTTTTTTTAAATAACTTTAAGGAAGTTTGTTAATAATTAAAATAATTACGAAATATAAAGTACCGTATGGTCAAGAATCAGATACCTCTACAGTATCTGCCCCTCTGGGCCTGTTACGGGACTGAATTTTTTTTTTTTATTTTATATATATATATATATATATATATTTATATATATATATATATACATTGTAGTATAATAATAGAAATTATATTATAGTATGGTGAGTTGAAATTTAAATAATCATTTGTAATGAGAATAACTTAAAATAATTAATGAAATTTAAACTATTATATAATACAATAATAACATATTGTAATTATTTATACATATATATATGTGTGTATATATATATATATATGTACATATACATATAGTATTGTATATAGTGTGGTAAGTTTTATTACTTATTTTATTTGAGAATATATTAAAACGTGTGGTGTGATTTGAAATTTTAAAGGTGATATTTCTTTTCTTTTTGGCTTTAAATCGTCATATTCATACCAGGCTATGTTTGTAAATAATAATGACGTGTAATGGCGTATACTATTAATATAATTTATTACGCCTCGAAGTATATATTTATTATTATTAAGGGTAATATGTTTTGCAACACTATTTAAATTGTAGGTTTTCTTTGTAAATCCGGAATTATTAATGTAATTATTATCCGTCAGAATACTTGTATCTATTATTATTTGTGGCCCGTATGTTTCTGTTATATCACATGTGTTTTTACATTTGACACATATGTGCTTGGAAATTGTTTCGTCTATAGCGTTTTGTACATATTCCAATCCTTTATCCAAAATTACGTTGACATTTATACTTAATAATATAAATTTAATATTTTTTGAATATTCACACATTTTGCAGGTTTGGACTCCTTTGAGACTAGGCAAAGAAAGAAATGTATGTTCTGCTAAGTGGGCAGCGTTACACATTGCATCTAATGTGGTGAATGTCCTAGTATACCTCGTGGACTCGAATAGTGATGTACTATTTAGAAAAGAAGCTCTTTCCATATAATCGTTCCGTGTTATTTTACCGCGAGATATTATTCTTTCTGCCAATCGTAAAAAATGATCATCAGTACTTTGTGCGATACTTTTATATTCGGTGCTCATTCCTATGATATGCGCTGTTATGTGTAAAAGAGAATCGAAAGCGCACGTATTGTGAACCATAATAGTTTTTCCTTGTAATTTAATGGGTTCACATAAATTGCCGTTTTTGATTATAGGGATGAAAACTGAAATATTCGATTTGACACTATCCCATTCGGGACATTTGTCTAAATAAGTTTTTTTTTTAGGAGTGCCACATGATTTAGAACCTTTATTGGTCAACCCCATCCAGTTTTCCTCATAGTTTAGCGAATCTATAGCATCATTAGAAGAAGAATCGGATACATGATATATAACTCCCTTTACAGCATCCTGTGAATCTATAGCATCATTAGAAGAAGAATCCGATACATCATATATAACTGCCTAAGTAAGTAATAAGTATAATAATTGTTGAAAAATACTTCTCATCATTTCATGTACCAGAACTCTTGGGAAAATCATAAGTCATAACTATATCAGAACTCTTTTGAAATAATCAGAACTCCTTCTTATAGGCCGTGGTTGCAATTTCAAATTTACCACATGCAGTTTTCCAGTAAAATAATTGTTGAAAAATACTTCTCATCATTTCTTGTACCAGAACTCTTTAGAAAATCATAAGTCATGTCTTTAACTATATCAGAACTCTTTTGGAATAATCAGAACTCCTTTTTATAGGCCGTGGTTGCAATTTCAAATTTATCACATGCAGTTTTCAAGTATAATAATTGCTGAAAAATACTTCTCATCACTTCTTGTACCAGAACTCTTGGGAAAATCATAAGTCATGTCTGTAACTATATCAGAACTCTTTTGGAATAATCAGAACTTCTTCTTATAGGCCGTGGTTTCAATTTTAAATTTACCACATGCAGTTTTCCAGTAAAATAATTGTTGAAAAATACTTCTCATCATTTCTTGTACCAGAACTCTTTAGAAAATCATAAGTCATGTCTTTAACTATATCAGAACTCTTTTGGAATAATCAGAACTCCTTTTTATAGGCCGTGGTTGCAATTTCAAATTTATCACATGCAGTTTTCAAGTATAATAATTGCTGAAAAATACTTCTCATCATTTCTTGTACCAGAACTCTTGGGAAAATCATAAGTCATGTCTTTAACTATATCAGAACTCTTTTGGAATAATCAGAACTGTCAAATTTCGAGCGGCGTTGAATTTTTTATTTTTACAAATATGTACGTATTTTACAAGTATAATATTTTTTTTTAAATACTTCCGATTAATCCTTGTATCAGAGCTGGTTGGAAAATCATTGTACATGACTTTAACTATATTAGAACTCGTTTAGAATAATCAAAACAACTAGTTATTGATTGGCTTTAGATCTCAAACCGTGTATATGTCGGGATAATTTCTGTAAATGGTTTTCTTTTTTAATCGTTTTTTTTTTCTTCTAAAATGTAGAACTATCCTCAGAACTCTTACAAATCTATGATTTTTTGAATTCTGACGATTGTTGATACGGAAATTGTCGAAAAACAAAATGATTTGCTGTGTGAACTTGGCAAATCATTTGTTATTCCATTTTTTTTGCTTTAAAGGCCGGAACTATTAATTTAACTTATCAAGAACTCTAAAACTATTCAAAATAAAGCCAGAACTCTCAAAAAATTTTGAGTTTCCACGAAATGAGACGCCAGCTTCACACACACAGTGGTTGTTCTCACTCATTGGTAAGACGCTTGTTGCACTGAAAAATACGAAAACAAATTAAGCCAGATCAAACAACCAGTAGCTGACTGACTATCTAGCAGGTGAGGTACACGGACTCCGTATTGGACAAACTCTTATTCACGGGCACCTGTTGATGACAACAGTACAGATCAATTTGCGAACAGTTTATCGACATACTCTCAATAAACTAAATAGTGACTAATTGCTGAAGATGAGAACTTTTATACATACCTGTCGAGCAGACCGAAATTCTAACAGCTGGCAGCCATCATATTGAAGCAATGATTAAACACCTTAAAAACACTAACTTATACATACAGATTGAAAATAGTTTTTTTAGAACATTGTAGCCCAATGTAATCCTTACGTACGATTTCCTTTGCCCTTATAATGAAAAAGATGTATTTTGAAAATCGGGAACTGGTGGAAGCAAGTGTTTATCTTCAATAAGTTTTTAATAAAATATTGACTCAGCTATTTATAAATATTGTATTGACATTTTCAGAGCCAAGTTTAAAAAAGTAAAATTTTACACTCACTGTAATGAGGAATGAGCTGAGTTTAGAGTAAATTTAATCCTCTACAACGTTTATATCAACTGCTTTTTTTGTTGCGGGCATAATTTCTACGTTATTGGTAGAAAAGTGACGAAAAACAAGCGTTTTATCGGTTTTTCGGAATTTGTTACTCATTGGTGCGCTTTAGCGAAAAAATGACTGATATCAAATCGACATATAATTCAATTCTCTACAATAATCCGTCATAAAAATAACCCCTTTCCATTGGAGATTCCAGAGTTAGGGTGTCTGGAGAAGAACTGGAGAAAGTTGAGAGGTCGTGCATTAGGTCCACTGAAAGTACATTCGACCACGTTAAGACCCACCAAGTTTCGTTTCTAAATTTCAAAAATTGTGCAAAAAAAGGGGGGTATCAATCGAGTTTTGAACACCCTGTATATAATCTACAAATTTGTTTAAGTAGCAATTTACCTCACTGATTTTACAATTACAATAAGATCTCTTTGAGAGAAAGGAGTCTAAATAGACATTTCGCAGTTGCTTTAATGAATCGCACCGCATTATGTGCTAGAGCCAATTATAAAGTTTTATAAGATCCTCGAGAAATTACTCGGCTCAGGGAGCATGTTACTTAGCTGTGACGGAGCTAAAATATATTAGTTAGGATGTTACGAGTAATAGAGGTGTATTTTTAATTTTTACTGCATTTTGTAAAGAATATATATATATATGTACGCGCTGGGGATTGAAAATTAATCCTCGGCACGTGGTTTGAGGGATGGGTTCAGAGTATGAGAAAAAAAACATTTAAACTTACCATTACGTTGCCAGCTGCTGAAGAAACAGGGCCCTGTTAGCAGCTCCTGGAAAGTAAAGAGAGAAGAGAGGCCGGAACGTAATGGGAATTGAGGGGGCAGTCCCGAGCTATAAGAATGAGATGTGATCTACTCTAGATCTGGAAACGAACTGCGCTGGTATATTAGGGAGGTGGGGGTACGACATACTTTGTACCCTAAGTCTTAAAGCCCGCGCCCCAACATACCGCCCACCAAGAAACGATAGTTTCTTAAAAAGAGAAATAAGAAATCTTGAGAAAGAAGAAAATAAATTATAATAATAAATATGTGGTTATCTTCCAAAGGTTCATCACGAAAAGGTATGAGAGAGAGAAGTAGGAATAAAGGAAACGCAACTTCTTCACTTCCAAGGGGGCTGTCATGGAAGACTTCTTCGCGGGAAGCCCACGGAGAGGATGAGGACTAAGGAGGGATGAATCCTTTGGCAAATTATAATAAAGCCTCGCTTGGCGATAAGAAAGAGAGACAACAAAACACTTGTGAAATAATAGAAAAATAAATGAATGCATCTTGCGAGATAAAGAGGGGGAAAAAAAAAACAAACAATTAATGTGGTAGCAACAGTAGTTTTGTTACTGGCCTGACATAAGTGCCATGGGTTGTGCGGATTGACACCACACGCACCACGCCGTCACGTCCTGGATGTACGGCTTCAACCCGGCCAATAGGCCATGCGAGGGGTGGTAAAGAATTTTCCTTGAGGAAAACGACGTCGCCTACGGGAAGGTTTTCGGAGCACTTTATCCACTTCTGTTCTTGCATGAGTGTGTTTAAATACTCAGAAGTCCAGCGTCTCCAGTAGGACGCATATAACGACTTGACCCTTGTCCAACGTGATGCATATGAGGTACTTTCTTCTAGAGGTTCTGGAACGGCTAGCAGAGGGCCGCCCACCAAGAAATGACCAGGGGTTAGAAGATCAGGATCATCAAGAGGATGAGGGCAAGAGAGATAGAGTGGACGACTATTTAAGACGGCTTCAATGCGCGCAACTAGAGTAGTGAGTTCCTCGTAACTTAGAGCAGGATTCCGGCCAAGCATTCGAACCAAAAGGAGTTTGGCAGATTTTATGCCATCTTCATGAAGGCCACCAAAATGAGGTGCATAAGGAGGATTAAAATGCCATCTTATGCTGCGGGATGCGAGAAATGCGCTAATTTCAGGAGAGGAAGCCTTCATCTGATCATAAACTTCTTTTAGGTGTCGAGAAAAACCAACAAAGTTACGTCCACAGTCTGAATGAATGTCGTGGGGGAGACCTCGTCTCGCAACAAATCTGTCTAGAGTAGCGATAAATGCTTGGGTCGACAGAGAGGAAACAACTTCCAGATGGACAGCCTTAGTACTGAAGCAAACGAAAAGACATAAATAGCATTTCTTAGCAGCAGTATTTTTCCTGCTGCTTTCCTTAATGAGAAATGGGCCAGCGAAATCCACCCCGGTGCTTGTGAATGGCTTTGAGACATTGACTCTTGGATAAGGCAGATTAGACATAACTGGCTGCGTAACTGAGGCTCTTAACTTGTGGCATGTAAGGCACTTGTGGATGCGCTTGCGCACTAGATCGCGAAGAGAAATTATCCAATAATATCGCTGTATCAAACTTTGAGTAGTCCTAGGTCCTGAGTGCAAGGAAACTAAATGATAATAGTCGCAGAGGAGTTCAGATATTCTTGATTTTTTAGGCAAAAGAATAGGATGCTTAGCGGACTCACTTAAGTTTGAGTACCTCAAGCGGCCACCAACTCTTATAAGTCCCTTTTTATCGAGATATGGGGACAGGGATGCTATATTGGAAGGAACAGTTGAATTAGAAACAAATAAAAATGGGAAACTATCTTTCTGCACCAACGATATTATCAGGTCTTCTGCTAACGTTAACTCTTGGACAGAAAGAGCGCCCTTATGACGCGTGTTACTTGATCTAATGTTGTGAACAAATCTCAAAACATATGCTAGAACATATTTCAAACGAAGCCAAGAAGAAAACTTATTTATGAACTCGATTAGGTAAGGTGATGGAACAGAGGCGGATAATAACACTTTAAGCGGTTTCAGCTCTGGTATTTCTTCCTCAGGACTGACGATCCGCGTGGACGGCCATTCGCTGGGGATTTTTCTCAAAAAAGAGGGACCTTTCCACCACAAAGAGTTTTCTGAAAAATGCTCTGGAGAGCAGTCTCGAGTGGCTATATCGGCGGGGTTCTGGTCAGTCGAAACGTGCGACCAATTTGCTGGTGGGAAACTCGCTATTTTTGTAGAAGAACTAAATTCGTTAAGCACACAATGATGAGGTAATATGTAACTAGAAGAGGAATTGGCTATTTCCATGTGACCCAATTCTAAATATTCGTTTAGAAATTTATTACAGTCAAACATAATCTCAGGAGTTCGAGAAAGGCGCCTTTCTAAATTTAAAATATATTTTAGCGCTTGGTTGCGATTATCGCTCAAAATTGGAGCATTAGGTTTGAAAGGCAATGACACTACATAGCGACCAGAAGTGTCTCTGGAATGAGTGGTCACAACATGATTTTCAACGAATTCATCTTCAGGGTTTATAGGAATGGATGCACTCACTTCTTCAGTTTCCCAGAATTTTGAAACTAAAGAATCCAAAGAAGGAGTTATAGTCATCAAGGAACATATAGCAGAATCTTTATTTGGGTTTTTATTTTCTGGATTGATAACATTACCACCGATAACCCAACCAAAAACAGTGTTTATTGCGCAAGGGTTACCCTTAATTATTGTAATAGGCTCGTTTTCTAGAATGAATGGATATAAATCATTTCCAATTATGAATTCTACTGGAGAACTTTCAAAAAATGTATCATCGGCTAATTTTAAATTTTTAAATCTGTTTATTACCTCTCCCGGTAGACTTTGTTGCGGTAGGTCGTTAGAAATGGTTGATAAGATAACAGATTGTATTTTAAATTCTCTTTTAGAGTTGTCACGGGGAGACAAGATACAATCTACAGCTCCATATGTGGGTGTAGCAACATTGGATATCCCAGAAAGCGAGATAGAATTTTTGAATTTTTTGAATCCTAGACGCTTGACAGCTCCGAGAGATATAGCTGAAATTTGAGATCCAGAATCTAATATTCCTCGAATCGGTTGTTGACGGCCACTTGAATCTCTTATAAACATTTTCACAGTTCCAAGAAGTACCGTTATGGAATTAGCAGAATGACAAGATAAAGTAACGGAATTATTTCTAGGCTCTTCATTAGTGATAAAAGTGGGAGTTATCGCATCGTTGGAATTAGAATCACAAGAATTTAAATTATCATTCGGATTATTATTACAAGTTGAATAAGAATTAGAAGGGTGTAATAAGGTGTGATGGGATCTACTACACGATCTACAAACATTTTTCGATTTGCATTGATTTTTCATATGTGCACCAAGACAGTTAAAACATCGTTTTAAGCGTTTTAAAATTTCATATTTTTTATTGAGTTGACAATTAATTAACTGAGGACACGATGTTATCTTATGAGAATGTTTACAAATGGGACAGCTGGGATCTTCTCGTTCTATTTTATTCGAATTAGTTAGGAAAGTATTAACTTGTTTACTCTGAGTAATTCTACCTTTTATTCCGAGATCTTGCATTATCTCAGATGATCTAGCACGTTCTATTACAAAATCAAGTAAATTTTTAAAAGTTGGAACATTTACTGATTTGAAATGATTTTCGAATGCAATCTGAGTGGAACGATCTAAGTTCCTATAGGCCAAATGAAAAAGAAGAACATCTTCTAAATTTTCTAGATCAAGCACTTTCAGTGCATTTACAGAATTGGAATGTACGCTAATGAATTTCTGCAGATAATTATGGTTAGATGTCGTAATGGGAGAAAAGAACAAAATTTGATTTATATAATATGCGGCCAGACGTCTGTTTGACTGGTATCGATCTTTAAGCACCTGCAATGCTAAAGCGTAATTTTCTGTTGTAAGTTGGAAATTTGATATAAGAGATAGAGGCTCTCCGTCGAGTACCGACCTCAAATACTGAAATTTTTGAACTTGCGTCAGGCATTCGTCGGTATCGACTATACTGTTAAAGAGTGATATGAAGGTAGTCCAATCTTCGATTTTCCCCGAAAAACGTGGAATTTCTATCCTAGGGAGAAAGGATTTGGTTTGAAGAATAGACTTCTCCTGCAGGCACGCGCCTGTCGGAGCTTCGGGATACAGCCTGTCCAGCCTAAGATATGTACTGCGTATGGAATGTATGACGTCATCGAAGGCTACGCAAACATTCTGAACTTCCAATTTCTCAGTTTCTATAGAAACTTCCGCGTTAATTTCCATAATCGTATCCTGTATTCTATAGAAATTATTTTCCATTTGATCCAATTTGATATACGTAGGGGCGAAATCGCGAAAATTTTCCTTTTCTAAATTTGTAGCCCTTTTTAAGTAATTGGATGCCATTGCGAACATGGCCTCGCGCTTTTCCTTTAAAATAGCTAGTTGTTTAATGGGGTCTCGCTTCGACATCTTGAAGTTGGACGAATAAAAATTCTAATTCTATAAAATGGGGAACTAATATGTATTCCGCGATTCGGATTAGTCGTGGTTAAATCTCCACGGATTACTTACGCAATCCGCGGCCCGGAGGACCAAAAATGTACGCGCTGGGGATTGAAAATTAATCCTCGGCACGTGGTTTGAGGGATGGGTTCAGAGTATGAGAAAAAAAACATTTAAACTTACCATTACGTTGCCAGCTGCTGAAGAAACAGGGCCCTGTTAGCAGCTCCTGGAAAGTAAAGAGAGAAGAGAGGCCGGAACGTAATGGGAATTGAGGGGGCAGTCCCGAGCTATAAGAATGAGATGTGATCTACTCTAGATCTGGAAACGAACTGCGCTGGTATATTAGGGAGGTGGGGGTACGACATACTTTGTACCCTAAGTCTTAAAGCCCGCGCCCCAACATATATATATATATATATATATATATATATATATATATATATATATATATATGGGCCACGACCCTTTAGCAAGGAGAGTTAAGTGCTCGCGCCTTAACGCTCACGGCCACCGGGCCACCTATATATATATATTGAAGCAATATTAAACACCTTAAAAACACTAACTTATACATACAAATTGAAAATAGTTTTTTTAGAACATTGTAGCCCAATGTAATCCTTACGTACGATTTCCTTTGCCCTTATAATGAAAAAGATGTATTTTGAAAATCGGGAACTGGTGGAAGCAAGTGTTTATCTTCAATAAGTTTTTAATAAAATATTGACTCAGCTATTTATAAATATTGTATTGACATTTTCAGAGCCAAGTTTAAAAAAGTAAAATTTTACACTCACTGTAATGAGGAATGAGCTGAGTTTACGCGTTTCAGCAGGATGGACATTATCAATCATAAAATACAATTAATCATTTGTATGTAATTAAGTTCGTTTTAGGCGATTAATTTGTTAATTTATTACTACCTATATACAGGGTGTTCAAAACTCGATTGACACCCCCCTTTGTTTCCACAATTTTTGAAATTTAGCAACGAAACTCGGTAGGTCTTAACGTGGTCGAATGTACTTTCAGTGGACCTAATGCACGACCTCTCAACTTTCTCCAGTTCTTCTCTAGAGACCCTAGGGGACTAACTCTGGAATCTCCAATGGAAAGGGTTATTTTTATGACAGATTATTGTAGAGAATTGAATTTTATGTCGATTTTATATCAGTAATTTTTTCGCTAAAGCGCACCAATGAGTAAAAAATTGCGAAAAAACGATAAAACGCTTGTTTTTCGTCACTTTTCTGCCAATAACGTAGAAAGTATGTCCGTAACAAAAAAAGTAGTTGATATAAACCTTGTAGAGGATTAAATTTACTTTCCAAAAAATATCTCTAAATGCCTAAAATCTTAATAGGAAGGGATCAAAACACACTTTTGTTTTTGAAGTTTTCAGAAAAGTTTATTAACAACGTGACCTAAGCTTCAGTAAAACTTAATAAACATTTCCTCAACTATTTTTGCTCCACCTAGTTTTGGATTTAAGAACGTTTGAAAAAAAAAATCAATTACTTTATAAAGGCATTAAAATAATAAATTTAAAGCAATAGAACTCACCTCAGAATGATCAGAATTTCGTAGTAATTATTTTTTTTTGTTTTTTTGCGGCGCGTTGACATCTAGGCCATTAGCGCCGACATCGCGGGATTTTTCCCAACGAGAGGGGATAAGAAAATTCCTGCCGCCGCACAGTGGGGCCAAACTACTTTTCGTGTTTCAAAAAGCCTACTGCATCAAAGCTACAGCCTCCAAATCTTAACTGATTTCAATGATTTTGAATATGAAAGTTAATAAAATTTAGTTTTTTGTTTCTCCTGTTTATTAAATTACGTGTAAATAATTCACAAACTTTTACAATCAAACATAAAATAATACTTTTTTTTTCATGTAACTTAATATCAGCAATGATATCGTTTAAATTAAACAGTCAAACCCTGATTAGAGTTATAAATCAAAATTTATTATCAACTCATTCAAAAATCACATTATTTCAATAATTCTCTTTGTTGAATTATGATAAATTTACGTTTTAAAGACGTCAGTCTGATTTTATCCAAGTCTAATCAGGGTTTGAATGTTTAATTTCAACGACATCAGTGCTGATATTAAGTTAGATGAAAAATAAAGTATTATTTTATGTTTGATTGTTAAAGTTTGTGAATTATTTACACGTAATTTAACAATCAGTGGAAACAAAAAAAATCAGGTCTGACAAGGATGTTCTAAATTTTATTAGCTTTCATTAAAAAAAAAAAAAATCATTGAAATCGGTTAATAATAAAAAAGGTTAAATAGCCTTTTTGAAACAAGAAAAGTAGTTTAGCCCCACTGTGCGGCGGCAGGAATTTTCTCATCCCACGGCTCGTTGGGAAAATCCCTAGCTGCACCCTGGATGTCGGCACTAATGGCCTAGATGTCAAGCCGCCGTAAAAAGCACACACACAAAAAAAATAAATTCCTCCAACACAAATATAATTACTACGAAATTCTAATCTAGTTTTATTGATTTAAATTAATTATTTTAATGCCTTTATAAAGTAATTTAATTTGATTTTTTCTTCAAACTTTCTTAAATCCAAAACTAGGTGGAGCAAAAATAGTTTAGGAAATGTTTATTAAGTTTTACTGAAGCTTAGGTCACGTTGATAATAAACTTTTCTGAAAACTTCAAAAACAAAAGTGTGTTTTGCTCCATTCCTATTAAGATTTTAGGCATTTAAAGGTACTTTTTGTAAAGTAAATTTAATACTCTACAACGTTTATATCAACTGCTTTTTTTGTTGCGGGCATAATTTCTACGTTATTGGTAGAAAAGTGACGAAAAACAAGCGTTTTATCGGTTTTTCGGAATTTGTTACTCATTGGTGCGCTTTAGCGAAAAAATGACTGATATCAAATCGACATATAATTCAATTCTCTACAATAATCCGTCATAAAAATAACCCCTTTCCATTGGAGATTCCAGAGTTAGGGTGTCTGGAGAAGAACTGGAGAAAGTTGAGAGGTCGTGTATTAGGTCCACTGAAAGTACATTCGACCACGTTAGGACCCACCAAGTTTCGTTTCTAAATTTCAAAAATTGTGCAAAAAAAGGGGGGTATCAATCGAGTTTTGAACACCCTGTATATAATCTACTTTGTTTAAGTAGCAATTTACCTCACTGATTTTACAATTACATTAAGATCTCTTTGAGAGATAGGAGTCTAAATAGACATTTCGCAGTTGCTTTAATGAATCGCACCGCATTATGTGCTAGAGCCAATTATAAAGTTTTATAAGATCCTCGAGAAATTACTCGGCTCAGGGAGCATGTTACTTAGCTGTGACGGAGCTAAAATATATTAGTTAGGATGTTACGAGTAATAGAGGTGTATTTTTAATTTTTACTGCATTTTGTAAAGAATATATATATATATATATATATATATATATATGGGCCACGACCCTTTAGCACGGAGAGTTAAGTGCTCGCGCCTTAACGCTCACGGCCACCGGGCCACCTATATATATATATATATATATATATATATATATATATATATATATATATATATATTTATTATTTATTAGTTTCCTCTCTGCAGTAACCCTGCAAAGAGGCCGTTTATTTTGTGCTACACGTTCCAATACATAATGTATATCACATGTATTTTATAAAATTTTGTCATCAAATGTTCTTAGATATATTACATTAATGATTTAACATTAAATAATTAATAACTAAATTTAAATAATTAGAAAATAAATATACATAAAATAAATATAATTTTATATATTTACATAATTTGTTTGTTTACATTTTTTATTATTTCAATTGTCTTTTAGAGGCATCGATCGTCTTTAGAGTAAGGCATGCTCTCTTACAAAAATCTCTGAAGCTTGAATAGTGTTTATTAAACAGCTCTTTTTCTGTAATGGGCCAGTTTTTTATATTCTTTTGAATTGTTTTTCTCTCTTCTATGAGTAACTTACATTTGTATATAAGGTGCTGTGTTGTTTGTGGTGTTGTGTTGTCGCAAGGGCATGCCGAGCTGTTAGTTATCTTTAGCTTGTGTAAGTATGTGTTTAAAGATCCGTATATATATATATATATAATATATATATAATATATATATATATATATATATATATGTGTATGTATAGGTATATATATTCCTTTTGAAACTTTTTCTAGATGTTTGACATCTAACAAAAAAAAAAGAGTATTTGAATTTTTATTACGTTTGGACTAGAAAAAATATATTTTAGTAACAGCCATGAAAAGCTTAGGATTTTCGTATATTTCCTTAATATACATAAATATTCAATAACTTTTTTATTCAATAATCATTCAAATAAATTTTCATTGAATAAGAATTTATTCATTGAATAAAGTTTATTCATTGATTGATTTTTTTTATTTAATGAATAATTAATTATTTTACATTCTTCAATCATTATTTTTATTAATTTAAAATAATATAGTTCATGGAACAACAAACTCAGATTCTTTCATTGTGCAGTAAACAATATCGCTTAAATACAAAATTTCATTAAAAGTAAGAAACATTTTAATAAACGTAGTCATTAGAAACATTGTTATAATAAATCACTTGTATTTCACGAATAATTTCAGTCAAATAAATCAATTTCATTAAAAAAAAAATATCATTCAATAAATAATTTTTATTCAATAAAAATTTGTATTTAATAAATAATTTTTATTCAACTGTTATTTAATAATGAATACATTTATTTGTTTTACTATTTATCATTGACTATACTACTGACTTTCTTGTACTTACCTCAATTCTTTATAGTCACAGTTTCGTCACCTGAGTCGCGATAAATTCAATCAATAAAATAAAATAATGAATAAAAAAAAAAGTGACATTATTCAGAATGATTTTTGCCCATTGTCCAACAATGATATTTATCTCTCTATTTCTCCCTCTACCTCTCTCTCTCTCTCTCTCTCTCTCTCTCTCTCTCTATATATATATATATATATATATATATATATATATATATATATATATATATATAAATAAGTTTAATTGTTAGTAAGCCTCTCTCTCAAATGGCAATTATAAGAAGAGACCAAGAAATATATATATATATATATATATATATATATATATATATATATAAAAAGTCCTTCACGCAGGAGGAGATTCCTTAGAAAGTTGCCAGTTTACGCTGCATTCCTTAATAATTTCTTAAAATAACCTATGTAAATTTAAAATAAAACACGAATAGTTTTTTTCTTTCGTACGAACATTTGATTCAATTATTAATTTGAGCCCCACCCACCTTCAATTAATTTATTAATGGGTACCTGCAAAGGGGAAAATCATGCGGCCGGAGAATAGTACTAACCACAACATCTCTCTAGTGTGCGTATGATCAAAAATTAGATACCTCACTGTATCTGGTCCTGTGGGCGCTTGTGGCTCCTTACGAGACTTATTTTTTTATTTTATTTTTTTTCGGCACCTTGTTTAGCGAGTTTAATTGAAAGGAAGTGCAAATAACAAAGTAACATTGTGTTTCCGGTGTAAATCCCTACGCCTAATGGTCCAATTTATTTTATTTTTACAACACATCTTTCTCTTTAGATACTCATATACCGAGTTTCGTTGCAATATAACAACATATCCGTATGGTCTGAAGATTTGAAGGAATATTTAAAAAAAAAAATAAATATTGCGACCTCAACATCTACATTCCTTTGGAAAGTGCTAAAAATATGAGAAATCATAAAACTCTGTGGTATAAATAAAATAAAATCTATTCTACTAAAAATGGAGATTCCTTTCATTTTGGGGGGCTGCAAAATAACCTTAATAAATGTAAACCTCTTCAGAATACGCCATAACTCTGATTCAGTAATTTCTTGGCAGATGCCAGAGGAAAATGAAGCCACAGCTTAAAACGACATTTGGTAAATTATATTTCCCTGGTAATATACATGACTCCTTGATCACTCTTTTGTTTGCTTTTGAGTGTTATTTTGGCAATGAATTATTTGTTATTATTCAATCAGTTCTTGTATAAATCCATTTTGATGGCTGCCAATGATATGAACATGTTAATATCGGTAAAAAACTCCTCGATTTTAATCAGCTTTATAAAAAGATAAGAGCTTTATATAAAGCTCTTTTCTTGTAATAACTCTAGTCCCAGAGTTATTTTAGTTACATAACTCTACTTATCCTCTATTTTAACCCTTATAAATGGTCTTCAACGCTTCCTGGAATAATTTCAAATAAATTACTTTATGTATGTATATATATATATCCTGTTATAGCGATATCCAAGGGGCTCGTTCATTTATATCGTTATAAGCGACCATCATTATACCCAGATTACATAACAGTTGACGGGAAGAAGGTTCGTGGAAACTATGAAATTTGTAGAATAGATTATTGACTATGTTGTGTGATGGGTATTGAAATTGTCTTTTATGATGAACAACTTTCAAGATTAAAAATAAATTCATGATAGTTTTCTTTATATTTTAACTTGTTTCAATAAATCCAACAGTTAATAATTAAAACTATAAAAAAGTTTAAAGATCAAACGAAAAGATTTTAGATTAATAATTGAAAATGATTTGAAAAGTCGTAATTGTTCTAAGAAAAATCAGATCCTCACCTCCCTCTAGGAGGCGCACGTGACCAACACTAAGGTATCCGGAATATTTCCGGACTATTTAACGCAGCGAACCGTTAGAAACTAATGATGCTTTTCGGTTTATATGTGGAATATTGTTATACCCGGTATCATTATAAACGAAATTAACTGAACTGAATTGAAGGTTTAATGTCTTCATTTACCCAAAATATTTTCAGAAGATTGAATATAAAATATTGAATATATATTAATATATTATATTAGAATGTGACATTGAATCACCCGCAAATATGTCGTAAAGGATTCAATAAGAACTGTGAATGACTATACATAAAGCTGACGGAAAGAAAAAAAAGCAAGTAAACATATGAATACTAGGGAAAAAAAAGAAGAAAATTCAGAATTTCATAAAAAAATAAACGAAAATAAATCACATGAAACCAACTGATGGGGTATACATAGGGTAGAAGCTTATTATCATTCCAAGGAGAATAAATTGTGCAGGAAAAAAAAAAGATTTTTTCTGGAATGATAAGAAGGCTGTTGCCGAATGAGGTCAGACATCAGTTGGATATGACTGTACCATCCATTTCATAAGTTCATATTTCATGTGCTCAATTTCATTAAATTCTTCATGGATGAAAAAAAACAAAATAAATGAATGAGTATTGCTTCGGATCTACGAAGTTGACGAGCCTTAAAGATATATATATTTTTTTTTTCATAGGAACAACCCTCATATAGAAAATGCATTAATTTTACTGGAATTGGAAATAACCAAATTTGAATTCATTCAGTTAAAAATTTGTTTTGAAAGGATTGGGTTACACTTGCAAATTGCCTATGAACTGAGCCCAAAATAACTTTATTTCTAGCTTTTACATTACTGAAGACTTCAGTGTTTGAGATTTACGTTCTCGCAGACATACTGGCAGAAATGCACTCACTTTTAATGGCTTCTGGAAAGCCTGTTTATAATAAACGTCAAAGTTGTTTATACCTCGCGAGCTGTTGAGTAGGTGCGAAGGGGAGATGGCGCATGGAGGAGAGGGGGGTTATATAAGGGATGAGAGGGGAGTAAGGGCACTGCAGTGATGCTGGACCTCCTTGGCGGGCTGAGGGGTCTACTCAGGATCAACAGGACGGATGGTCTGGTCCTCTGGCTTCATTCCAGGGCCACTTCCGCGGTTCTTGTCTCTTCCTGTGTAGTGTTGGGAGCGAGACAGCTGGTCGGGAGTCCGTTGGAGTGCATACACACTAGAGACGTGCCGGCTGCAGTACTGGAAGCATGGTGTTGGGTGCATTCCACCTACTCCTTGCCTTCACAGCTGAAAGCGAGGATCGGTCAGGAAGTCTCCTATCCCGGGGTCGGCCCTTCGGGAGGTTCTGCAGAGAGGAGGCTACACAGGTTCTATCAGTGGGTTCCCTTCTGCCTATTCTCACAGGTTTGAACATTTTTATTCAATCCAAAATAAGGTAATTAAATGTACACTAACTACTGCGCCACGATTTAGGCTAGCGTCCCTAAAGTACCATTAGGTCGACATAAATCTATTGATAAAAAATTCACTTTCATCAAATGTTCATTTATTATTATATATGTCTATGAATTTATTTAGGTAAGAGGTTTTATACACACACACACACAAAAAGTGTTGTGCATTTTTTAATACCTTTTTTTTAAAAGTTTATTAAATATAGCGTTGAAAAACAGTCCTCTCTAGAATGTTGTATCAACAACAATAATACTCGCCAGGGAGGAAACCTGAAACGGAATAAAGAATAGATATAATATATATATATAATTTTTTATTTATTTAATCTTCGAGCGCTATGACTGATGTTATTCGCTCGTTGATAACTAATATGTCATTATTCATATATATATATATATATATATATATATATGTATATATATATATATGTATATATATATATATGTATACATATATATGTATATATATATGTATATATATATATGTATAAAATATATATGTATATATATATATATATATATATATATATATATATATATATATATATATATATACAGGGTGTCCCAGTATATGTGTCCACCCCCTTTTCCTCCTAGAGTTGTTGGAATTTTGATATGAAACTTGGTAGGTCTTAGTTATGTTGCATGAGGTTTCTTTTGAAGGTTTAGTTGACTTTGTAACATTCTCCAGTCTTTCTTCAGCGCATCTAACTCTTGATTTTCCAATGGCAGCAGGTATTTTTTATGACGAATTCTGATAGAAAATTTAATTTTAAGACTAATTTATTCCGAGACATCTTTTGATCCGACGCACCGTTTGCGCGTAAAACGCAAAAAACTGAAACATATCGCCCTTTTGTAGACAAATTCCAATTTATCACTGAAACCAAGCCTTTTACGTAAAAACACCTCGATACAAACGTTGTAGCCTATTAATTTTCCTTTCAGATGATACCATGATCTAAGTTGTAGGTTTAATATTTAACGGGATATTATGAATGAAAAATTTACCTTAAAAGTTTTAAAAAATAACAAATCAGAAAATCTATATGAATAGAGAAAAGTAGCTGTCATAAACACTAAAAAAAGAGTACTTATTTACTGTATAAAAAAAGTAAATACAAATTATTATAAAACAGAACAGAATAAATTTCTTTTTGCATATGAAATATTATTTTCATAGAACTAAAAAAAAAAATTTGCCTTTCATTTTTTATTTTCATTCATAATATCCCGTTAAATATTCAATCTACAACTTTGATCTTGGTATCTTCTGAAAGGAAAATTAATAGGCTACAACGTTTGTATCGAAGTGTACGTACAAGGCTTGATTTCAGTGATAAATAGAAATTTGTCTACAAAAGGGCAATATGTTTCAGTTTTTTGCGTTTTACGCGCAAACGGTGCGTCGGATCAAAAGATGTCTCGGAATAAATTAGTCTTAAAATTAAATTTTCTATCAGAATTCGTCATAAAAAATACCTGCTGCCATTGGAACATCAAGAGTTAGATGCACTGGAGAAAACTGGAGAATGTTACAAAGTCAACTAAACCTTCAAAAGAAACCTCATGCAACATAACTAAGACCTACCAAGTTTCATATCAAAATTCCAACAACTCTAGGAGGAAAAGGGGGTGGACACATATACTGGGACACCCTATATATATATATATATATATATATATATATATATATATATATATATATATATATAGTTATAATGGTATCGTCCCTGCCATGTCAAACTATCGAATATGAAAAATCTCGTTTTTAGATTCGGGACTTTGCTCTGGGATTGTGGACGAGTGCTTGTCGCAACTCTAACCCCTTTAACGCCTTAAATAAAGAATCGAATAAGGCCATGGTTCAATATATTACTTTGTTATAGGAACGAACATATTCTGTCCATTGGGACAGAATATGTTCGTTCCTATTTTGCTCTGATTTTCATATTCGATAGTTGACATAGTAGGGACAATATGATTGACAGAGCCCACCATCACTTAGCATATTAAAATAAATACTGAATTCTCCAAATCATTATAAATTGAAAATAAAATACGAAATAATTTTTTTGTCTCTTTGTAAGTAGGGAATAAAATGTGCCCAAGGATGATAAAAGAAGTCAAAAGCTCCTCTTATGGTCCTGTTATTAGTTATTGATGCTTTAAGGAAAAGAAGATTCATTTCTAATTAAATCATAAAAAAGCAGAGGGCTTAACGTTTTCAGAGAAGAAACTGCCTTGGTTTAAAAAAAGAAATAATATTTTATATCACACTTTACAAAAATAAATTGATATTATTTCTGTTAATCGTTTTGAGTACTTTTGCTTATTTCTTAAGAAAATTGTTTATTCCTTATGATTGGTGTTTGAATAATTACTCTTTATTAGTGTAACACTCAATGTAATATTGATTTATACATTAAGTTTTCTAATATATGCTAATTGGTTGGAGGTGGTTATCTTGATAAATGTCTCAGAAATAGGAGCTGTCCATTTAGCTAATGCATCAGGTGGTATATGCCGCAATGTATCCATGGAATTTTCCATCTCTCTGCTTAATAGCTATCATAAAGTGCTATAATATTTGTAAAAATTACAAATCACCACATAAACAGGGTGCCTACTGCACGAAAAAGTCACGAAACTGAAAATAGGGCACGAAAATCACGAAAAAGTCATGAATTTTGAAACCATATCACGAAATTTCAGTTTTACCGGTGTCTAACGTAATGCCGGGACTTCTGAGCATTCGTAATTCTCGCAGTTTTTGTAAGGCGACGCAATTTTATCTGCCTCTCCCACCACCTTACTCTGTTTGATTCCTTTGTTTTAGCATTTACACATCAATTATCCATTATTTACATATATGCAGATTTAAATATTGAAATTCTGTACAAATTAATTAACTAAATTATGTACTTTGACAAGAAATATTTAGTTACTAATATTTTTAGAATTTTTGAATTCTGCTACCATTGTCCAATATTTTTGAGGCTGATTATTCCGCAGTCAGTCTAAAATGTTTGGTATCGTTTCTTCAATTTTAAATATAAGAGTAGCAATCATAACAATTTCGAAGACAATGGAAATTTAGTTTTTTTAATTTTTATTACAGTATTATATCACAGTTATTAAAAAAAAAGGTCAGAAACCTATAGTCGATTTTTTGCAATTCATTTTACGTATTCTTATTATTTTTGAAAAAGTGAATCCTGATATTTTTTATATTATGCTAATCTAAATGATAATTTCTTACAGGTGATAATGCATATAGCCGAAACGTTAAAAAAAAAGTGCACAAAATAAAAACGTTGAGGTAGCCGATCGAATAAATGTTTTTTAAATATTTTAAGTAAGTTAATTATCGTACTTCTTTTATTTGAGGGAAATTCAACTACTTGGGACATATTTTGACCTGTATTTAGGTATATTACTATATAGTTAATAAAAATACAACATGTTAAACAATACTACATTAAAAGATATTGAGAGTAAAATAACAAACAATAAACACATTATATTAAAAAAATAAAATATTTTAATTATTATTACACTTAACACTTTGATCTTAGCCAATAGGCCGAGAAGCGATTTTATTTTTCTTTAATATTATTTTAATTGTTAAATAATACAATTTTCACTTTCTCCCCGGTTTCTTGGAAGACTTACCTCAGTGTGCTTTTTGTCCACGATACGAAGCACTTAATAAACAAATAAATAATTATTATTATCATAATTTTAATTTATGATGTTCTATATCTCAGGTGAATGGCATCAAATTACACTTCTGTGATTGAGTGATGCTGTTCATAGTGATTTTTGCTGTACCAATTTAGTGATGTTAAATAAGAAATATCAAAATAAGAAGAAAAAAAATATAAGTTATAAACAAAATAAGAATAAATAATATACATATAGGTATATTAGGGTGGTCCAAAAAACTCAAGTTTTTTTTAAGATACCTAGGGACCCTCCCATTTTGTTACATCTAATAAAAGAATAATCTTTGCAAAATCTTAGCTCTCTAGAAGATATGGAAGGTAGTGCTCAACAACGCACAGTGGGGTATATGACTGATATTCTTGGCCAAAAATATTTCTGATGCTCAATTCATTTTTTTTGATTATATAATCAGAAATGATGGTCATATATGATTTTAGTAATGGGTTTTAAGGCAATAATATGATTTTGTAGTTTTAAATAATTTATAATTGTTAGGTATAATACGTATATATCTAAGAAGTTACTATAAATGTTAACAGATTACAAACACAATCACACAGAGATACGCCTACACACACTCACCCACCCACATGCACGCACGCGTACACGCACACGCACACACACAGACACAAAAAGTAATGCCAATTTTTAATAAGCATCCTTGTATTTATTTTCACGGGATGGGAGCTACCTTTTTTTTATATCCTTCAATATATCACCAGCTTGAGGATTACTTTCAGAATTGCATTTATGTAGCATATAGCAATTCCACTGCCGTCTGTAGTAGCATGTAACTTTTCACTTTTACTGTCTTCGAATCCGCTCACTGGATTCTTCGAATCTAAAAAATTGTTGCCAATGTCTCATTTTTGCCCTTGGTAACAATAATGTACCCTGAAGCCACACTTCATTTTTTTTTTTTTTTTTTTTTTTTTTTTTTTTTTTTTTTTTTTTTTTTTTTTTTTTTTTTTTTTTGTACAAAAATATCTTCTTTTTTATGCACTTGCATCCATTTTTATTTAAAACGAGAAAATGTGTGTTTAATTTAATTTATTTGTTTTTCTTAATAATTGTCATATTTTAACAAAGAATTCTGGGCAAATTCAATTTTTTTTTTTAGCCATTAGCACATGTAGTTGTTCTTTATAATCAAGTTTTTTTTCACCCATGATGTTAAATACATTTTGTCTAGTCATTATTTTGAGTCCGGAAAACAACAAACATAAGAAATGTATTCATGAACTATGATATTAACTGGTATGTACACGCACATCCGCGCGAATCCGCGATTTCTGATTATTTGTTCTTAAAGCTGAATACTTCCTTTCAATGGCGATATAAAAACAACAGGTTGGAAATGCTTGGAAGTATAACAAAAACCTTCGGGTTATGTCAAATTTGACTTTAAAAAGGCCAAAAGATTTTATATTTCCTTTTGTGGTTAAACTAATTAAAAAATGGCCTAATTATTGCTAAAAATCAATAAATGTATGCTCCTTTATCTGCCTTAGAGTGCTCCATTGCCAAAATTGCTATAAAAATTCCAAACTCGCGAAAAAATTAATTTTTTACTGAGATGAATATACGGAGTAGAGTTAACAAGTCAGTGGCTTATTAAAAACCGGAGATTTTGTTGTGGTACACCTGGCTTACAGACAATGTCAGTTCAAAAATTAGCCTTAAACGTTGTGCACAAACTATTCAACTATTTTTAGCACTAATTCATTTTCGTCTCGGATAACTTTTACAAAATGGACTTTTGGCCAGCTTTTCAGGGCAAATACCCCACTGTGCAACGTTTAGTTTTCATAAATTTCTATAAAACACTTAAGTTTAGAAAAATTTTGATTGTTTATTTTTCAGGATTCAGGAGTTAACAAAGCTGTTGATCTCTTTATTACAGTTGATATTAAAACTTTTCAGCATTTTCAACGTGAGAGTACTGGAATGTAAACAAGTTAAAAAACATCTCATATTTGTTACTTTCGGGTATTTAACGCCTTTTTTGTTTCAGGTCTGTTAAACCGCGAAATTTCACTTAGGAAGTTCATTGTAGTT
Source organism: Gonocerus acuteangulatus (assembly GCA_946811695.1). NCBI lineage: Eukaryota > Metazoa > Arthropoda > Insecta > Hemiptera > Coreidae > Gonocerus > Gonocerus acuteangulatus. The sequence goes on from OX328125.1 coordinate 73,117,168, forward strand.
TATCAATTAATAGAAACTGAAATAAAGAAATGAGCCAGAGAAAGTATCTAGTTTATTCTTTGAAAGTTTGATTTTTAGTTTGAAATATATTTCAATCAAAATGACAGCGCTTAAGACGCGTCTGACCGGCAGTGTTTGCATAATCAGTATTAAGGACTTAAAATATTTAATAAAGAAGAACCAACTTCCTACAACAAAAGAAGATTTCACTTTTTTGAAGTGAAAAAAAGACAGTGAGGAACACTAGTCAGAGCACAATTGAAGAATTGACTGTTGAAGTTTGGAGCAAAGCCCTAATCCCGACTAAATACACCAAGGATTCGATTGAAAAACTTGAAGGTGTGCTATATTTAAAGAAAAATAAAGGCAGAAAAGAAGAAAAACAAAGAACCAATTAGCAATCATTTGTAGGCAAAATCGGAAAACTTTTTGACATTGCTCATTCAGATGTTCTAAAAAAAAAAAAAAAATCAGTCCCGTAACAGGCCAGGAGGCCCCTGAGGGGCAGATACTATAGAGTTATCTGATTCATGGCCATACGGCACACTAGGGAGATAGTGTGGTCAGTACTATGCTCCGGCCGCCTGACTTTCCCCTTGGCCGCTTCGACTGCTAGAGTCATTAGCACCCAAGGTACCCATTATTAAATTAATTAAAGGCTGGGTCAGCCTAGGAACGGCCAGGGAGGCCGAATACAACCCATGAACGAAGATACTAGAAGAAAAAATCTTTAGTGCTTGTTCGGGATTTGAACTCAGGCCTCCAGCTTATTAGTCCAGTGCTCTACCACTGAGCTAACCTCGCCCCCTCAGATGTTCTAATTCTCATAAAAATACAAGAGAACGATTTTTTAACTGGCCAAAAAACTAAGAGAAAAACGATCATTTCATGTCAAATCAAAGAGTATATTAAAATAGAAGAAAGATTTGAAAAAGAAGAGGAGAGAAGTGAAAAGTCAGTTTCTACAGCAAAATCTACGTCTTCTTATGTTAATCCACCAGATGATGACTTAAATGATTGCTCCAGTGCTAAAAGCAGTTCTGAAAATGCTTCTGATGATGAATTATATCAACCTTTGTTCAAAAAAGAGTTAGAAAAAGTTTTAGGTGGCAAGAGCGAAGATCTTTCTGAACCCCTTTCTTTTTGGCCCTTGGAGCCACTTCCAAAGACAAAATTTAAAGACTTAATTTTTATTATGGTCTTCATTATAAAATGTACTTATTTTTAACATGGTTTCTAATGTAAAATAATCAAATAAATTTAGGTTTTTGTATCCTAGCACGTCGTGTAATTTTTTCAAAAATTGTAAAAAAAATCCCATTTTCATCTTTTATAGCAGCATTGAACACTGCCTTCCAATTGACTTATAACCTTGAAATTTTGGCTCCTTACTTCTTTTATCAAATAGAAAAGAATTAGGGGGTCCCTTGGCTTTTACATTCAACTTGAGTTTTTACCATAGGATTTTGGACCACCCTAAGGTATATGTTTAAATATGTATATAAAAAATAAATTAAAATTAAAGATTTGTTTATGTATAGTATGGAAATGTTATAGTTAGTATGTTTATTGTAGACACGCTGCATTTTTTAATTCCCTCCTGTACTCAAATTAAATAAACACAAGTGCCAGGGTATATAGTTGGGAGCCAAGAACAATATTGTTTGGGACATATTAATTCGTTTTAGATAGGCTTTCTTTTGGCTAAATTAATAGAACTTTTGGTTAAGTAACTATCCACCAACCTTTGGGCTTTAGGATGATTCAGAAGCTTGACTAGTTCAGCCTGCCAACTACATTTAAATATGCTAAGAGCTGTAATAAAGCTGGCTGTGCTTCAACGCTTTACAATAGCTGGTGCTAAACGGATATTTGGCCTCGTGCCTCGACCAATCGAAGGTATTTCAAACGGTTGCATTGGCCTCATTTTTGAACGGTCATTCGACCAATTGACATGAATACAACCTGTCATCGCCTCACAATCACTGGTAAACTAATTCTAGATCATGGAGACAGTATCAGAAGTTCATATTAAGGTGTTCAGAAGAAGAATAGTATCAACTAAATGGAGAATAACAAGTTACTAAAGGATTTTTTTTTTTGGTTGAGTTTAAGGCGTGTCAACCGTTGGGGTCATTAACGCCAGTAGAGTTTAATGGTGTATACATAATGATGTTAGTTGTAATTGTCCATGTTGTAATTACTTTGAAGTAAGTCAGTAGATATAATCGGTAATGTTACTAAACGTTTATGTTCTCCTTTTACCTAGGATGATAACAGAACAGCTGTTACCGTACTGCATCTATTACATAAAATTATTTTTAGTTGAGGTTAATTTAAACTATGATGGCAGACCTTGAATTACTAGAAATAAACTGTGAATTTTTTCCTCATAGAGTTTACGCTATACTTACCTGGTGATGGTCCATCCAAGGTAGAAGAGAAGCTTTGGTAAAAATGCAGTTTCCAGCCCTCAAAACCGATTTCTTTCAAACTTTGCACAATAACGTATTTTGATGCACTAAACACGAATACGATAAAAAAAAACGTCGGATTTAACTAGGAAAGAAGTTATTAAGCACTTAAGTTCCACTGTTGTGCAGGTTATGAGAGCTAATGTAAACAACTAAATTTGTCAACATACGCATGCGCGGGTATGGAAAAGTTCGTAATAAGGAAGTTTAATTGAAATTTACCATAAATTATCGAAATTCATCAGCAGTTATTTATTTACAATCATTTTTTTAAATAATTAAACACTCCTCACATTTCTTGTTTCGTTCATGAAAAGTATTATATATCAGAAATCCCTTAATAATTTGCTAATGCCTTTATAATTATCGTTCTAATTCGCGCCTATCGAACTTCAATTGTCAACAAGTCAATTGTCAAACAAATATTTTGATGCTAAACAGAAGAACATTTAGATGGATATTTAGCCGAATTTCTCTTCAAACGCGCTCATAAATATGAAGAGCGTTTAAAGGCATTTTTCAGTGCGATTGGGGATTTGTATCCACCGAACATCCAGTCTCAAGAAGAAGAAGAAGAAGAAGAAGAAGAAAAAAGCTAAAAGAGATGTCTTGGAGGATTAGAGGAATGTCTAGGAAGACTTTAAGGGCATACGTGCTATGCGTTTCCGCTCGCTCCGCTACGCTCCGCTCGCTCAAGAAAATAACAAAACCCCAGTCAATCCAACTCGCTAAAATTAATAGAATTCTATTAATTTTAGCGAGTTGGATTGACTGGGGTTTTGTTATTTTCTTGAGCGAGCGGAGCGTAGCGGAGCGAGCGGAAACGCATAGCACGTATGCCCTTAAGCGACAGGTGACGACGGGTGAGGATGCCCTTAAAATTAACAATATCTTTGAATAAATGGTTTCTGAACATTTCAAATGAGAGTTCTCTGTTTCCCAATGTTACATATCTGCGCATGCGCGTGTTTACAAATACGCTGATGCCTAGTTTTATAACCTTCCTAACTTTAGTGCTTAATATTATAGTCTATTAATTTTAGCGAGTTGGATTGACTGGGGTTTTGTTATCTTTTTGAGCGAGCGGAGCGAGCGGAAACGCACAGCACGTATGCCTTAAAGTCGTAATTTATGCCTTAAAGTCATCACAAATTTAGTTGTTTACATTAGCTCTCATAACCTGCACAACAGTGAACTTAAGTGCTTAATAACTTCTTTCCTAGTTAAATCCGACGTTTTTTTTTATCGTATTCGTGTTTAGTGCATCAAAATACGTTATTGTGCAAAGTTTGAAAGAAATCGGTTTTGAGGGCTGGAAACTGCATTTTTACCAGAAGCTTTATTCAATAAACAAATAAAGATTGCTGCACAAGTCTATTGGGAAGGCTACACACACAGCCTGCTAATCATTCTTTCGAAAATTTATTGAATTGATTTTGAGTATGTCTATTAATTTATTTTTGAGTGTTAATTTATTGGAGGGAAAGAAAAGGAAATTTGGTAAGATTATATTTAAAAATGAATCTATAAGTAAACTTTTTTAGGGTGAATTTGGATTTTTTTTTTTTATAATTTACAAGGTGAACAAAACATAATCTTCGAAAGAATGATTAGCAGCTGTTCAGCTCCCAAAACCTTGCACAGCCACCTTACGCAGCAGCATCCCCAGTCAGAACACTTCTTGGTAATTCTCTCAAATATAACGGGTGTTTCCAAATGACATCTTGGAAACATAAATTTTTAAATTCTAATGTACATTTATTATTAACAACGAATTTTAACCTGTACTGGTTAAACTCCGGTTACTGGTAACCTATAGATTACGAGTTATCTATCTATTCTTAAACTGCAAAAAATTATTTACATTATTTAACACAACCAAAAATAACTACTTATCTAAAAATAAAATGACATTGGTGATAGTGCATTCCTAGAGCGAACATTGAGAAGGGAGGGGTCACATCTTAGGATACTGACAGTTTCCTGTTGTGGCGCCTTAAATATTTCTTCTCTTTGAGATTTTATTTTATTTTTTTCACGAAGGACCAAAATCTGCCAATAACTGCTCCTATTCCTTTACAAATGTTGACATTTTGTAAACCAAAGATCACGAAAAAACCGACCTTGCAAATTTGGATGAGTTCATTTATATATATGGAAACGGCTTAAGTCTAAGCGTAGGCTGGGCACGAAGGGATCGTCCCTATAACTTCGAGTGGGCGAAGTTACTTTTCTACTCAAGTTAATGTAAATTACATGAAAATGTTCCTTCCTGGGAGTATGCCTAGATGACTTTAAATAAGCGACGGATTTCCCCGAGAATCTGGAAGTTCCATCTTTTTTGGCGTCGAGAGTGATTAGAGAATAATTTGAATAAGTCCAATTGGTAGCGCCATTTTATTTGAAGATCGGCATTCCTGGATCATTTGAATTCCAATGAAGTAAATTAAAACTTGTATTTAGAATTTGTGTCTTGAATTTCGAAGGTTCTAATTGACATTTTCTTCTGGAAGTCATTGATGAATTCATAAGTTTTCGAAAGGTGCTTTCATTCTATCGCTTTTCTTACAATTTTTGAGAAGAATGGGTTCTAAAACATGAAATTTTCTAGTTGGTACTTTCGGAAGGAAACGCACTAAAAAAATGATTACTTGTCTATCAGCACTCTTGGACCTATGAGGTCTTAAATGTTGACATTTCTAGTCGTCACTCTCGAATTGTGTCATCAAGGCACCACTACAGGATATATTGTGCACCGATGTAGGCACCTGAATGTTTTTCTATTTTATTAAATGTACTTTAAATGGCTAAGTAAGCTGTTCTGTTTTTAATTTTATCTAGTTACTCACTCAATTATCCTCGGCGTTTAAAACTGGAGAAAGGCTAGTTGTGCTGGAGGACTACCAAACTATTTTTAACTACTAGAACTAACTACCATCTTCCACTGTATACTATTTCTGGCATAGCCATGTTAAGATTTACCGCCCTCTATTTTACAGTCTGGAGAAAAAATTATTCCGTTATCCAGCCACGCAGTTGCAATATCCTTCAGATTTCGGCTCTTATGTTCTTAAATGTTCCTCAAAGAAGGTCCTATTTCTAAGTCTGAATTCTATTTCTGATGTCATTTTCCGAGTCTTTTACATTCTACGTTGATAAACTATAATACTATAATGATAAGATACTTCAGGAGTAATACTGCCTTGTGTGATCAAAATCAAAGTAATTTTTTCCAATTTATGAATAGCAAATAAATAGATATTTTTCAATTCTTTATGCAATACTTTTTATAACGGATGTTAAAGTATCCAAAAATAAATAAATTTTACTTCTTCAAAAACAAAATGGTGCCAGGAAGGAAACCCCTCCTTTTCACGGGCGATAGTCTGCAGGCGGCAATTTTTAATCTAGGAAAACAAAAATTGAAATAAGAAGGTAAAAATCTAGTAAAGTACTACGAGTTTTAATTTTTTCGAAAATGGTGAACCATTCTTCATTTTATATTAACAAATTCGTCATAAATTGGTCGTAAAATCGTTATAATTCAATGAATCGAAAAACTCCTATTTACTTTACTAAAAATAATCATTAGGAAGCTGCAGTTAAAGTGTGAAGTTGATCAGGTGAAAATTGAAGATACTAGTGTATCGCCTGACTTGAAAAACTTAAGTTTGTGAAAATCGACTTCACATTTTAATATACTGAAATTCTTTTGAATTTTGTTTCATGAATTATTGTAATAAAGATAAAAAACAGAATATTTTTTTTTTAAATGTATCGGGACAGAAATTTAAAAATTAAATTTTTAACACATTTAAAAACTGCTCCGGTACATAAACAATCTTGGATATAATTTCTGATTAGTTAAAGAAGCATTTAAGCCCATACAAAGCGGTAATAAAAAAGTTAAGCGGTAGATTTACCCCGTAATACATTCTCTACTTCAAACTTAATCAAAATGTATTCATCCTTGTTTGAATGAATGTCAAAGGTGTCAAAACATTTTCAACTTCATCCGTAGTTTTTGAGTACCGGAATCCAAAATTCTAGTTTCCACTTTTCTCCAATAACAATTAAATATATTGCTTCGAAAGTGGTTTCATTCTATTTCCCATGAAAAAATAGCTTGATAATGTCCTCATTTTGGAGCTTTACTTTGATGATTTACAACTGAAATATTAACTTTGATTTAGACTCCCGAAATCTAGGATGTGACTGCTTAAAGAAGACACCTTGAACTCAATGCGTCCGAGATTCCTGGAGGTAAACTCAAGAGGCACTTCTGTTTAAGGTCGACAGGATGCCTCTGTTTACGTTAACTCTCTGTGGGTTTGTTGATTTTTCTTTGTCCGCATCTAAAACAAGTTTAAGCCGAGTCCCAAACATCTTACAGATGAACCACCTTTCTCAATATTTATTATGGTTAAAGTCAATGAAAAAATATTTAGGGGATTCGCTTTATATTTGATTAGTTTGTTTAATGGATCTGTTAAAGACTACTCATATCGGTATTAAACCAATCAATATTAACACCAATTAATATCAAACAGATTTATACGAAAAAAGTCCAACGCTCAGGAAATGCTTTAACCTGACTTTTTTCTGTACAATACTTATATTTTACAATAGTATGAGCAAAGAAGTATTCAGTTTGGTTAATTACTTTTAGAAGAGGAATTAACACAGAGTTTTGAACTATTTATATATTTTGTCAAGTATCTTGTGAATTGTTGCGAAATCGTGTCGAGTGTAATGTAGCCGCTGAAAAGATTAATATGATTTCTACAAAAAAGATTATTAATGCAATTCTGACAAGATCATATCGTCGATACAAATGCAAAGTATCGAATGTGAAAAACGCATTTTTCATTTTAAATCTTTACTGATTGCTGTTGGACTGATGGATGGCAAACTCAGAAAAATAGATAGAGAGAGATGGGAATCTAAGTTCTCATAGTGAAAGGAAGATGTAACCACTGTCAAAAGTTCGAATCTGCCTACTATTCGACTGCCTAAAAGCAAAGCAATAAATAAAAGTATTTTCACTCTTGAAAGTGGTGATTTTCATGTTCGTTAGTTTGCATTTGTATCGACGATATCAACAAAGGCTCTACTCTAAACTGTCGAGTTTTTTTCGGATATTTCCTTAACGTAACCAACATTTAAATACATCAACTTAGATGAATTTCAAATGTGTAGACAATATTACATTTGAATCCAACGATCCAACCGAAAAACTATTTTATCCACTTTTCCCGAATACGGTTACAGGTACCACCTTTGAAAATGGATTCCTACTTTGGGAAACCTATAAGAAGAGTACCTGCAAGCATATTAACTCGAAAACGTAAGCTTTAAGATTTTTTTTTTTTGCTCCAAAAACCAAGTTTCGGAGGACGGATTCTGCTGATTAACTAACTTGACCTTTCAAATTTGACGAAAGATTTTTATACCAAATTTCATCAAAATCGATTTATTTTTGAGGCAACAGACAATTATATATATATATATATATATATATATATATATATATATATATATATATATATATATATACATATATAAAGCAGCTGTTTGTATGTCTGTTCGTTATACAAATCTATAGCGTTAGACCGATTTTGACCGAATGTATGTGTGTATATATATATATATATATTAATGAGGCCATTAGCTACTTTCTTCCGAATTGCTACAAAACATTTATAAATATAAAAAATGACCATAGTGCAATTTAAGAAATTATTTATTTTTAAGGAAATTAAAATTAAAAATATTACAAATATATTATGTACGTTTGATGATTATTGTTAAGCGTTTCATTTTGGGGGTTTGATAAAGCCCAGTGCGTGTAATGGAAAAGTTTGAAATAAATGATAAGGAATGATAATAAAAAAATACATGGTCACGGCCTCCTAATGGAAGTAGTTCCAAGTTTTGATATATTTTCTACTTTCAAAAGACAAGAAGAATCGTTACGATAATGCGATATTGCCTTTAAGAACTAGTAAAAGTCCGACTCGAAGGAACGGTATCATCTTAGCGCGGTCCAATGTATCATTCATCCGTGATGTGATTTAGGAATTGAAGGTTTCAACATTTCGTCTTTGATAGAACAAAACGTACGCACCTATTACGCTTAACTCAGGAGTTTATAGATATATGTGTGTGTGTGTGTGTGTCTGGGTGGAATATAAGGAGCTTATGACACACATATATTTTGTATTTAAGGAAATTTTATTTAATAAGAGTTGATGTTTACTTTTTCGAAATTATTAATTTTCACTAACGAATCATGAATTTTGCTTCCTTGCAACAAAACTTGGTAAATATTTACATTAACTAATGAGAAAGATGGTTTTTAAAACAACCAAAATCGGCCCACTAGGGGTTTTTACTTACACTCGCTCCTAAGATATAATGGGAAGTGCTTTTGGGGGATGGAAATTTATCGTTTAACGAAACTGGCTGTATAGGATTCGAAATTCATAAGTAGAAAAGTCCGAATCACAGGTACTGTGTTATCTTACCATTTTTTCGTGACGTTCTTATCCCTAGTGCAATATGGAAAGCCTGGAATATAGTTAATATTTTGTGAAAAATTCAAATACCTACTCCAACGAAACCGTGAAAATTTTCGGCAGGACTATCTTACAGTAGTGGAAATTGCTCACACGGTCTTTTTGTTTTTCGCTCGGAAAGACCTAAAACAAACAAACAAAAATTGTTTCTGTATCTTCTTATATTGGCAAATTAATATTACTGCTAAATCAAACACACAACCGTTTGATGCAACGAATTACTTTCGAGGTTTATTAGGACATATTTGTCTGATTACATCGACCCTTTGGAGTTAGGAGGACACGCGCTAAAAAGGTAATCCCCAGAAAGAAATATTATCATTATTAATTTTAATTAAGCTGATTAAAAATCAGTCACTACTGCGTGTCAAATCTCTTAAAAATGGGTTTAAAATACATTTTTAAATAAAGTTTATATTCCTTGTTGAGATAATTTTGGACTACTGAGATTCATTAATCAGGCCGAGAGGTAGAACTATAATTAATAGAGATATCTTTAAGAAATGATGGATTCTGCCGAGATTGCCTCCAGAGCTGCGACCAGACGACCCAGATCTACCAGCTCTTTGGCCGGGCGCCATTGTTTAACTGAAAGCTGCCACAGCATCACAGGTATATATAGATGCAAATATACCAATAGCATTTTATTGGTCTAACATGGCTTGGAGGAGAACTGCTTTAAATCTCTCCCAAAGCCGTAAAATCCCAGATAACTGTTTACGACGGGGTTTTGGATCGTTTTGAGCCGGCGAATTCTTACCAAGTTCCCCTGCCTAAGATTGGTTCTTGACCTTTTGGTGAACTTCTATTTCACCAACGCCAAATAATTTATTTGTTTTAGATTCTTGTTTAAAACGTGGATAAATTTCCTATTTAAATCAACAAATAATAAGAAAATAAAAACAAATTATAAAGGAATTCAACTAAATTAACGAAAATAAAAGTCGCCAAGGTAAGAATAAAATAATAACCTATAATATATTTAAGAAAATAAAATCGACATGAATAACCAAATCAAATACAAAATTTCCAGCCACGTTCAGTGTAAAGTCTTAGGCAAAGCTCTGAAATCATCTCCCAAAGCCTCGTTTGAAAATTAATAGAACAAATATTAATTGTCTTATGATATTGTTAAACTTATTAAAAACACCTTATTGTCTTGATCTTCACCTCAAACCAAGAACTTATCTATTCAATTATCTCTTACATGACGATTCGGTAATTTAGCCTTTTATTTTATTTATTTATATTTTAACGTCCATTATTATTAACTACGAATTTAGGACGGGTTATCTATAGGTTACCACCATTTTCAAGGCAGCATAGGGCTGATGCCTTTTCTTTTTTCTAAAGAAAATCCACCACCCCATAGTGGGAATCGAACCCACGACCCTTGGCACAGAGTGTTAAGTGCTCACGCCTATTCACGGGTACCGAGTCTCCCTTCAGCCATTTTAACCCTAGAAGAAAAATAATGTAAAGTATAAATATATCATAAAACCCCAGGAATTTACACAATGTGTCATTAAGTTTTAATGAAATCTCCCGTCCTACTAACTCCACCTTCCACCCAATTGATTTAACGTTTCAAATTTAATTGTCTTACATTTGTTTTAATCGCCAAATGACCGGATTTATATTAAAAATTATACCAAATATGCCCTATTTTTTATACGTTTTTGAATATTTACAAAATTAGCTCAATAGATGAAAAGATAAAAAACAAAAATTTTTTAGGTCATAACAACCAAAAACAAGGACAATCTAACCAAAATTAATACAAAACTGTGGTATAGTTAATAATTAAGAAAAAAAAAAAGTAGAAATATTACGAGCGATTACATTGAATATCCGCAAATTGTTCAGTTTACGAGTCAACTCGTTCAAAACAAATACCTCACGACATGAATGAATTTTCAAAAGAGAGTGCCAATTGATAATTGTGAAAATGAGGGCTAACCATGATGAGATTGCTAGGACCACATCAGCGGTGTGACCAGGTCTCGTCAGTGTCTTCTGCATGGAGGCCAGTCGTAAGAACGTCTGTAATTTCCGATGTACTGTTTTTTTATATTCAACATCTCTCTAAGACTTACTATAATCATAAAATATTAATTTCATCAAGAATCATTTTCATTTATTTCTGATAGTATAAACCAAAATAAACATAATATTGCTTTATTTAACTCGTAGGCTTCCACGGTCCGAGTCATTACAAATATTATAGTCTTCTGGTATTGACCGTGTCAAAAACTTCTTTGCCGACGTTTCGCTAGTCATACTGTCAGCTTCCTCAGGGCTTAGCCTGAGAATGAGGACGTTCTTCTAGTTCTCCTGTATAAATACCCGCCTTTGTATTCCTAAGCAGGCGTAGTCTGCTCTTCCATGTCCCTGATTGGTTGTAATATTGCTTTTATTTATTTGATGTTTTTTCACTCTAGAGTTCCAATTACATTATTAAATCGAGAAATAATCCCAGTTCTGAGTATACCGTTGGAATGGTGATTAAATTTTACAAGTTTTGTGAGATTCGGCAGCCTTCACGATTTATTTTGGAACAGTAGTGATTTTCGAAAACTTGTCGCTAACCAGAAGCTCTTATCGATTTACACTTTTTGAATTCATAAGGAGGTTTAAATGTTATACTTGTGAATTAGCCATTTCATAAATTTAATGATACCTTGAAAAAAAAAAGTGTAAAAGCAGAGAAAATTGGAGTTGTACTAAAAAACAACAACACGGTTTTATCAAAAAGAACCTTCAGAAAGGCATGTATATCTTGAACAGAGTTAGATAGAAATGTGTGGTTGGTGGCTTTGAACTAGATTTTTGTCTCGTTTCGCCCCTAGGAGTATTGTCATTAACTTGCGATACGCTCTGTATAGAAACCTTAACTTACATTCATGTTTTTAAAGGCAGAATCCACGTGAGTTTTTTTTATTGATTTTTTTCAAAGATACGATGGTGTACAAATGACGGAGTGAAGCGTTTCATTTTTAGTAGCTTATTTTTAGAAAGAAATTGCTTCTAAAATTCATCCCGACAAGGAGACTTCTAAATTTGTTATGTGACAAGAAGGTAAATGTTGATGTTCTCGCATTTAAACTGAAACATCTACCGAAGTAAATTTATGCATAAGCCATAAAAATATGGGCTTTGTTTGAATAGTTTTCAGCACTCAGTATTCCTACATAAGTCGATAGAACATATCGTCGATACAAAAACAAACTAACGAATATGAAAATCAACACTTTTCAGAGTGGAAAAGTATTTATTCATAACTTTTTTTTGGACAGTCAAATATTCGGCAGATTTGACCTTTTGATAGTGGAATACTTTCCCTTTAATAGTGTGAAGGCAGATTGAATAATTTTCCGTAAATAAGTCCAGCAGAAATTATTAAAGACGGACAATGAAAGATGCATTTTTTCATATTCGTTAGTTTGCTTTTGCATATGCATGGGTTGTGGAGAAATACTCGATTCCTCAAAAAAGAATTGTTTTCGTTTTGCAGTGAATAGTTATTATTTATCAATAATCTCTTGTTAAAGTAAAATAATTTGAAAACCGAAGAATGTTTTTTTTTTCAAATAAATATGTTGAGAAGCGAACATTATTATATATGAAAAATTATTTCTTTATTTCACCATTTTAACGTCCACCTGTACATGATACACATTTTTGTGACGGGTTATCTACAGGCACGACCACGTTAAATTCCAAAAATCTTGGGGAAATAGTGGGGTGTCAATCTAGTTTTTATCATACTGTTATATATTTATTTATTTATGTAAATTTTAACGTCTATTATTATTAACTACGAATTTTAGGACGGGTTATCTATAGGTTACCACCATTTTCTAACCAGGATAGGGCTGATGCCTTTTCTTTTTTCTAAAGAAAAGCCACCACCCCATCGTGGGAATCGAACCCACGACCTTTGGCACGGAGTGTTAAGAGCTCACGCCTTAACCCTCACGGCCACCGGGCCTCCTACTGTGTGTGTGTGTGTGTGTGTGTGTGTGTGTGTGTGTGTATATATATATACATATATATATATATCTTCAACTTCTATTATTATTATTGTTGTTGTGGCCAAAAAGGTCATAAATAATTCTTCTTTCTACTTCATATATTTTATTACCCTGACTGGTTTCGAGCTTATGAAACATTAGGTCCCTAACCTTCCTATCTGTAAACCTGCCCACCATCCCTAGCCTTGTGTTGTGCAATACAAGGTTTGTACAAGTTTTGTAAATAGAAGAAAGACATGAACAGTCAATAAAAAAATGACATAAATTACTTGGTCAAAATTTTTCAGGATATTATAAAAAACTAAATAAACTAAACCTTAATATAAATACAAATAAAAACAAGTGTATACAAACAAATATAACTAATAGATTTATTTATTAAAAGTTTTAATAGTATTTAAACTGTTAATAATGTGTGTTAAACTAGTATTATGGTGAGTGTTAAGGCGTGAGCACTTAACACTGCGTGCCAAGGGTCGTGGGTTCGATTCCTAGTAGGAGTGGTGGCTTTTCTTTGGAGAAATGAAAAGCCATCAGCCCTATCCTGGCTAAAAAAGGGTGGTGACCTATACAGAACTAGTCCAAAAATCCTGATTTAATTATAATGTACATTACAATTTAAATAAATAATATTATTAAACTCTTAAGACTGAATTTTTTAAAATTAATATATTAATTCTTGTAAGAAGTACTATATTAATATTAATGTAAGAAATAATTGAGCTCTCAACAAACTCCCTAATACTGTACACTTACATAGCATTTAGCTTTACAATATACGCATATTTATAATGTGAATTGTTTGCAGTTTGTTTAATTATTTAAATTTGTACGTGCACTTGCATATAGATGAGATTTTCGAGATGGTATTTTACTGGTTACCACCCATTCGTAGGGTCGATGTGTTTTCTTTTTTCGAAAAGTGGAATTGAACCAAGGACGGTAAGTACGGAATGCGCATGCCTTAGTACTCTGAGCCATCGGGCCTCCTTTTGGTAGTTACAAGAGTTAACTTGTATCTACTGGTTTTAACTACTGTATTATGTTGACGAATGCTTCTTTTAGGAAAGAAATAGTTTATTTAAGGTAGGGATTGTCGGGGTTCGGACACTGCTACTTAATAAAACTACATTTTATCGTAAAAATGGTTTTATTGTGCCGACGTTTCGGCTTGAACTTCAAGCCTTCATCAGGGCTGTAAAAAACAAGTAGGACGGATGTAATACTGAAATATACATATATATATATATATATATATATATATATATATATATATATATATATACCTACATACACACATACACGTACATATGCACAAAACATAATATATAGAAGAACAATGTGCTCTAGAAGTGCTTATTATTATTAGGAGAACAGATATAAGAATAACAGATTACCTTAGAATAGATATAAAAATAACAAGATGGGCTTACCGATGGGAAGATTGAGAACTATACCTCACAGAGGCGGGATCATTTCTGACAGTTAATACAGGGAAACTTAGGGAGAAAGGAGTTGGTGAGGGGGGGGGGGTTCTGGACCACCCAATGGACAGAGAACATAGAAGATGAAAGAAAGAGCAACGGAAGCGGCGTCGTACAGTAAGGTGTCATAAAGTCATAAAATGTGTTAATGGAAAGGGAGGCAGGTATAAAGGGCTATATTGCAGGCGGTATAGGGAATTAGGGTGGAGTTTTTAATAAATGGAAGATGTTGGAGTAGGTAGAGGAGATGACTTCTTTATCAATTTTGTCATTAACTGGGTTATTTTCTAGGTGGATAAAAATTGATTCGGAAAGGAGGCGTCTATAAATAGTATATTTGTTATAGTTTATAGGTAGACTCGTTGTCTGCAACCTGTTAGAACTCGTTCTACTGTCAGTGTCTTCTTCCTGTGCCTGTATGTTGATTTCTGTTTCATTTAAATAAGGCTGAGAGTCAACAAACATTGGCCGATCCCGAGGCTGGTTAAAACAACTTCACATCTGGTATGGGTATGATTTAATTAGTCTATTCCTCATCGTTATATTCCTACTATCAATAGTTTAATTTCTTTGTTTGTCCACACCGCTTACCAACTGTTCATAGTTGACCTTTTTACTCCGTTTGTTAATAGGTCTTTAGGAAGATGTTAAATCTCAGGAAGGTTGAGGATGTATGGTCACTCAAGAATTCGGTCCCACGAATGATTTCCTACGTTTAATATTATTATATGGTAGTATTTATTAATTCGTTTAAATCTCTTTTATTTTTTACGGCATTTGCATCTAACTACCGGATGAACCGATTTTTGCTGGTAAACTAGCGTCTAACCTACTCGTTTAATCATTTGTTATGGGAAAGCTATTTTTTTTAAGTTTAGTTACAGGTGTTTGTTAACAAACACACTTACACGCATATATATATATATATATATATATATATATATATATATATATATATTTGGCGTTGAGGGTCTCCTCAAGGACGCCCCCATGCACTTGACATCATGCGAAGCTGAGACCCATTAAGAAATGTAAAGCAATAATTGTGGCCGAGTCAGATGCACCAAATGTCTTGTTAAAGTTGTATTAGAAAATCTTGAGAAAAAAATGACTTCGAGCGGTTTAGGGTGTTAAATATAAATTCAAGTTTTAATTAATTTAATTCATCTCATTAATAAATCAAGAGATCGAATAACTTCAATATTTTAAGTTCAGAATCAATATTTTAAGTCGAAATTAAATGCGGAATGAATTAATGTTTATATTTGAAAATAAATCGGTTTCATTGGCGGGATATAAAAAAAAAAAAAATCAATTGCAATTTTTTGAAAAACAACTGTCAAAAAAACAACTGTGAAATGTGAGTTCTTTATATATTTTTCCGTTGTAGTGGTTAAGAAAAGCTTCAAAACAATACCTCCTTTATGAAAATTTATGAAGTATTAAGGAAGTTATGGCGTATCGGCAAAAAAAGCCCAATATATATTATTATTGTTATTTCTGAAGTCACTTTATGCCAGAAATGTCCATTCAAAATGTGAAGCACCTACCCCTTTACTGGGATATGTCTTCCGTGTGTGTGTGTATATGTATATATATATATATATATATATATATATATATAAAAGTAATTTTAAGGGGGGGGGGGGTAATTTTTGGTATTTAGCATGTAGGATTGGTAAACATTTGAAGAACATTTTGTAGAAAAGAACATTGATAAGTGCAATCTTAATGGCTACAAACCTTCGGAAAGCGTTAACATAGAAGCCCCATGAGAATTGCACTATTCCCCCATGCTTGGAAATGTATAGAAATAAATATTATCGCTGAAGGACTATCCTTAAACATTTCCTCAGCTGCAAATCGTTAAAAGCTCAGCTTTCTGGAAAGCGCAATACGAGCCACCCAGGCTTACGTTACGGAAGACATATCCCTGTCAAACGGTTGGTGCTCTGCATTTTGAACGGACGTTTCTGGCATAAAGTGACTGACAAGACACCTGAATGAAGTGACAGCGACGTGCACCACCTGACCGAACAGTCACCGTCAACTATATTTACATTCCCAGGTCAGCGTTTCCTGAGGAAGCTCCTGTCATCGTATGGGCTAAATCCGAAACTCCTAGAGAGGTATGCGTTGCTTTTATGTCTCTTTATATCTACCAGAAAAGAATTATGTTTAGGACTTTGAGGCAGCATTTATTTAAAAAAAAAGTCCATTTAAGTGCGGTATATATATATATATATATATATATATATATATATACATATACATATATATATATATATATATATATATATATATATATATATAGTAGAAGAGTCGGAGTTAGTAATTTCCGATGTACAGTAGTTTTCTTCGCATAATGGGTTCTAAAATTTTACATTTCTCGAAGATTTCATTGGATTAGGTGCTCTAATTCATTACAAATTCTACATTTTCTTTTCCTGCGAATCGGAAGTTTTATTATAATTATTATATCGATATACTTAAGTGGTAATACTAACCTGAAATTTTTTTTTTACCTTTTTCACTTTTTTGGGTTTTGAGCCTAATTGAAAATTAGATTTTTCAAATTAAGTCCCGATACATTTCTAAATTAAAAACTTTTTTTTTAATCTTTACTGTAAGAAATTATGAAAAAAAAAAGAGTTTTTTTTCTATACTTTAAACTTAAATGTCGGGTTCAAAACTATGCTTTTCAAGTCGGGCGATACGGTAGCGCTTTCAATTTTCACCCAATTTATTTCAAATTTTAACTGAAGATTCCTAATGAAATTTCCTAGTAGCGATTTTTCCATTCATTGTCTTATTACAATTTTACGACCGATTTTCGATGAAGAATTGTTCACCATTTTCAAAAAAATTAATATTTCTTAAAGAGCCTACGTAATTACTAGATTCAACCTTCTTTTAAAATCATTTTAGTTTTTTGTTCTAGATTAAAAATTGCTGCCTACAGGCTATCGCCCGTGAAAAGAAGAGGGTTTCCTCTCGTCATACACGGCGCCACCATTAAGTTTTCGAAGAATCAAAACTTTTTTTTTTGTTACTTTAACATCCCGTATAAAAATCATGACGTAGAGAATTTAAAAAAAAAAGTTGGAGAAAATTAGTATGATTTTGATGACACTATGATCCCTGAAGGTCATTCCTGACCTGATTACCGTTCTCGTTTACAGAGCTCCTGCGTTACGGACGTTTTGTGTAATTCCAATACCTTTTGGAGTTTAGTAAAATTGTATTTATTTAAGTAAGGAGCCAACGGCCATAGCCACGTTGAATGCACCGGTTCCCGTAGATCACCGAAGTTAAGCAACGTCGGGCGTGGTCAGTACCTGAATGGGTGACCGACCACGTGCTGTTGGCATTATAATAGGGTGGCAACCTGTAGATAGCACGGCGCTAATAGCCAAATAGTTGATGCGCCGTTAAATACGAAAAGAAAAAAAGTAAGGCCTTCATAGGAATTCTTATTTCCTTGGTTTCAAGGAACGACCTACTTTACTTTTTCCTCATTGCCTCTGGAATCTGATTCATATCTTTAAAAAAGACCCACGGTGATTCATGGGGTTTTCTCTAACGTTAGACCGCAGCAGAAAATAAGTATTCTCCAATGACTAAATTTGGAATGTTATTACTTAATTTTGTGCTAACAGCCAGAATTTTGTACTCCAGAATTACGATAAGTGTGGGATGGATGGAAAAAATCTCAAGCCAGTCTTGAACACCATAAAAAAAAAAAGTATTAATGAATCGCCGAAAACAGTTAAATATATTTATTACCTTTTTTGACATGCCCGATCGGCCGACGGTAGTTGAAATATAAATATAAAAACAAATGTAAAATATAATTGTGGCAGCTGCACAATACAACTATTAAAATGGCGCCAAAGGCCTCAAAGGTTGACTTGCCTAATACCTAAAAAAAATAAAAAATATCACTATTCAAGTTTATTTTGTATTTAAACAAATAAACCAAGAACGCTAGGAACCTTCTGCGGAGTATGCTTAGTTATGCAATTCCTGCATGATGGACTTTTGTTGATGGTAGAGCCAAGGGAGACACACTCAAGAAGAAAATAATCGCCATTTTTCAAGAGAAGCGAAAACGATTTTTTATTAAGAGAAAAAATGAAAGTGAAATGGACTAGCAATCACCAATGGGATTATTGCCTCAAAAACTTTGTATTTTACGAAGCATATGAAACTTTTCATAGAACAGATTTAATACTGCAAAACGACCAAATTGAATCTGGTGGCTGACGAGTGTACTGGCGTTTAGACAGGTTTTTAGACTGATGGATTTATATTTAAGGAACTTAAGATTATTGGTTTTGAAATTGTTCTACTTTTAAATGTCGCGGTAGGTATATGTAAAACTCATATAATAATATAATACAGTGACAAGCAGTTTTGAGCTTCAGCTAATGGTTATAGAAGCTTATTCGCCACAAAAATAAAATGAATAAAAGAACACAACACAGTAATAACGAAAGAATGAATTTCAACTTTCACATCCAATTATTTTAGTGATTAGTAACTGCTTGATTTAAAAATGTAAAAAAAAGAACGAAACAATTTTATGTTTGTGTATTGTTATTTCATGTTGGTAATAACAACTTTTAGTATTAACTTTCTTCAAGATAATATATTTAAAAAACCGGTTGTAAAGTACGTTAATCTAACGGTTTGCTTAGGTTTTGTTTTAGGGACTCGTTTGTGGTAAGGGTACGGCTTAAATACTGGAGGAGCTGATTTATACTGGAGGACTCCTAGTCGTTGATCGGGATGGGTCTGAAACCTGTTTTTATTTGTTGAAGAAGTCAAGGAATGCTGAGATTTTGCAAAGAGAAAACAGATTTTCAGAAAAATAATATTGAACGTTTTGGCATGCATTTAGACAGTGCTTCATTTGACAATTTTTCTTTACCCGACTCATGGGTAACATTGATAAATTGATTTTAAATTTGCTTTTTGGCAGTGGCAGTAGCGTGGATTAATATGTCATAATGTGTTTGACCATTTTTAAATTTCCTTTTTAAAAACATTAACCAGTAATGGGGAAGGCACCGAGAGCTAGTTGTAGCCTGTTAATGTTCTCCTAGTTGATGTAGCCAATTACGTGAGAAATCAATATCTCCTCTATTTCACAAATTTATTTTTTATTCTAATCCATTTCAGCCTATTCAACGAGGGACCTGGTTCCTTTGACCAGGAGCTGAAACCAGCCGGGGTAGAGTGAAGTTCGTGAAATAGAAGAATTTGACTATTGGCTACATGAACTATATATAAATAAATAAATATATATGCATATATAATTACATTTCGAACGAGGAATGTTATCCTTCTGTAAATATATACATACATTTTTGGTAAGCAAGAAATAACTATAGGTTTTTACGATTTCTTTGCTTCTGACTGGAAGAGTTCTTTCATCCTAGTCCAAAGCGCTTTTAACACTGATTTATAGCTTGCATTTTCTGTCATTAAAAAGAAACATTTGCTTTTACGTCATACTGTAAAACATCCAAAGAAAAGTCTAAACTAGAAGCTAACAGTCCCATTAATTATTTTGGGATCTTCTGTCTAGTGCCAGTGAATTTTCATTATACTAAAAATAAATTGTTAAATAGGTACTCCCAAGGAAAAAATCTGATGGGGACAAAGTACACATTCCTTGTAGTGCATACCCTACACCCTATGTGTGTGTTTACACTAGGATAGTTATTGCAGGATATTTATATCAGAGAGAAATTCTGACTAATGTAAACCATATAGAATTTATGTCAGACATAAATTTTACATGGTTTCCATTAGTCAGAATTTTTCTCTGAAATAAATATCCTGCAATAACTATCCTAGTGTAAACGCACACTAACGATGGTCGTATCGACCAGCAGTAGAGATCAAGCAAGCTGTTCATGTGTCCTGTTTTAATGTGCGTTGTTAAGAACCCTTGCTAACAAGGAAGGTAACAACTAATTTTCCCAACTAATTTTTAGGTTGGGTCTTCAGAAACGCCTGATTTAGGTGTATCTTGTTCAAGACGCTTACCATTCAAGATATTTAAATTTTGTTTGCGTTTCGTGTAAAGGAAGTATTAAAAAAAAAACATTTTATTAAAAGACATGAAAAGTTTTGGGATCTTCGTATATTTTCTAAAATATCTAGAAAACGGTTTGGAAATCGTGGTAAGGGGCCGTTGGCCATTCAAAAGATTACTAACTTATCTACTAAAACTGTAATTTTTCGATGGGACGATGTCAATCAGAGAAATTAGTGCCTACGAGTGAAATAACTGATAGTTATTGCAGGATATTTATGTCAGACTGAAATTGTAACTAATGTAATGTACAAGCAATATATGTCTGAGATATATATTTCTATCACGAGTAATAAGGGTACGTTTACATATGACACTTCTCGCAGGAAATATTTTTCAGGTATCGGATATATTAATTATGATAATTATCCATCCGACATCTGAGAAATATTTCCTGCGAGAAGTGTCAGATGTAAACGCACCCTAAAACTTCTTGTGTTTGATTTTCTCAGTTTTTTAAATTGATTGTAGCAGTAATATTGCCAGTAAAACAAGATACATAAAATGAGAAACAATTTTTGGTTGTTGGTCTTTGATCTTTCCGAGCGGACGTAGAAGAGGCCGAGAGAGCAATTTCCGTTACAGGAAGTTAGCAGCGCCTAAAATGTAACTTTTTTTCAGGAATTTAATTGGAGGAGGTGTTTTCATTTTTCCCAAAAAATTAAAAATATTCATTCCTGGTTATGAAACGCGGTAAGATGACGCATTTCCTGTAAGTCAGTCTCTTTCCTTCTTGAAAGAAAAGCCAACATATTGAAAATAATACGACTCATTTTGACGATATCTAATTTTGAACTCTTGCTGCTTGTTGCAGGCCGTCCTGTTCTACATGCCCCGATGGCTGTGGAAGCATTGGGAAGGTGGGAAGATCCACGCCCTCATGATGGACCTGGATGTAGGTATCTGCAGCGAGCTGGAAAAGAGGCAGAAGAAGAAACTGCTCTTGGACTACCTTTGGGAGAATCTAAGGTACCACAATTGGTGGTGCTATAGGTACTATCTCTGCGAGTTCCTCTCCCTTGCCAATGTTATCGGTAATTATTAACTGTTATCCAATCATACTTGAAAAATGTAGAGTGACCATCAAACCACAATCAACTAACAACACACTAACAGTAAAGCACAACATTCAGAAACAAAACATATATTCTAACAAATACTTAATTAAACTTCTTTTCAATTAATTTATTACATGTTATTAAATACTGTACATCAATACACCTTGTAATATGATATAATATGAGGATTCTGTGCTCATGGCCTCCGAAATTCATCCTCGATAACGTAGGATGACGTTGAAAGAGCCTACCCAAGCTCCCTTCTGCTTCCAACCAGTGGCTGGAGTCAAAGAGAGATCGGTAAACCACAGACATTGACGCACTTGAGGGAAAAGAAAGCCATTGCCAACATTTCACTTGGTCACTCCAGCATATCTCTGGGCCACTGTCTTCTGAGTCACCTTGGTGGAGAGTGAGGATGGGTGACGCTAGATAGAGAGAGGACTTCAGGATTTAGATGAGTGGAACGTTTAGCGTGGAATCGTTGGAACATGGATAATATAACATCAATAACGAATGGGATATTGAGACCTTTGTGAAGTTTGAGATTGGAAACGTAGCAGGGAGAATTGACGATGGTTCTTAGGACATTGGATTGAAATGTTTGGATACGTCTAATCCTCGATGTTTTTGCAGTTACCCAGAGTTCTGATGCGTACAGCCAAATGGTTTGCTGATGCGCTCGTCCAAATGGGTTGTTTATGACATAAGAATCCTTATTCCAAAAATTAATCATTTAGAATTTCAAAAATAAAAAAAAGGGCAAAATCGATGCGAGTTGTCCTAAGACCAGTGAAATGTTTTTTTTTTTTAAAGTATTCAAATAGTTTTTGTATACCATACTTTTTGTAATAGTGCTTGAAAATTCGAATGTATTGTGTTTGCTCTATTGAAGGCGAAATGGCTCTCATATCACAGCTTCATCAGAATATGGGAAATGCTAAAAGGAAGCAGTAGGACTTTTACCGTTGTTTCCTATTAGAATCGCATTAAAACTGATGATCACTATGGAAAGGTATTTCATTTCCTTGGCAAAATGAAACAGTTGCCTTAAATCCATACTTAATGATCCTCGAGGTAGTAGAATAAACGTCTAGCATTCCAGCCAGCGAGGGATGATGGAACGGTTGTTTTGAAAGCACATAAATAAATTGTTGTGTTGGAAAAAAGCCTTCTGTTTGACAGATGAATAATTACCGGCTGAAAATAGTAGCGGGTTTCCTGAACCATGATAATATGATATTCAGAGATAGAAAATATCCAGGAGCGTCCTTGGAACATCAAAACTAACTCATACTGTCAGCTGTACCTGGGTAGCAATTGGAGCTTCAGAACCTTGTATATTTGCAACACAAGTAACCTTAATTACAATTAGGCTTATACGTAAAAGCTAACTTCAGGCGATCGAGCTTAATATATATATATATATATATATATATATATACACACAAATTTGAACCACCATCATTTTCGGTCCCTAGGGGTTCTGAAACGCAAAATTTTCTAGTCGGCACTTCCGGATTGCGTCATAAGATCAACCTTATAAGCAGGGTTCCTCCCTATGGAGGGAGGGAGGAACCGCGCTAAAACGTCCGCCACACAGGGGCTGCATAACTAAACACATCCTCAGAAGGTGGCAAGTGTTCACTGTATTCCAAAATAATTTGTTAAAAATAAAATAGAAAGAATGAACTCTTTATTAAAAATTAATGGGGGTTCCTAACTACACATCTCTTCTATCACTCTTCGAATAAATGTTTATAAGAATTGTTTTGGTTTAATCTATTAAGACTAGTATCCAGGTTTAATCTTTAAGACTAGATATCTTGGTTTAATCCAAAAAGTGGGTTACTTCTGGGGATTCAGAGGTTGTAATAATGATCACTTTGTACACGACATTATGCTCCTTATTAATTGTGATGTTTCCTAATGGTTCTTCATTGTTTGAAGCGTAAATATCGAATGTGCGAATCGGAGCAAACTAGGGAACGAACATATTCTATCCATTGACGAAGTAATATATTGAAAAATGGTCTTTTTCGGTACTTTATTTAAGGCATTAAAGGATAACTCTAAAGGGGTTAGAGTTGTGAAAATTTGCGATAAGCCGTATCGTCCACAATCCAAGAGCAAAGTCACGAATCTGAAAAACGAGATTGTGCATATTCGATCGTTTGACATGATAGGGACGATATGATGGTTGATGACCCCAAAGGAGTCTACCAATAATTGTTCAGATAAGAGCGGGAGGCTAAATAAAAAAAAAAAAAAAATAACTTCTATATTTGTATTGAGCAGCGGAGCTAATTATTAATTTTTATATTAATTTTCTTCCAGTTTTGTTAAAGCGACATACTACACAATTTTGGTCTTTTTCAGTGATTTTCTAGTAAATGTTACTGTTGCTGGGTGCCTTCTAATATAATGGAACATATCGCACTAGTATTTCTAAAGTGACACAACTCAAAATAGAACTCAACTGAACTGTGTCACTCTTGCCTATGTAGGGAGCATAGCATTAAGACAGGAAGAGTGACGCAAGTGCCCTTTGGTGTACAGGCTCTATAGCTAGGGTACATAGTGTTTCGATGGTTGATAAAGAGATATTTACCATGTCTTTTAGAGTCAAAACTGAGAAATTATTGATTGAATTGTGTCACTTTAGTAATACTAGTGCGATATGTTATTGTAGTAATATACTTTTGAGGGCCCAATTCGGTTATAAGCGGATACCCGGTAAGGAGGAAGGGAGAAATCTCAGTAAACCATGCTGGCTCGATGGAGTAATTGACTAATGAGAAGTATTAAATATAAGACGGTGAAAACGAGCACGTGTATCGTCTGGAAGGAAGCCTCCCAAATAGATGCACTTAAACAGCTAATAGCTCTTTATCTCCACCTCTTCATGTCCGATACGCCACGAAATCTGTTTTATGTTATCGTGAAAGAAATAACTTTTCAATTTATTAGCTTTATGATAACCGGGAGGATCGATGGCCGGTGCTTTAGAATTTAGTTCTTGTATTATATTAATATAGTCCTATGGTTTTAATATTAATCACCACTCGGTAATACTTAGAGTAAAACGATAAAATGGGGGGAAATAAAAAGTATTTTATAATTATTGGTTGACTGCTTCCGTCTTTTCGTCTGCTTTTCTCTTTTGTTGGCCCAGTACATGATTTTTTTTGCTTAATTTGTTGTTATTTTGTTCATTCTTGTAATAATGATTTGTTTAAGTCGCAATAATTCGATAAGAATTAAATAAATAATTAGTTATAGCTGTTTTTATCTCTGACAAGGTTGTGAAAAATGGAATCCCCTTTCCCATTTCTTTCGATGAAACTATAATTGCAATTACTATGCCAATTCGCACTAGATGTAGATGTGCCGTAAAAAAAAAGAAAAAAAAAAAAAAAAAAAAAAAAAAAAAAAAAAAAAAAAAAAAAAAACTATGCCAATTCCTGTAAATAAATTGCAATTACATTTTCCGATTACAATATACTACATATTTACACTATTTATATTATTTCCCGTATCGTATTGGTGCCTCCAGGGGAATATGTTTTAAATACAAGAAATTCATCCTCCACTTGAGGAGGACCTTCCTATAGGGGGGCCACGTCTAGAATGAACGAATTGAATATGTTGGAAAGTAGTCGGCTGGTCGATAATTGGATGTCATATCTTTAAAATTAATTTTCACTTCCGGAGGCCCGGTGGCAAAGGTCGTGGGTTCGATTCCCACTATGGGATGGTGGCTTTTCTTTAGAAAAAAGAAAAGGCGTCAGCCCTTTCCTGGATAGAAAAGGGTAGTAACCTATAGATAACCCGTCCCAAAATTATTAGCTAATAATAATGGGCGTTAAAATTTAAATAATAAATTTTAACTTCCAGATGAACTATTTTCATAGAGCCTTTTTTAAAAAACGAAAAACATTAAAATAACCCCCTTGTCTATTTTTTGTCAAATATTTTCAATAATTTTTTTTTTATATGTGCAATAAGAATATATTTCAGAAATTAAAATTAAATTTAAAGTTATGACATTATCGACCAGCTGACTTCTTTCTGCCATTTTGGATTCGTTCTAAACGTGGCTCTACTAGTGAAAGATCCTCACCGGACAGGCACAAAAACGGTGCGAAATATGTAGGGTAGTCAAATAAATAGTGTGAAAGTATATATTGTAGTATTATTAAACTCATCATCATAAAGAGTGATTATACAAGCGTCCACTGCTTCGGTTACCTTGTACCCACCTCTGTCTAGGTCAGATGTTTCTCATGGACCGCTTCTTCGACGGTGCATTCATGACGTTCGGGATCGACGTGTTCACGTTCCTCGAGAGCGATCAGGAGGACCGGATAGACCCCATGATCTTCATCTTCCCGAGGATGACCAAATGCACCTTCTACAAGTACGGCGTCTCCGGCGAGGTCGAGAGGCATGACGCTGTATGCATACTTCCGTTGAACGTCGTCAACGAGAAGATATACGTCTTCCTTTGGTTTTGGTTCCTCATCCTGGGAGGCTTGACCTTTCTTGTTATAGTTTATAGGTTTGTATGATTCAGTTTTTTTTTTTATATCCGTAATATATTAAACTAATTTTTACTTTTAACACAATGCGTATAGGATATAGGAGAATCCTATAAGAATAGTTCTGGTATAATTTATGCGATGAATAAGAAGAGATCTAAAGCTGGAAGATTGATAAACTTATACTTCATTTAAATTATTTCTGGGTACTGAAAACTTGGTAAGCACACGGTGGACCTAAGAATGACTAAAAACCCTCTATGCATATGGTGTGAGATTGAAGATAACCCTCTGGCAAGATTCCTATGAATGAGAGGTCTTTGGGAGGAAGAGTGCCCACGAATATGTCACTAGATAAAATACTTTAGGAGACTTTCTGAAGAGACTCATACCATCATAAGTATAATAGGGGTTCATAGCCCGGGTTGCACGTCATGTGGCTAAGGATAATATTAAAAACAAAATAAGATTGGATTCGGTTTTTTGTAGTATATTAGAAGAAATGTTAATGCTATTGTTAGGTGAAAACACTAATAAACGTTTAATAGAAACATTAATGACCTCAAAGATTGACACGTATTAAAAACAAGTAAAAAACAGTACCAAACGAACCACATTTTCTTAATTAAAATAAAAGAAAAAAAAAACGGCTGCAGTTGATCAAACGATATTAATACTTTATTATAGTATGTTTTACGGTTGAAGGCTGAGAGTTCTATAACCTTTTGCCAGCTTTGGGGTCTTCAAATCTTACTTTAATTTTCATTGAGACGTTTCGGCTCACGCCATTATCAATCTCTGCTGTAGTTAATATTTCCAAAATTTATTTATATTTATATCATCATTGTCCCAAATGAGAGGTTTGATTCACTCACAGATAGCTAAATGGCATTTGGGAAAATTATGTTATAAATAAAAATAAATGTTGGAAGCATTAAATACAGCCATGATAAAGCAGGGATTGATAATGGTGTGATCCAAAATGTCTCAACGAAAAATAACATAATATTTGAAGGTCCCTCAGCTAGCAAAATTGTGTAGAATAGTAATAATAATATTTACAATTATTGGTTTAGATAAGTTTAAAAAATATAGAAGTGAACAAGAAACATTCCCAATAAGAAAAGTATTTAAAGGAAAAAGATTAATTATTAAAAGCAATTTGAAGAAAGTGGCAGGGGTTGCTCCCCAAAATGGATGCCATTAACTTATTTGTTTTAGCGAAGTTTCGAACCTATTTAGGTTCGTCATCAGGCATCTTATATTATGTTGTGTTAAGATCTATTGTGATTTTAAATTTCTTTTTATGCCTATAAATATTAAATTTTGAGAATGAATATTAAATCCGGGCAAGAGTCTTTATGATGTGTGCGCGAAAGAGTGTGAATATAAATCAAACATTAACTCCCAAAATTTAATATTTATGGACCTATAATGAAATTTAAAATTACCTTAGACCTTAACAAAACTTAATATAAGATGCCTGATGATGAATCGGAATAAGTTCGAAACGTCGCTAATATAAGTTAATATTTTATACAATTTTGGGGAGCAACTCCTGCCGTTTTCCTCAAGAAACCCTTGATTCTTCCCCGTCCTCACCTTCAAGTTACACATCGTACTAGTATTCCTAAAGTAACACAACTCAAAAAATACTCAACTGAAAATGTGTCACTCTTGCCTATGTAGGAGGAACAGCATTAAGACTGGAAGAGTGACACAAGTGTCCTCTGGTGTATAAGCTCTGAAGCTAGGTACATACGGTTTTGATGGTTAGTAAAGAGATATTTACCATGTCTTTCATGGTCATAACTGAAAAACCGATTTTTGAGTTGTGTAACTTTGGAAATACTAGTGCGATATATTAAAAGCAATATTTTATTATAATTGAATTAGTACCTTCAACTCACATGTACTTCTAACAGCTACTTTTACAGAGATGCTTTACATTTAATCGATAATTTGTTTCCCACAAAGGCTGAAGCTTATATTAATATATACCGGTGTCACTTGAGGCTTATGACATTTTCAGGCCCTTGTTTCGCTGTACACATAACTTGACTGAATAATGTCAAAATCCCAAAGAGACATAGTCAAAATAAAAATTCGTCGAATAATTTTCTTTTCTTTATTAATGCCATTAACTTGATGTTTTTTCTTCTTCATTTCCTAGGATAATAATAATTATGAGCCCTCGGATGAGGGTTTACCTCCTTCGACTGAGATTTCGGCTAGTCCATCGGGAGGCTATTGATGCCATTGTCCGAAGATCCAAAATGGGCGACTGGTTCCTTCTCTACATGCTCGGAGAGAATATTGACTGTATCATATTCAGGGATGTCGTCCACGAACTGGCCTCCAAGCTGGGATCTGCCAAACACGAGGCGTTGGAGGCCTAGCACAGGTAAACCTTACAGATATTATATAGTTTATATATATATATATATATATATATATATTCGAATTCTCTACAAAAAAGGTTCTGAAGCAATATTCGATGGCGCAATGTAAATCAGAGATATAAACGCTTAAAACTGAAACTTAAAAAGTTATTGTTTTGTTCTTTTGAACCTGTTTTTGTCTTTGTTTAACTCACTTTTTAATTGGTTGTTTTTGTTTTAAATTGAATTTATCAGTAAAATTAGTATTTTAGTAATATAAGCCAAGAAACTATAAAAGGTATTGGTAATAGGTTTGGAGTGGCTGTGGTAATCAAGATGGCTGTGGCTAATCATGATGGAGTATACATAAGTTTGTTTTTAATTCACCTATCTATATAACCTTCCTCATAGCGTACAACTGAAGTTATCGTTATTTCTTATTTTATATAAAGATTTTACCCTCGAGAGAATGGAATTTTATTTGGCATGAAGCACATATTTACAGTTGATTATAACAGTAAAATGAATTTGCTAGTAAAACAAAAGAAACTTAAAATGACAACGAATTTTTGGTTCGGAATAGAGCCTTCTGTGCTGCGAGTAGTTCCTGCGAGTCGGACTTTTTTAGGAATGGGACCGTCCTAACAAAATGTTTTTTTAGGAAGTGTATTTAGCTTTCTAATACAGTTATCCGTTTAACACAGTTTTAAAAGAATTGAACATAATTTATCCAACAATTTAAAAACTCTGTTAATAAAATCTTTAGATAATTGTAGAATATATTGCGATAGCAGTTATTTATTAGGAAATAATTTTTTAATTCGATACATAGGTCAAATTACTTATTGTTGGGTTTGTACCTTACTGACTGTTTAGTTATCACTTATTGGAAAGTTTGAGAGATCGAGGTAGCAGAAACACAAATATTATACACAAAACAAATTGAAAACAATGAAACACATTTATTTGGATTTTAGAAAGTTATAATGCTTATGCACATAAATTAAAGTTTTTTACAACTTTGGAAAAAGTTTTCCCATTAATATGAACTTGTGGGGCATGAGTTCTTTAGTACTGAAAACTGGATTACCACTTGTGATATATTTCATCACAAGGACCCTTTGGTTAAGGTTGCATGCGAGTCCTGAATACTGATGTTAAGATCAATGATATACACTTTCCATTTTTGTTCATTTTACAAATATATTTTTATTTATAATATTATTTATATAGGCTACTTCAACAATGAAAATACTTTCGACGTTGAAAAATGAAAATACTGTAATTTTCTTGAAACATTACACTTCAAAACACGTTTTAGTTGTGCAAGCTTGATACTAAGAGAGCACGTAGAATAGAACCCTATTTCTCCTGATCCGATCCGATCCGATAACGGATGACTGACCAGGACCGACGTCGGCTGACCTGAGTGCCTACATTGTTTATGACCGATTCGATCTAGTTGCACCTCGTCAGTAATGAACTCACAGTGAAAATGACTAACTAATTTAAGAAATACTACCGAATAAGCATATAAACCTTCGATTACTTTGTTGGAGGTATAAAGGAGGAGTTGAGACGCCAATCAATCTTCCGGAAGTATATCAGTCCCGAAGAAAAATCGTAGTGTAATAGTTAATTTTTAACTATAAGAGAAGCATTAATATTCATATTTTTTTCCAATTTAAATAATAGTCTCTGATTTCATTAAAGGTATACAATTAATTATAATAATCAATTATTGCCTAATTTGGAGTAAATAAATACTATTAATATGAAGAAAATCGTTACATAAGAATGTTTGCCTCAAAAATAAATAACAATCGTCTATTATAAAGCAGTTTAGGCGTTTCAAAAAAGGGATTTCTATGATAAATAAACGTTTCTTACATAAAATTATTAAATAAAAAAAATCAATTTTAACGCCTCGATTGGATTTAACCTGCCGCACCCAGAGTTAAAGATCATTCCTTACTAAATCTATCAGGATGTATAATTCCTTGTCAACTCATGAATCGGGAGTAGTCGGATCGGATCGGGGCTAATGGAGTTGTCCCTGCAATAGTCTGTAGATGGTTTTCCTATTTACAGGTACATTATTTTTTTTTTCTAAACTTATCTTATGTGTCTCACAATTCGAAAAGCCCAACACACAACATCCTCCTTATCTTAATCATTTTCCACGACTGACGTGATCTTATCAAAATTTACCTCTTTATCTATCTATTACTTAGATAAAGATAATTTATTATGCCTTCGAATAAATTTCAGACCACATAAGATTTCATAAAATTATATCGAGTTTTCGAGATATTTAAAAAAGTTTTTGTTTCTCTCTAATTTCGCCGACAAAACATTGCTACGCTTTACGACTTTTGCTATGTGTGTATGTATATGTACATATATATATATATATATATATATATATATATATATATATATATATATATGCTGTGCTGAAAGGCCTTATGCAGAATAAATAATAACTATTCATGGCTATTTTGGGATTTTTGTTTTCACCTTCTATCTGGAGCAATCCTATTTACCGGCAATTTGTCACGCGCGCGCGCGCACACACACACACACACACACTCACACACACACACACACACACACACACACACACACACACACACACACACACACACACACACACACACACACACACAATGAGATTGACGTCATAAGCTCTATCGGGACGGACGAAACATGATTTTTCTTTTTAATTAATTTTAAATAATCATTTAAACGTTATAGAGATACTTTTTCGTCTTTGTTAAAAAAGAGTGAGGTCTATAATAATTTTGAGACCTAATTGAACTATCTAAGAACGGTTTACTATACGAGGATTTATTTACGCTAATCTCTAAATTTAGAACAACTTAACTTCGGTTAAGGAAACTATTTATAGAGCAAGGTTTTTTCCTTTTCGATATTTTATTTTGCATCGCAAGGAGGACATGATTTATTATTTTTTAAATTATTTACTCCAGCTTGAAAAGACAGTCAACA
Organism: Gonocerus acuteangulatus; assembly: GCA_946811695.1. NCBI lineage: Eukaryota > Metazoa > Arthropoda > Insecta > Hemiptera > Coreidae > Gonocerus > Gonocerus acuteangulatus. Next base: position 73,148,836 of record OX328125.1, read on the forward strand.
AAAGAATCCCCACTTTTTCTTGGCCCGCCGCAATTTGGTTCTAAGTGAACGCTGATCAGTCCTATTCCTGAAGTGAAGCTCAGAAGGACATGTTAGATCAGTACATCATTCATCAGTTCAATGATTATACAGAGATCTTATAATTTAAGTTTTGTTCTCTTGGTGCCATTAATCAATACCTTTTTATTGGCAAAGTTAAAAAAAATGTGCAATTGTAAGTATTTGGGACACATAGTGAGGGAGTGTATCTATTGAGGATACATTTATTAAAAAAATGCTTATAATATTTTTTCAAATCATTGCTGTTCCGATCATCTAGGCAACAAAAATTACTCCTGAATTAAGTTAAATGCGGCGAAAGACCTACCATTACTTCATATAAGGATCCTTATTCACTACTCTACATATTTCATGTCATTATGGTGCTTCTTCAGCAGCTCATGTAAAAATACTTTTGGTCAAATCAGGAAAAATTATGTACAGCCCGGCTAAGTCAATTTTAAAAGATTCAATATGGTGGGCAGGTATCCAGCCAATTATAAATCCATTCTATAATGCGATTTGTTATTTTGCAGAGTAAGTATAGTCGGTATCTAAAATCGATTAGTTCCCCACTTTATCTATTTATAATTTTTCCTGACATCACCAGAAATATCTGAAGAAACATGGATGGCATTGAATAAGGGATTTGGATCTAAAGGACTTTTTTTCGTAATAATCCCTAATTACTGAGAAACGTGTGGTATAAAATACCTACATCAGTTACTCTGAATTTTTTTTTTTTAATTAATCAATTTTTTAATAATTGATTCAGCCGTTTATTTAAATCTTATGTAAATTAAATTAAGTAATTATTATTTAATTATATAATAATAATTTATATTGTAACGCACATTTATAGATAACAACGATTTTTAGGATGAGATATCTACAGATTATCGCACTTTGATGCCCAGAATAGGGCTGGTGCCTTTTCCTCTTTTGAAAGAAGGGCAACACCCCTAATGGGAATTATTTCTTGTTATTTTGTCTTTAATCGGCTAGTTTAAGCATACTCCTAAGCAATGTGACATAATCTAAAAATCGTGCAGAGTTTATGGAGCTGAAATCTATGCTTTAATTCTTTATACTTATTTCAACTGAGTTTGCGTTCCATTAGATATTTTATATTTTAATTTTGTCTTTTGTTGTTTTAAATAATAAATACATTAGCTTTTCCCACAACTGTGCCAAAAACACAGGCATAAGTCATTATAAGTATGAGGTTTTCGCTTTCTTCGTCCTACGTGTTACCACTTGAATTGTAACCTGAACGCGATTTTAGACTACCATTCACTAAAGATAAACAGAATATTTTTAGACAAGGTTGTTCAATATGTAGGTCATTAATGTTGATGTACAAATAGTCGGTAAAATGTTGGAAAAAGTGTTGACACCTTCAACGACCTGTTGAACGAGGCGAATGGAACCTCGCTGAGAGACTTCACGGGGTCTCTACGCGGGGCCACTGGGTGGTCTTACAGGCTTCCTCTACTAGCAATATTTATCTGTTTTTAAGAGAAACTAATACTAATCCTAGAAAAAAATACAGAAAGTTTTCTAATACGAAATGTTGTTTTTTAAAAGCCACAACTACGAAAATTAAGCCACGTTGAAAATATAGAAATATGAATCAAGTAGACCGAAGGTCTTTCTACTGCTTTTAATTATGAATAGTTAAATAAAAATGAAATTCGTTTAATGTATTCATACAATTAACAATAATCGAATAACTGATGAAGACTTGACAAAAATGAAAATTGACTCTTAGCGAATCAAGACCTACATGTATGCCGAGTTTGATTGATGATTTTAACGGTGTGGATTTGTATAAGGAACAATCACTTAGACAGACCGCTGGTAGACGTTTTTGACCTAGCCTATGACTCTGCCCAAATCAAGACCTACAGATGTGCCAAGTCTGATCAGAATCGGTCGAAATGTGTGGATTTGTGTAAGGAATAAATATACAGACAGACAGCTGGTAGACGTTTTTGACCTAGCCTATGACACTCCCTGTACCAAGACCTACCAGTGTTCCCAGTTTGGTCAAAATCGGTCAAATGGTGTGGATTTGTATTAGGAACAAACAGACGGACACGTGATTTATATATATATATATATATATATATATATATAGTTTGTTGTTTAATTGATTTGCATATTTTGTTTATATATTTAACATTTTAACTTTTGTTCCTATGCCTACTGGTTGATAACTACGTTCCGTGTTAAACAACTCAACTTAGTTGGGGAACTAAACATTCTTTTTCCAAAAATAAAGTATTTCTCTACATCTAAACAACAATGGGTTTACCAACATTTTAGTACCAGTCACCTTTATGTGCTTATCTATTCAAATTGAAGGTACTCTGATTAAATTGATCTCAAAGAAAAGTTTGGTGGATGAGGATTTTATTCAAAATCTTCACCGGGTCCTTGGAGGCTCGTTGGCCGTGAGTGTTAAGGCGTGAGCAATTAACACTCCGTGCCAAAGGTCGTGGGTTCGATTCCCACTATCGGGTGGTGGCTTATCCTGGCGAGAATAGGGTGGTAACCTATAGATAACCCGTCCCATAATTCTTAGTCAATAATATTGGACGTTAAAATTTAAATAAATATCCACCCACTAAATCTTCACCACCCTTTCAAGCCAGTATACGCCTATTTACTTTTCATTTTGACATGGATATGTCTTAGCTATGGCCTTGTAAGACACTAAAACTGTGACGGTTTGGCTACGTCCGGACGATGGTACACGAGGGTTCCGTTGCTATGGCCACTAACCGACGTGGTTACAGTACTATCGAACCCCTCAAAGTTTTATAGACGAACTTGTCAGTCCGGATCATGGGTGACAGGATGTCGTCCGCGGAGATATCCATGGTACGAGCTGTTTCCTACAAGGAAATGTTTATGTACAAACCTGAATTAATTTAGGTGACGTAAATGTTTTAAGTTAAACTCGAAATAGTTTTAAGTTAAGTGGAACTCGACAACCACCTCAAGGAAAGCACAACAACTACAATTTATAAAAAGCTACTAATACTCGTGGGAATCCAACCCGCGACCTTATGCACTGACTGCTCAAATCTTAACATTCATGACCACCGAAATTCCTTTTCCATATAACGAATCGGGACATAGTAAAATAGATGTAATATTATTACAGCTGATAGATTTGAAACATGAGTTATTATCAATTTTGAAATAAAAATAAACCCTACCCGCCTCGAAGGCTAAGAAGCAAGTGTTAGGAGAGAGGCTATTTGGACGAAAAGACACCTATTTATAACGGGACACGCTGGAGTGTTTTCCTTAAAAACAGGCCACCCAAACGTAACTCTTCCAAGAAAAGAAATACGTTCCAATTTGTTATTTTATTTATACACTTTATTTATTTTGCAGTAAAGTGTGACCCTTGCTTTGATTGAAGGATTTGGATTCATTTCAATCAACATTTTATCATTTGTGTTTTCTTACTTATTCATCAAGATCTGCCAATTTATTTAAATCCTAACTTACCCAAAGTTGATGCACCATCATGGTCCTAAGTATTTATCAAAATTATTCTTTTTATTTTATATATATATATATATATATATATATATATATATATATATATAAATATAGGCCGCTAAGGGGGCACATGGGCAGATAGTGTAGAGGTATATATATGTATGGGGTCTCTCCGTAATCTAGTGGATAACGCCTTGGATTCTCAAGCGGGAGATGGGGGTTCGAGTCCCTCCCTTCCCTTTCCTATTCCCGTTGAGAAAAATTCCCAGCTGCGCCATGGATGTCGGTTATTAGCTGAGATAATTGTGCATATTTCGGTGCAAAATTCGCGTGAAAATAACAGTTGCGCTTACGTTTTTGCGTTATTAGGCTTTTATCGACACGCTACGTGGGGATGACGCGACTATTATGACCCTTTATTTAGGATTTACGCAATAAATATCCTTTTAAGTATTTTTGAGAAATGCTTTTGCCAATACGTCAACCTAATTTAATTTTTATTCCATATAAGCGTTTTTTTTTTCTATGAGCATAACTTCGCTTTTAGAATGTCCTCATCAATACAAATTCATTCGCAATTAGCATTGGTATATGCTATGAATCTTCCTATAAATAAACATAGTAGGCCGAGGGGCTCCTGTTTCACAAAGGAGGAAAACAGTAAATCACTGGTGTCAAATAGTTGGAACAGGATATAAATTTAATAGTACACCAATTAAAACAAATAATGTACCTAATTAACTGTCCTAGGATTATAAATGGTTGAGAGGTACTTAATTTGACATATCACACACTTTTCAAACCTGCTGTTGACCTAGTTCTCGTTAGCTGTGTTGAGAAAAACAAAACGGACTTTATTATAGTCCTACTCTAATAATATTTCCAACTAAACTGAAAAGATTCTGACTAAATTATATGCCTGCCGGATAAAACCATCGGTCATGAACAATTATCTTTTTTAGAATTCAGGAAATATAGTTTTCAGTCCTGGTCTTGTTTTATTTTTTTATGTTTCATCAACTGCTCAGCTCTTAGCGCCAGGATATCTATAAATTGGCCCCCTCTTATAATGCCAAAATTAAATACTTTTACAGCATTCACCCGTACACGTTTTTACCACGAGAGTTTACTTTGGCAAACGTTTCAGCCTGATTTTCAGGCCTTCGTAAGGGCTATTAGACTAGGCAGAACCAATTATACGGTAGTGCTCACTCAATGGTAAAAATAATTTTTTAAGCAATGTTTTAAAATTACTTAATAATAACTGATAGATATTAATTTAATAGGTTTCAAATTTATTTAGGTTGCATTTATTTTTGAATTAATATTCAAAAGTCTATTCAATATATTGGCTATTAAGTTATCTGGCGGATCAAAGTTTCATTTTAGTCTATACATATTGCTAAATATAAACATTTCTGAGACGGCAACTATTATCTTGCGTCATATAAAAATAGGTCAAAAGAGGAAGAAAGTAATAAGCACAAGATAAAAAATAAATATATCAAAAGACAGAACTGTCGTCAAGTAGTAATATTAGATCTTCAAAAGAAGAACAAACAAACTGAAAATAGGAACTTTGATGTTCCAATAAGCAGCCAAAAATTATTCTTTTTTTCATTGATGAATGTATTTGCTGCTAGATAACAGTCACATGAAACGTGGGGAGTATTGGGAGATTCGAATGCTGTTTTTTTTTTTAAGGCTACTCATGGCTCACAACGATCTTGTTTTTAAGTCGGCTTGGTTCTTTGACCGGTCCTTTGCGTTTGTTGTCCACAGTTTATTTTATTGTTTGTTGATTTGCAATTTCTTTTAGCAGTAAAATGGTTTGGTTAGGAAAACCAGATTCGTAAAATGAGCAACAGCTTTTTGTTGTTTCTAATCAGGATTTCTCAGCGGATATTGAAGAGGCCGAGGGGTGCTCATACACGATCCAAGATTTGGACAGCGCACTCTAAATCTTGAGGTATTTCTCACCGTGTATGAGACAGCCTTTAGGCCAGAGTTGAAGTCCACGGTACATTGAAGTAGAATGAAAACCCCAATAAATTAACTGTACAGTCCAATGACATGATGAAATGTGCTTCACATACAGAGGGTCTACTATAACTGGACTGTAAGTCCCTGCCTTGAGGTTTCATAACTTATCTTGTATGTGGTTGATCTGATCAGGCCAAACTGTGCATCTCGGCCTTGAGATTTGAACTGAACGTTTATGGCCACCTTAACTTTTCTATGCGTAATGGCGCCTAAAATGTCACTTTTATCCAATATTTCATTGGATTAGGTACAATTTTTCAAGAAATTTTAACTGTATCTACTCCGAATGACAGTAGGAGTACGAACGTTATGGAAACACGCTAAGAAGACTGAGTTCCTGAGCCGTTGAGTTTCTTCATAAGAAATGAATGAGTAATACGTGAATGGTCTATTCTTAGACGGCGACGAACTACTTTCCCACCATTTTGCATCTTTGGCTTGAAGGTCATTCAAGTATTGTATTTTTAATTTCACTGAGTTGGTTTTCTGTTCTGTTATTCCAAGATTGTTGCCAATTTTGCAAATTAAACTTCCAGGCTTCTTGTTGTATGTCTTGGCAATCCATATTGTATATTACTTATAACATCCTGTCTGTCAAATTGTTGTCTTTCAGCGGCCTTCTTTGAACGATTTTCTGCCATCTTACACTCTCTTATATCAATTTTATCCCGGGGTCACAATATTGTGACTTTTTGTGATTTATTGATCCATAATTATGATTTTAAATGTATAAAAATCCTACAAACATTTTTAACCTTTTATTCGTTTAAGATGTTATGTACGTTTCACCTTTCCATAACGTCGTTTTCGAAGATTGTTTTCTTGTTTATTATGATATCTAGAAGTTCTTGTTAGGGAATCTATTAATTCAAGAGCTCAGTTAAGTATTTTACTTGTTATCACTCAATGTTTCAGCATACAAATTTAATTCAAATTAAAAATGTTGGGTGTAGTTCTTTTCTGGGTTTCATTCTATCGAGAATATGTACAATTAGTAATTTACTCTGGAAGACCTTTCTATAGCAGATATTTGTTTCTTCAAATGGAATTACATGTTTCTTTCTTGTCCATACTTCCATATACATATTTTGTGCGTACGGTTAGAATTGAACCAAAAACAGTGTAATATCAGTGTAAATAGGCTATTAGTTACAATGTTGGGCAAAACTAAAAACTAAAACTAAAATAAAAATTGCAACCTAAAAAAAAACTAAAACTAAAATTTTACTAATTAATGGATTTTAACTAAACTAAAACTAAAACTAAATCTTTGGGAATTGACTAAAAACTAAATTAAAGCTTTAGTTTAGTTTAGTTTTACTAAAATAACATGAATTAATATAAATCATATATTATTTCGATACTTAAGTAAATTATTAAAACTAATAGTACTTGCTCCAGAATAAGAAATTGTGGCTTTTTCTCGTAATTTGCAAACATATGTTCTTTGATAAACTAAATTAGTAAACTAAAAACTAAAACTAAACTAAAATCACAAATTTAGGTCTCTATTACCAAACTAAACTAATTACCATACTAAAAACGGAGTCCACATGATTAATTATTATACAAATCTAAAACTTAACTAAAACTAAAACTAAAAATACAACATTAGTTTAGTTTAAGTTAGAGAAAACTAACGTTAGTTTAGTTTACTAACGTTAGTTTTGCCCAATACTGATTAGTTATTGATATTATCAATTACAATTAGAATTATAAAAATCTTGTTTTGCCAAGTAATATTGACCCTATGATCTCGCGAATCCTTATGATCAGGTAATATTTGGTAAGATCCGGCGAAGATTGCTAGAACAAAGAAATTTGTTTTCAAAATATTCATAGTTCTATCTGGCAAAATTTTTATAGATCTGGTTAACGTTCAGATCTTTTGTTTTCGGGACCTACTCATTATGAAATCGCTACATTTCTCGTCATCACTTCCGGGTTCAGACGTGGGATACTTGTGCTAGACTAGAATTTTTCTCCCTGCGGGGTAACACGCGAACAAATCCTTTTTCCTCTTAGTATAATGGTTTTAAACGTTTCCAATCGTTGCGGATGTAATTATTTCATTTTTGAAATATAATTTATAATAGACAGTAATGTGTTTTTCAAAATGCACGCCAAAGATTCGGGTTTTTCTTCACTGGGAGGATTTTTAGTCGGGAAAGGAGAAGAGTTGAGGTACTTTGAAAGTAAACCTTCCATGAAATGAGCTCGACCTCTGCCAAGAACTTGAAAATAGATTCCACGCGAGATTCTACGATTCGAGTAACCATAGCGACAAAGCTTTTCGGGCCACATTGCTCGTATTTAAGTCAAGCCAACATTATTTTAGCTAATGATTATCATTAGCATCAACTATACGTATCAAATTGATCTAACCGTGTAAAATATGTCCTCGAAATTCTCTACAATCGTTTAGATCAATGAATTTATAATAAAACCAAACTTAATTGAATATTTTGGTGTTAGGTGGAAGTTTATTTTACAATAAGGCTGTAAGTTTTAATTTAGTGAGTTTTTTAGCTGCTGAATAGGCACCTAAGGTGTGAGACAAGTGGAGCAAGCATGGGCGTATATAGGAAATAATTTCGGGGGGGGGGCTTGGACCATTTCCGGGGTATGGAATACTAACAATGTAGAACTTGGAATAGTTTAAGGCAACTAAAAAGCTATTACACCTAAAATAAAATACTTTTTATGAGCTAAGTTCTTTCTTTTCTTCTTTAATTCATTTTTAAGGGTTTTATGACACATTTTTACAATTAAACAAAACTTTCGGGAGGTTCTGCAGCCCCCTCAGACCCCCCTTATATACGCCCATGGGAGCAAGAACAAATGAAATGAATTGAATTTGTTAATTCTCTTTTATTGACCTTTCACCTTAAAAATATTGGAAAGCACTCTTATTCTCCCCATTTCTCCACTATCTATCCCATTATTTTTCTTATTCTATGTCGTGCATCCCTAAATTTTTGCATTCATTTATATATATATATATATATATATATATATATATATATATATATATATATATGTATATATATATATATATATTCATACATAAAATCACATACTTGTTAACAATTGGTATAGACTTAATATCTTATTAGTTCTAGTATTAGATGAGAATCGAACAGCTGTGAAAGCGACAGGTGCTTCATTGGCCAATGATCTGTCTTGGACCTCGTCCAATTAAATTCACCTGATTTAGATAATTCACATTAATTTAGCATCTTCTGCAGTGTCCTTTGCTGTACAAATAATTACTTAGGGAACATATTGAATTATATTGTCTCTTTTCAGTGTTTTTTTTTTTAGTGTTTTAAAGAAATTCTAAGTATGCATTTTGTTGCGCTTCGAATTTACATTAAGAATTAGGGGCATTACTTCTTTAGCTCACTTTTACCCCATATACGCATACCATTAAAAACACGAAATCAATTTAATGTCTAATATAGTTTCACCCCCTTGAGTATTGTTATCTACTTGCGATACACCCTATATTTAAGGTTGACACCCTTCAATAATTCCAATGGCACGCGATTTCCTGGCGGTCACCCATCATAGTATTTGCTTGTCCGGATTAACCTCGGGGATCAACATTAAGTCGATTATATTTGAATTATGATAATCCTGACCACCAATTTCCATTGAATAGAGACTTTCCTATTAGTGTCACCTTGGACGTGTCGAATGTCATTACATCATTCTTATTATGTGATACGGTATTTGATACGGAGGAGAGTTTAGAATAAACAAAGCTTGTATAGGTATATTCATATATATCAATAAAGAAAGAAAGAGAGAGAGTAGACAGATTGTTTATATATATATATATATATATATATATATATATATATATATATATATATATATGTGTGTGTGTATGTGTGTGTATATATATATATATATATATATATATACATATATATATATGTATATGTATATATATATATATATATATATATATATATATATAGAGAGAGAGAGAGAGAGAGAGAGAGATTATAATTATAATCAATTATATCAGATAAAAAAGGAATAGTTTTGACGTAATTTCCTTCGGATGACCTAATAAAAACACTGTCCTATCTTCAACGAGAGAGGCTCAAACTGATGGTTGCTATAAAGCAGGGTTTAAAGACTTTGCCTTGTTTATAATACTGCTAATGTGTTTGTTGATCAAAATAAAACTAATATTTATTAGTTTTATACGATTTTAATTCCTTGAATAGTTTCTAAACATAGCTAGAGGATTAAAAATTAAATATAAGAAAACAAAAATTTAGGTTTTTGTCCATTGGATGTTACACTGTGCGCCGCTGGGGATCGAACCCACCATCTCCCGCTTATGAATCTAAGGCGCTAGCTACTAGACGACGGGAGACCCCAAGAACGTTATTATAACTAACAAATACGATGCAGTTCCTGCTAGCTGGATTTTGTCGATTATAAAGATTGATTTGCTATGAAATAACAATGAAATTCTCAGAAATATTGGAAAATTTATTCTTAGGTCTCTATTCGTGTACTCACACATGCACAAAGACTTAATAAATCTCATTAATAATAGTCTTACTTAGACAAAACAATATTCTTGCTGGATCTAATCCAAAACTCGAATCCTTAAACAACTCCCTGTTGTTGATGCCTCATCAGTAGGCTGGCGAAGTTGTGCCTTTTAGAGGGGTTCCTACCTCCTTCAATAGGAAGCACCTCCGCTTGTGAAGTTGATGTCATGATCACAACCCGGAAATTACGACTAAAATATTTCTACATGAAATATAGAATGTATTTGAAAACTTTTGTCGTATTCTACTTACTCCCCGCGCACTAGCACGAGATCTTTTGACTTATTTCGTGCCTTAAAAAACGTTTTTCTTGGAAAAAATTAAATTCTAAACAGGATGTAATAAATGAATTTGTATGCATCGACACCATCGACATTTTTCTACATCAATGCAATTTAAAAGCTAGCTGTAAAATTGCGAGAAATTGTAGATAGTGTAGAAAAATATATCATTTTAATGTTAAATTACATTTTATTTACACTACGTATGCATATTTTGTGTTTTAATTGTATAAACGTATGTTTCTTCGTTGGATGAAAGATTTGTTTTTTTGTGGGAATTGTGGTCTTTCAAATTTTATATTGTAGGTATATACACTTTAGTTTGGTTTATTTTGTCACGACCCATCTATATATATATATATATATATATATATATATATATATATATATATAAATATATATATATAACCTGTCTGTCTGTTTGTTTGTCAGTCTCTTTATCTGTTCCTTTGTTGTACCTTATACAAATCCACACCGTTTGACCGATTTTGACCAAATTTGGCACACCGGTAGGTCTTGACACGAGGAATCTCCTAGGCTAGGAAAAAATAGACAAATTTCAAAATTTGGTCAAAAGATTTCTTTCTTTGATAAGAGCTATCTTTCTCGCAGGCTGTGGTGTTTTTGATACGGGAAGTGTCATAGGCAGAATGAAGGTGTAGCATTGTACGGCGGGGAACAGCTACTATGAGTATAAATGTGTTTAAATATGACTATAAACGAACCTGAACTGTTCAAAAAATCAATTGAAGGCCATGTGAAGTACACATAAATCGAAAAGACATAAGAAATGAACAAAAAAATAGAGTTGATTTATACCCGTAGTTGAGGTAAAAGCACATTTTAAGTTTAACTAGTAATTATGGTGTGAGACATAAACCGGCCGAATCTTGTGGTAGAATCTTACTGACGATTGAGATTCGCTTGTTTTGTGGTGTCCATACCCAAAGATTCTATTTATACAAGAGCATGGTTTGTCCCCTCCCGTTTTCACTACCCATAAAACTACCGCCCAACTATCTCCGAAACTTGGCTCAGATGTTTATGATCCAATCCTCAGAATAAATATTCATGTTTCCTATGTGACATTTAGTATTCCCGCCTCAATTCGTGAAATAGACATAAAGAATATACTCGTTTGTCGAGGCCGTTAGAGGGTTGGGTTATAAAGGGATCCATAAAGTCGTATTATAGTTGGATTGCCCGTGAATCTTCTTTACCTAAGTATCTCGTGCATTGTACTTATCATTACTTCATTGCTTTAATAGATTTTTCGAGGAATAGGTTTCGATACTCGAACCAGTTTTATCATAATCCATTCATAGAATACAGGATTTCGTGGCCAAACAATCGCGTTTCCCCACTCTTTCTATGGGGAGGAAATCCGCTTATGAGGTTGATCCGGAAGTACTGAGTAGAAAAATTCAAATTTCAGAATTGATAACAGTGTTTCGAACTTGTATGTGTATAATATATATATAGATACGAGTATGTACATATTTGTCTGTTCACTCTGTAGGTGGCTCAATAATGGACCGATTTAAATGAAGTTTGGTAAAAAAATACTTTGTATGATTTCAAAGGTCATGTTTGTTGACCAGGCGCCGGAACATTGATTTTTGGGCGAAATTCGTTCACGATTTTGCGTTACTAGGCTTCCAGGTACACCTTTTAGATGTAATTAGACGTTAGGAACTTTAATAAAAGCGTTTTCAAAGCCCTATCTATAAACGTTGTTGAGAAAAGTGGAAGAAACTAGACTTTTTTCGGTATTTTCAGATGTATTCTTATAAACCTCGAAACCGATTGTGAAATTGTAGTAAATGTAAAGCATTTATTGAAAATGGTATTTATTACATATCTCACAAAAACGGTTCTTATGTAATTTTTGACAGAGCAATCGTATTCGGAGAAATGCTTAAATAGAGTAATGCCCACTAAGGATAATGATTATTTCCAGTTATAGCGCATTACATCTTGCTTCGCTTTGAGATTTCATTCTACAATTTTAAATGTGTTAACATTTTCCCGAACGCTTAACGTCGCTTGCATTCCAAAGACACTAGAGAAAAGGACGGGAACTAAGATGCGCTAAGATGACGCAGTTCCTACCACTCGGACTTTTTTTAGAATTTATGATCATCCGCAACGTAGGCGATACGCCATTCCTCTTGGCGGACCTAAACACCTGCAATATTTTCCTATGACTAACAAAATCGAAGACAAAGTAAATTTCCAGAAAAAAAAGACTATAACATAACGAAAAATCCCGAAATTTATTTATTTAATCGATTACGCTAAGTTCTGAATAACTTGTAATGTAACGATGACATTGATTGATGAACAATGTCCTATCGAACTATTTTTTCGCTGTTTGTTTATACTCGACAGAGGCCGCGATCTGACCCTGAGGCGATGGCAACTAAAGTAAAATAAAGATGTTTTTCTTAAAACTCCTTCTCAAAAGGAATCATTATTTTTATTTTGCTTTATTTTTTGTGAGAATGCCAAGTAGCAGTTTGTATTTCATTCTTATTGTCGTTATAAATCGCTTTAAAATGTTTGATTTATTATTTCCTATAAAAAAAAAACAACAAAAAAAAAAAAAAACCGTTTTCGCAACCAATCATTCATCAGTGAGAGAGAGGCATGGGCGTATGTTAGGAGGGGAGTGCTGAGGGGGCTTCAGCACTATATATATATATATATATATATATATATATATATATATATATATATATATATATATATATAAGAAGAAATTTGGTACAAAAATACTTTCTCTGATGAAGTATATAAAATTTAATGATTTTGTTCCTTTAAGCGGTTTTATCTCTGTTTCTCTTTTTTTTTTCTTTTTTTTCTTCTTTTTTTTTTCTTTTTTTTTTAAATGTTATTGCATTTAGCAGTATGATGTATTTTTCAATAAAATTTAAATCAGACATTCACTTACAATTTTATATTTAACTATATTCATCTTGATTTCCTTGAATGACGAAACTCAATAATTGCCGATGAAGTAGCACACGTGACCAATCAACTCTTATAATAATAATAATTTTGCATGAATTGTCGACTAGTATATTAAATGTAAAATGAACTTTCTATAATCAAATTTGAGGGCAACAAACTCCTTTAAAAAACACTTAAAAACAACGGTTATTGGCAAAGCAGTAAAACCTCCTTATAATGAAGGAATCTACAATGAATATAGAGATCTTAGACTGTTGATGGAATTGCTTCTTTAAACAATATAGGAATCTTAATGGGAGCTCAGTTTAGTCTTAGTTATTAATAGCGAAACGACGTGAAGTTAGTTTTAGCTGTCATGAATTCCTTCTTCATGGTATTTTCGTCTGTAAACATATACAATTAAAGATTAAATAAAAATATTTAGATGTATTTTTTCGTTTTGCCTTCCAAGGAGAGTTAGTAAGCAGTAATCGTCCAGAAGTGTTGTTAAACTTTGCTTTCTTCGTGAACTTATCGAAGTGATCTCATAGAATGATAATCGTCATAATTTTAAATAACAGTTACACATATACCTTTTAATCGCGTTTCCTCCCTGTCGAAAACGGTAGGGAAATCATGGTAACAAACTGTGCTTTTAATTTCCCTTAGTTGGTCTTCGAGCAAGAGACACACGAAGGGAAGAAATGTATCTTTAACGACTTAGAATAGGACATTCTCGACTTACTCACTCGCACCTTATGACGAAACAAGACACACCTATCTGCCAATATTGCAGCACGAAGTTGAATATCAACACTTACTAATTGAATGCAGACTTAGACAAAATTTTGACATGCCTGATAACTTGACTGACTTTCTCAGAGACGAGTGCCAATATATAAAAAACACGTTAGACTATTTGAAATAAACCAGACTATATGACACTCTCTAAATAAAATTAAATCCTCAACATAACTTATTCTTTTAATGGTCTGATTGGAAAACTGACATGACTTTACTTTCAATTATTCTTTTTTTTTCATTGTAAATACGAATTAAGCTCCTCCTTTTTTATTAGTTAGTTACTTTAATTGCAGTGTGTTTAGTTTAAGATTATAAATAGGTAAATATAAGTTAATTATAAATACGAATTATAACCCTCTATAAAACTTTATCAGATGGAGCTTTTACCATCACTATGTATGTAAAAGTGTATTAATGTAAAACCATCTAAAATGATCTATTATCTATCAATGTAAAATAATTTACCAGATGTAAATCTCTTATCGCCAAAGCTGCGAAGAGTCTCAACAAATAAATAAATGAAAAAAATCGTGGTAAGTGGACAGTGATCATTCGAATGTTTACTAAATTCCCTACAAAAACAGTTCTAAAGAAAGTTTCGATGAAACGATCTCAGGCGGATAAATAAGTCCTCAAAACCTCGAAAGTTTCGACGAAACGATCTCAGGCGGATAAATAAGACCTCAAAACCTCGAAAGTGTTGGCTCCTTGGCATTGAACGGTTATTTGCCTTTGTTTTCATTGGCGTTTTATTGCTTGCTTTTTTTATAATTGATTTTAGCGGCAAAATGAATTTTCTATTAAAACAAGATACATACAATGAGAAAGAATTTTTAGTTGTTTGTAATAGAGCAGACGTTGCACAGTGGTGCCAGAGCATTTTTGAAAGCGCTGATTTCGACTATCTAGTTTGTGATTCTCACAGTATATTAGCTGCAGCATATACATGTATACAAATTTGAACCACCGTTAGTTTTGCGATATATGGGTTCTGAAACGTTAAACTTTCTAGAAACAAATACCAGGAGTTGCCCCCAAAATTGTTTAAAACATTAAGTTATAATTGTGACGTTTCGAACCAGTTTAAGTTCATCTTCACACATCTTAACTTAAGTCGTGTTAAGGTCTATTATAATTTTGATAATTTCATGTTAAGGACCATAGTTTTGAAGTTTGAGAGTAAAACGTTAGATCCTTGTAAGAATCTCATAATTAGTTCAGAGGACAAGTCAGATGGACACTAACTGTTACATTTTCTAGTGGGCTCTTTCGGATTGCATCATAAGCTGCTTTTCTCCCTATAGAACAAGGGAGGAAGCGCGCTGAAATGTTCCCCAAAATGCTATGATCGTATTCATAGTATTTCTGAAGTTTTGCCTACTGAATAAGAAAATGCCTCTTATCCATCAATGAGTAACTCTCTCTTTCCCTCTCTATAAACAAATCCTCTAAAACTCTTTATCTATTGTTTCTCTTCGCTTATGTAGAAGCAAATTTAGATTTACTGGAAAGAATCTGACGACGCTTTGATCCCAACCGGATAATCGTAGTGCCGAAAGAAAAAAAAAAATAAAACGACTTGGAAATATGACTTCTGTCCAGTTTTAAAAGCGGCTGACTCTATTTTCAGATGAAGATATTGTGATGTTTTGAGATGGGCTATTTCTCGAAGTAGCCGCTTTGAAGTAAATTGAAAACGCGCCAAACCACATACGTGTGGAAAAGCCTGAGGCATCTTGTTCGACATCCATTTTCTTGTCTTATAGATTGATACATTCCAAACATAGGATACTTTAAAGGCTTTCTGAACGCCATTGAAGAGATGTATATGCTGATTTAAAAAGCTTAAAAGGAATTCAAACAGTAGAAAATTAAAAATTCTAAATAACTGCCTTGAAAAATTATTCTTTAAAAATGTTTCAATAAGCAACTACGACTTGAAATACATTTTTACATATATCTAGGTTGATTCAGGTCTAAGTAGCCAAACTCTAGGAAGTGATTACAGACAATTTCCAACAAAAAAGTTCATTTGACGTATGGCCCGACTTCGAACGTTAAAGAAAGGGCAAAATAAACTACTAAAAACATAACATTATATACATAAACAGAATTTATTTACATACGTATTTGTTAGTTCGCTTTCCGATTGTGATTGAAGACACAATTGACATTTTGTCAATGTCAGTAACCTGGCTAGTGCAAAGTAGGAACGGACTATGTTAGCTGTAGTAACCATAACTGTTTATTATATACAGAAAAATCGTTAACTTTATATCTTTAAACTATTTTTTTCTGAGGCCCGGTGACCATGTGTGTTAAGGCGTGAGCACGTAAGACTCTGTGCCAAAGGTTGTGGGTTCGATTTCCACTATGGGGTGGTGTTTTTTCTTTAGTAAAAAATAAAAGGCAGCAGCCCTATCGTGGCTAGAAAAGAGTGGTAACCTATAGATAATCCGTCATAAAATTCTTAGTTAATAATAATGGACGTTTTTAAATGAATAAACAATTTCTTTATTATTATTTATTTTATATTCTAAACAATAGAAACATTGTGTGTGTTTTATTCAAAACAAATCAAAACAAAAAAAAAAAACAGTTGATTTATTGAAAAGGGTAACAGGGAACCTGGTAATATTTACATTTTGTACACGATTTTCGATGACAAAATAGATGTTAGCGATTTATATTTTATTTTTAGAGTTTTTTGGGGAAAGAAGTTCGCTATTCGAAATGGGCAAACATTTCTAAGATACTTTTATACTTAGACGCTCGTTAAACTGGCTAAGTTAGTAATTTAGAAAAGAATGAAGGTTTTTAGAGGCGAATAAAGCTATTAAAAAGAAGTTTACTTAATTAGTACCCGTATATCGTCGACACAAATGCAAAGTATCGAATCTGAAAACTGGTTGGTACCTTATAGATAACTTTATATATATTTTATCTTATGATATATTTTAATTAGACTTAATGAAATTAAAATTTTCGTTAGTTTGATTTTCAGTAATTGATAATCATTTTTCTTTCATTTTCGAGAGTTTGCCATAACGTATATCAGTCCAAAAGCAAACAGCAAAATTTAAAATGAAAAATGCATTTTTCAAATTCGATACTTTGCATTTGTATCGACGATATGTATATAGTATATCTCCTGTTTGTTAGCAATGTTGATAAGCTCGCGGGGCATTTGAGTTTAAGGGCGCTGAGAAGACATTGACAGTATTAAGGTAGGAATTGACAGGATTCGGTCGTTATATAAACACAGCTTAAAAAGACTCTTAGATACGTATTTGTTAGTTCGCTTCCCGATTGTGATTAAAGACACAATTGACATTATGTCAATGTCAGTAATCCGGCTAGTGCAAAGTAGGAACGGACTATGTTGCCACTTTTTTTTTGTTGTATGAATGGACTAGCTGAAATAATCCCTTCAGTATTAATAGAGTAGAGTAGATAATGCTCGGGATAGTTATTGGTCTCGAGGCTGGGTCTACAATGCCTGACAGGGTTGACACTTCGCAGTACAGGAGGGGGATACTACATTTTATGAAGCCATCCTGTGTTGAAATCGTGGATCAAAGCTATAATTAAGTATTATAATTTTTTTTTTTTATTTTTAACCATAATTATTAATTTGTAAATTTAAAAAATATATATAGAAATATTTGTTTCATAATAATACTTTTTGAAATAACATAACAACTCTTATTCTTACTATAATTAAAAAAAAAAAAAAAAAAACCCGCTGATTTACTGGAGTTTAAGGACATAGATATCTAAAAATCTTTTGGTGAGCTGGAGCAGGGTCGCCACACGGGGGGGACTGCCGGGTACAGTTGTCCCGTGCCCGGGCGCCGTAGGGGCCCGGGCCGGGCCACGCTAATTGGAAAAAAATGTATAGGTTATGAGCTTGTAAAAAGAATGGGATTTAGAAATATAGACGGGCGTAGCCTATATTTATTTGAATTGGATCTATATTTTTTAATGTACATAAACGACAAAACAAGTGCAGTCCCAGAATAGTATATTTCATTAGGAGTCGTAATAACACTACAAGTACCGAAAGTGACCTTTGCTGCCCCAATTGTTGGCTTTTATTCTCATTTCGCTCAAAACTCAAGATGAAAATAATTTTAAAATGTCCTATAGCAAAGTACTAGCATTTTCAGTCTGGCTCTGTGAAGTGGGGGCCCGTGATCTGGTCCTGGGCCCGGCTCTGAGATGTGGCGGCCCTGAGCTGGAGTCATGAAAGATTTGCATTCTGCATTGGGCCTATCTGAAGAACCAGAAAAAACATTTTCCAATGCAAGTGGACGGAGATACCACGCTAAAGGTCGATTAACTACCATAAATTACGGCGGAGTGTGATACATCCCTAGAAATTGCAATTAATAGAACAACTAAAAAATATTTTCCCCATTAGCCAGGAAATGTTCTGGATGTTTTAAATCGAAATATCCAATATCACAAGACTTATGCAATTGCAGCTATCTGTCATTTGCAGGGAAGTCTGTATTTGAATAATCGTATTCCGCCAATATCTTACGTAAAACTGGGAAGAGATTTTTTAAAAGCTTTTCTTCGCATTGGGATTCTTTTAAATGAATAGAAACTCAATAAAATTTCATCTATAAAGAATTTATTAAATTTACACACCAACTAATGTATTAGGCAGCATCGATAAAGTTGTAAAAGGAAATGTTTCTCCAGGTCCAAATTGCTAATTTACCCATCCCAGCCACAATTTCATGAATGAAGAGAAAGATGCGAAATGAAATAAACATTTTAACTATTTCGATTCTCACTTATTTCATTTTTCTGACTACTTTTTTGAGAATGATAGTAGTTAACAATTTAAAAAGAGAGAGAGAGAGAGAGAGAGAGAGAGAGAGAGAGAGAGAGAGAGAGAGAGAGAGAGAGAGAGAGAGAGAGAGAGAGAGAGAGAGAGAGAGAAATGATGGCATGAATGAATTTATCAAACGCAGGAAATATGAAATAACAAGAATTCCAAAAACTTTCGGAACGCATAGAAAAATTAATCCTAAACGAAAATTAGACCAATTGAAAATAGAAGACAATGGACCAAAAAAGCAAAAATTAATTCGATAGAAAATTGACAATTTCTATAATGATAAATTGGTTACTATAAAAATAAGCAAAGAAAAAAAAAAGCAACACAAAACGACTATATTTTTAGGCAACAGACAAATGCAGCTCGTGGTTGGTCACCCAATCAGGAACTGGCCACGCCTGACGTTGCTTAGCTTCGGTAATCAACGGGAACCGATGCGCTCATCGTGGTTATGGCCGTAAGCTAAATTGACTATTATGAATTGGTATTCATTGATCTTCTGCCTACTCGTGAAAATTGTTCTTTTTATTTTAGTAAAAGTAATTGTCCATATTTGCCACATTTGCGCGTTACGCCGGAACTGCATAGGAGACGATAAAAATGTAAAGTATTGTGTGATCCCTATTTATTAGTGTATATAGTAGAGATAATATACAGTCTGTAGTATCGTGCACAGGAATAACTGTGTTTATATCGGCCATTGTTTCCATCCAATGCCCTATTGACCTCAATACAATCTTCATCTTGAGCCTATTGTGAAACAAGCTTTACTACACAAGTTCAAGATGATGTTTTTAGTGCATTTTCTCCCTCCCTCCATAGGGAGGAAACCCGCTTATGAGATTTATCTCATGACGCAATTCCAATGAGTCAGGCACTTTTTTTTTGTTTAAATTTATCTTTTGAATGCGGTTTGTTCCTCTAGATGATAGAAGAAATGGTGCTGAGTTTCGTCTGAAGGGAAATTATTCCATCAGTTTTTCGCTTAACGGCAAATTTAACTCCTTTAAGATATTAACGTACTTCTATGTTAATGAGTCAGCAATGTATTCAGAAACTAATTGATTCCTTAATACTCATAAATACTTCATGTGTCTTTCTTCATGGGTTGGATGTAATTCATTCATCAGCCTTTTACTCATTTATTAATGGGTACCTACAAAGGGGAAAATCACCCTGATCAGAGCATAGTACTGACCACACTATCTCCCTAGTGTGCTGTTTGGTCAAGATTCAGATAAATCTACAGTATCTGTGTCCCTTTGGGCCTGTTACAGGACTTTTTTTTTTTTTAATTATTTCCAATGGAATATATAAAGAACTAGCTGAATACCCGTGCTTCGTCACGGCAGATAAGTATTTATTTTATTGCATTAAATAATGTATCATCATAATTAATGCTACTACATAATTTTGAGCAGTTTATTATAGCACGGTTCCCATCATACAATAAGTTATTCATGAATTGATAAGTAATCAAAGTATCATGTTTCTTGATATTGGGGCGCTCCGGAGCAGTGTCAAGAAACAAAACGTAGACATAACCCATTATCTATAGGTTAGCAGTAACAGCAGTTTAACCAGTACAGGTTAAAATTCGTTGTCAATAATAAATGTACGTTAAAATTTAAATAAAATTTGTTTCCAAGATGCCATTTGGAAACACCTATTATATTTGCGAGCATTACCAAGAAGTGCACTGACTGGGGATGCTGATGGGTGAGGAGGCTGTGCAAGGGTTCAGGATATTATAACCTCGGATGGACCATCACCAGGTGTAGCGTAAACTCTATGAGGGACAAAAAAGAACAATTTAATTCTATTAATTCAAGGTCTGCCATCATAGTTGAAATTAACCGCAAATAAAAATAATATTATGAAATAGATACAGTACGGTAACAGCTGACCTGTTATCATCCTAGCAACGCATGCTGCCTAGGCTTGCCTGCTCTAACCAACTAAATTTTCAAACCCCTCTACAAGTACTTAAAAATTTGAATATTAAAAAATCCT
Source organism: Gonocerus acuteangulatus (assembly GCA_946811695.1). Lineage (NCBI taxonomy): Eukaryota > Metazoa > Arthropoda > Insecta > Hemiptera > Coreidae > Gonocerus > Gonocerus acuteangulatus. Next base: position 73,169,916 of record OX328125.1, read on the forward strand.
TTCTTAGCGAGTGTTTACGTTATAAAGGAAGTGTCCATGCATAATTTCAAAATTTTCTGTCAAGTGGGCTCGGCGATGATAGGTCAGTGAGTCAGTGGTATTTAACAAATATATAGTAGATTTTCTTCACATGTGAGATTAATATTATTTAATGGTTTACTTAATTTATTTTGTTTAAGTTTCTATTTGGTGATTTCCATACACCTCAGATAATGCTAAAGATATCACCAGTTTGTGCGGGGCCAGAGTGTAAAGGCCCCTGGATAGGAAAAATATCTCTTTATAATTGTGTTTTCCTAATCACATTTATATCAATAAATATATTAATTCACATTAATCAATTATGTTTTAATGCAAATTCATTCATAGTATTGCTAATTTTCTTCTAATGTTACAGGTGGTTGCTGAAAGGCGAAGATCTTTAAGTTCGAGAAAAGTATTTCGATTATAAAAGACTTCATTCGATTTGAAGCGAACGCAAAGTGATTTTTTTCAAGAATACATTTACTACAAGTAAAAATAAAGATCTAATTCGTAGCACAAGTTTGTGACTGAATGTTCGGTTGGAAGTGTTTTATAGTTAAGATGTTAACTATTGTACAGTACGATTTTCCTTTCTTTTTGAGAAAGTTGTAATATAATACGCCAGACATTAATTAAAAAATAGAAAGTATTTTAATTATTTTTATTATGCATTTTCCTCCATTGTCACTATAATCTAGCATGGTAAGTTACAACTACATCTAATGAAATTTTGATTTGACTCAAATTGAAAACCATTTTCGCTGAAAAGTCTTTTAGGAAAACCAAATATTATAATTAAAAGTATTTTTTATATAAGGAAAATTTGATCAAATAAATAGCAACGTAATGTTTTTTTCATCTGTAGACCTCATATAGGATTACAGGTATTTTTTTTTTTAAGGATTGAAAATTTAGATTATTTATTTTTTTTTTGTCATGCACAGGAAAAATGAAATGTTGAAGTGAAATTTTTTCCACGCGTATTTGAAACTCATTTAATCAAGTTCAGAGAAAAGGAAGAACATTTTATTAACCGAAGCGAGCAGATTTGAATTAGTGGATCCGGATGACTAATCAGGATACCAGTAAGATTAAATTCAAACTGTGAATATTGGATCCATTAGGGTAATGTTCTATGCTCTTTCACGTGTTACTTATTTTTTAAGGCCTTTTACCTTTTACATGAAATTTGATTGATCTAAAAACCAGTAGTTACATGAAAATTGCTCAGATTTTAATTTTATAAAAATACATTTTAATAGTAATTTATGAAATAATCCAAAGAACACTATTGAGACGCACAATAATATCTGGTAAGGGTGGGTTTACACTTGATAGTTATTGCAGGATATTTATATCAGAGAGAAATTGCGACTAATGGAAACCATGTAAAATGTATGTCTGACATAAATTGCTCATGGTTTAAACTAGTGAGAATTTCCCTCTGATATAAATATCCTGCAATAACTATCCCTAAAGATATTCCATTTTGAGCAAGTTACTTATTTACTTTATTTTAAGGTAGTTTATTAATTTTGGTCTTGTCTGTGAGGCTGGATCATAAATAATATACATAATATTGCCTGGATAATTATGTTTAAAATCAATCAGGGGCCTTTACTTTTATGTCTCATATTTACACGATTATTTTAGCTATACTGACTAATTGTATTAGAAATTATTTTTATTTCTACATTATTTTTTTTAGATAGTGTAAAAAGCCTTATTTCACAAGATTTTGGATTACATAAATTCATATAGATCTAGAATTGATAATTTTATATTTTCCTTTTCTTGTGAAAACAATGCATTCTGTAGGTAAAATTTAATTTTGCAATGACAAAGACTAAGTATATACATATATCTGCATGTATATATATATATATATATATATATATATATATATATATATATATATATATATATTTATATATATGAATCAATTCAAATAATCATATCAAGTATTATATTATTTTAACAAAATAACATAGTGAATATTAAAAACTTCATGAAATCAAAATATTGAATTCTCAATGATGTATTGATATATCATACACAGGTATCGACTTCACTATTAAATTTGCTTTATGCGTCTAGAATCAAAACGAGACACCACTATTTTACGAATTTGAGATAACAGTTCATTTTACAAGCAAGTTCAAAATGTCCTGTATATAATGGTAAAGAAATGGATTTTCAAAACTCAATAGATCAAAATGTTTTTTAATGCTTCAGTGGGAAGCAGTGTTGGGCAAAACTAACGTTAGTAAACTAAACTAACGTTAGTTTTCCCTAACTAAAACTAAACTAATGTTATATTTTTAGTTTTAGTTTTAGTTTAGTTTTAGATTTGTATAATTATTAATCATATGGACTCCGTTTTTAGTACTGCAATTAGTTTAGTTTAGTAAAAGAGACCTAAATTTGTGATTTTAGTTTAGTTTTAGTTTTTAGTTAACTAATTTAGTTTATCAAAGAACATATGTTTTCAAATTACGAGAAAAAGCCACAATTTCTTATTCTTAAGCAAGTTCTATTAGTTTTAATAATTTACTTAATTATCGAAATAACATATGATTTATATTAATTCATGTTATTTTAGTAAAACTAAAGTAAACTAAACTAAACTAAATTTTTAGTTTAGTTTTTAGTCAATTCCCAAAGATTTAGTTTTAGTTTTAGTTTAGTTAAAATCCATTAATTAGTAAAATTTTAGTTTTAGTTTTTTTTTAGGTTGCAATTTTTAGTTTAGTTTTAGTTTATTCCAAAAAGTGAATTTAGTTTTAATTTTAGTTTTAGTTTTGCCCAACATTGGTGGGAAGTTGGCTTCAAAATAAGGCATGCATCCGTGAATTTTAAAACTAAGTAAGACACTTCAAAAATAAAAATTCCTTCAAAATAGATAATATAACAGATAAACTTCCCAAATTCCTCAAAAACATTCTTCTGTGATACTTACAACTTTTAAGAAAATTATACAAATGTATAAAATTAAACATAAGACTTGTTCTGTTTTTGGTGTTTTCTGAACAAATTGGATTCAATGATTTGTCTTGGTTTGATTCTAGACGCCATATATATATATATATATATATATATATATATATATATATATATATATATAGTGAGAGAGAGGGTTATTTCTAAGAATGATGAATTCAAAAAGGTGGGGTGCCAAATATTGTGTTATTTATATGATTGGTGATTTAAAATAACTCATCTTATGAAATATGAAGTTTTTATGTGTTGGAATATGAAGGGAGGAGAGTTTGAAAGTGACTTTGATTGTAAACTTGGATATTTAGGGAAGATGTTTTATTGCCTCTGTCAAAAGGTGGATAGTATTTATGTATACGAATATTAATATGTACATTTTTTTTATTTTGGCATGTGGCATTGCATCAGATTATGAGGGGAATGCGTGACTATATTTTGCATATTGTATAGTAGGGGGTACGTTTTGCTTGTGATTTGGTTACATGGTGTCATGTCATTTTCTGTTGTACTGTAATTATTGTTGTGTCGTTTGATTGTGAATATATGTCTTACATTTGAAGGCTGATTATAGGATATGGTTGCTGATTGTCAAAGGGTAGCTTTGGTGAGAGAATTAGACGAGAGAATAGTATATATATCTTTAATTAATGGGCTAATTTTATGTATTCTGGGAAATATGTGTTTATGATTTTAAGGACATTGTCTGATTGATAGCTATATGTAAATTTCACAGAGCAAATACTATCTTTGATAATGTTGGTTGAGTGGGCTGTTTTGAAAATGGTTTTCCAAAGAGATGAGGGAAATGACAGTGACTTAATATACATGGGTTGAAAAAGTGCAGACAACATAGGCGGCTCTAGACAAACATTTCTGGGGGGGGGGATAATTTAGTATGGGGTTACCGCCGTGCCGGGGGGTGTAGAATCAAATTTTTACAACCATGCACCAGGAAATCATTAAGGAGGTATTTGAAAAACTAAGAACATACATTAATTAGAACTTATTAACATTAATTTGCCTAAACAATTTATTTTTCTAACTTAACCAAAAAATATTGTGAATTTTCATTCTGGGGGCTAAGCCCCCCCCCCCCTTTATGCGCCAGTAGACAATGGGTCTTATTGTGAGAAAGAGATCTGGTATTTGTAGACATAAAACTGGAAAAGGTGTTTTGGAAAGGTATTTTCTTGTTTAGGAATGCTTTATTGGTGTCTGACATATTCTAGGTGAAGGAGTATGGGGAAAACCTTACGCTATTTATATAGGAATACTTGTGTTTTTTTTTTCTTTTATGGCGCATCGACATCTAGGCCATTAGCGCCAACATCCAGGGTCCAGCGAGGAATTTTCCCAATGAGCTGTGAGATGAGAAAATCCCTGCCACCACGAGTAGACCCAGGAATTCTTGTTACAGGAGAAAATAGAAGGTCAATTGAGGCGTTCAGAACCAGAGTGGACTATTCCACATAGTGAAAATTGAGTCTTTAAATATAAAAGGCACATTGGACCATCTGTTAAGTGACTCTATCTCTTAATTGGTTTTTAAATTAATATTGTTCTCAATACAGCCGACTGATAGCATGCCAGACTGAGATTTAACTTATAGTCCGCTCTGATTCTGAACTCCTCAATTGTAAGAGGGGCGATGCCATTGGAAGAGGGAAACAGTATCTACTACTGTTGTGCCTTATCCTTTACGAGACGACAACCCACAAGAACTTACAGGCCTGTGGAGCGGAATTTCACACAGGCCTCCACTGTCCATCTATTCTCATTTCTTGTAATACACTTTGATTATTCATTTATTTAAAAAGTTCTCTGTTATTATTTATTTCCCTTGTCAATGATAAGAATATCTGTTTAATGATTATAAGATAGTGACCCTATTTTTCCAATATATTCGTCCGTGGCAGAAGGCCAATTTTACGTCCAGACGTGGCTAATGCATAGGCTGTAAACATATTTTATTTTATTTAGTTTAAGTGCTCCTGAAGAGGCGTCACAACGACATGAAACATGTAGAGCGTACTAAAAGAGTAGAGAAGAAAGTAAGTGTTTTTGTAAAATTGACCTTCTGCCACTGACGAATATATTGTTTAATTATTATTATATCAGACTTTTTTTTTTCTACGGCACATCTGCTTCTGGGCTATTATTGCCTGGCTATCTGTAGGTTACGACGCTTTAGCAGGGATACACCCATAGTGTAGCAAGGAATATTTTCAGCCCATTATGAACCTATGCTGGAATAATGGTTTGATAGATAAACAGAAAGGAATTATAATTTTAAAACTATCGAAGAAAGTATTTTTTTCAGTGTTACTTGGATGGAAATATACAGTAACACCATTATTGTAGCTGAAATGTTTGAATACCCTAGATCAAGCATATCAAAAAACTTGATGCAATAAAAAAAAATATATTGTAGAGTTAATTCCAAACCATAGTGAAAAAATAAAATTTTATAAAACCTTCAGAAAAGAAATTCCTCTACAATATTGCAAGAAGCATAACTAAGTAAGAAATTATAGAATGCCTACTCTTCCAAACAGTTGTGTCCGAAATCTTTGTTATAATTTCTTTACAATCCATTTCACTCATGTTATCACACTGGATAAACTTAACTCAGCTTCTGCTGAATTTTATTTTTTAAATAATTGAAATCACTTTTAGAAATGCACTTTGTTAAATCCTGAAAGCTTGAAGAAGTCCAGTTTATAGATTATAGGATTCACAGAGGATCTTTATATATAATTTTAAGCAGTCGACAACGAATATTCTAACTGAAAGAAGTTAATCCGCATTTGTAAAAAAAAAAGCTGTAGTGTCCTTCCAAAAGGACGTCAGGAGTATCAGGGTTAGGCCCTTGAAATAATTTTACTTCAGACAAGATGTTAAATTGATTTGGAAAACCTAATGGCATATTTGATTGCCCTCTCCTGTGTCACCGCTATCAAGATAATAAGGACAGCATTGAACCTGGATCACCAGGAAGGTTATCTTCACTCTAAAGACTGATGTGACTAATCCCCATGTCTTCAGTTTCAAATTGGAAACTCTCGAAATTAAAGGAAAATAATTATCAATTACAGGAAATCAAACTAAGGAATGTGTATCAAGTCTAAATAAGATATATCGTAAGAACAAATTGATATAGAGTCATCTATAACGTACCAAACCAATTTTCACATTCGATGCTTTGCATTTGTATCAGGGTGTCAATGATTTGTATCAGTGATTTAAATCATGATTAAAATCAGTTGATTTTTTTTTTAAATCATTGATTTAAATCAATTGATTTCATTAAAAACATTGATTCAAACCAATTGATTTTCTTAAAAAAATTAATGATATAATTTTTTTTATAACTTTAGAATTTTTTTTAAACTTTAAATCTAACTAGTTCTGCCTTTTTTTTCAGTCATTTCAACATTTCGTCTTTATTTTTGTTTCTTGGGCGTACCCTCACTTGACCAATCTTATCTATTCAAAGTCTGATTCTTTTATGACCCTTTCTTTGTCTTTAATTCAGGATCTGTACCTTTTATGTTTAAGATAAAAGAAATTGAGCGAAGTGTATGCTTTAAATTGGTAGAAGTCTTTGCCGGCCTTAAAATATTGTATTTCCTTAAAAGAACAGTTAATAATAGAGCAGCTTATGACAGCAAAGGCCACATCTCAGTTTAATGCCATTGTCCACAGTCAAATGACATTGTTCGCAGTCAAACGTCATTGTTCGCAGTCACATGAGAAACCAATTAGTGGTGGAAAAGGCTGCCAAACTGGCAATTTTGTTCAAAACTTTAAATAAATAATGTTACTGTTATTGTGTATGATTAATATTTCTAGAAAGCTTCATTTCTAAAATCTTAGTTTTATTTTTTGAAAATTAAGCCATTATATATACAGGGGTCGAAGTTGTCCTATATTTTGGAACCGGAATTTCTGACATTAAATTTAAATTTACTGAAATTCCGGTCTCAAAATATAGGACAACTTCAAACCCTGTATATATGATCTGTCTATTCTACTATGCTCCACGAGTTATCCATTTGGGACAAAAATGTAAGAATAGTTATTTGCATTGCATACCAAACAACTAGGAATTAAGCAGCTCTCTATACTGGGTGTATCGCAAGTTAATGACAACACTTCAGATGGTAAAACGAGAGAAAAAAATTAGTTCAACAAAACAAACCACACATTTCTATCTCACTCCATTCCAGACATATAACGTTCTAAAGGTTCCTTAGAAAAAAAAAATGTTTTTTTTTAGTACAACTCCAATTTTCTCTCCTTGTACATATTTTTTTTCCCAATTATTCAGTACATTTTTTAAATCAGCATCAAATTTTCTTTAAGGCCAATGCACATGCAATGTTCACAATCATCTCATTGAAACATGTAATATCATTTCAAAAAGTAGAAATTAATAAAAGCTTCTGATTAGCAACAACTTTTCGAAAATCACTACTCTTGAAAAAAAAAAAAAAAAATCTTGCAGACTGCCGAATCCCACAAAAGTTGAAAAATTTAATCAGCTTTCCAATAGTTTATTCAGAACTGAGATTGTCTCTAAATTTCATTACGTAATTGGAATTCTAGAGAGGAAAAACATCATATAAATAAAAGTAATATTACGTTTATTTTCGAGATATTATCAGAAATACATGAAAATTATTCTTGATGAAATTGATATTAAATGATTATAGTAAGTCTTACAAGAAAGTTGAATAAAAAAGAAAAAATACATTGCAGAAAGCACTGACGACAACTGGTCACACCACAGATGTAGTCCTTCAATCTTATCATCGTTAGTAATCCATCTTCCAGCATAATATTCATTGGGAGATTTGGCCTGCCATAATACCTGATCTGTCGTTGCTTCATTTTTATGTGTGAGTTTGGCTTAAGTCGCAAGTGTACAAAGCACCCATTTAGGACATAAACCACCTAATTGCGGATCACGGATTATTTGTGGAAAAGTGAGCTAACCATGATGAGATTGATAAGACTACATCTGTGGTGTGACCAAGTACCGTTACTATGTTCTGCAATGTATTTTTCTATTAAATGATAAACATAATATTACTTTTATTTATTTGATGTTTTTCCACTCTAGAATTCCAATTACATTATGAAATTGAGAGATAATCTCAGTTCTGAGTATACCATGGGAAAGCTGTTTAAATTTTTAACTTTTGTGAAATTCGGCAGTCTGCAGGATTTTTTTTTTTTTTTTTGAGTTGTGAATTTTGAAAAGTTGTTGCCAACCAGAAGCTTTTATTAATTTCTACTTTTTGAATTGATATTACAGTTTGAATGAGGCGATTGTGGACATGTTTTTTGTAGTACAACTCCAATTTTCTCTGCTTGTACACACTTTTTTTTTTCAATTATTCATTACAATTTTGAAATCAGCATTAAATTTTCTTTAAGGCTAATGCACGTCTTAAAGAAAATTTAATGCTGATTTAAAAAAGGAAATGAATCATTGAAAAAGAAATGTGTACAAGGATAGAAAATTGTAGTTGAACTACAAAAAACATGTTTGTTTTTTTTAACTAACCTTTAGAACGTTATACCTGGAATAGAGTGAGCTATAAATGTATTGTCATTAACTTGTGATACACCCTGTATAGACTAGATAAATTTAAAAAAATCTGATTTATTTATTTTTTTAAATCTGATTTTAGTAAAATAATATCAGATTTATATAAAAAATTCAAATTGAATAAAAAAATCTGATTTAAGTTTTTAAAAAATCCGATTTTTTTTTTTAAAATCATAATTTTTTACACCCTGGTACTCATTTATTTCATTCTACTCTGTGTGGTGAATATATTAATTATTTTATATAGACTTAGATTATATTTTCTATCGCAGTAAATTTCACAACTTTTGAACTATTTAAAAACATAAACTTCTCAAAGGAGGGGAACAAATATAACTTTTAATTAAACTATTATATGAAATTCATTCACTTTCCTGACATTGCATGGATTATCCATAAGCATAAAAGGACATAGGACAGGCCATCTAGTAAGGAATTATAAACATAAATGGTTCAGGGTGGTGTATTAAACAGGTACCCCGCAACAACAAGAGGAGGAGAGGAAGAGCGAGGATGCTGAGAAGAGGACTAAATGTGGCAGAGATTGGCGGAAGAATGGAAGAGGCTCGGGGAAGGACACTATTTGGCTAGGATTTAACCAGAAATTACTTAGCAGGACTATGCACATGAAACTTTTAATGTGAACTCAAAAACCACCACAACAAGCTAAATTTGAACATAAAACTGAAAGAAAGCCTATAAACTGCAAACAGCATAAAAGCATTTAGAGACTTTGTTTTTGCCATAGAAATTTTAATTCTCATTGAAGAAGCTTCTGCCAATGCAGTAAGTCTACACATTTTAGAAATATAACAGTTAAAAGGAATTACACTGCTTATCAGTTTATCTTTATGCCAATAAATATGGGCTAGGATATGTGTGCAAACGCACCACGTTTTATGGTATGGTGGTTTATTTTATTAGAAAATGAAGATTGTGGAATGTAATAAAAAATAAAACATCTGGATAAACATTTAATTTATACAAACGAAAACTAAAAATAAGAAATAGTTAGTTAATTAGTTGTGATGCCTATTGAAACACTCAAGGCAGAATCCAGGGGTATTAATAGTAATAAGTTCTAATTAATGTACGATTTATCTAATACTTCCTGCATGATTTCCAGGTGCCTGGTTATAAAAATTTTATGATACACCCCCAGACACGGCCGAAGCTAAATTAGCCCCCCCAGAAATGTTTGTCTAGAACGGCCTATGTTCCACAAAGAACTAAATAAGCCGAATTGGTCTTCCGGGACCTCTAACACAGTCAATGTGTTAATGGGTACCTGCAATGGGGAGAATCAGCTAGCCAGAGCAAATAACTGACCACACTGTCTTCCTACTGAAATGCAATAAGATCAATAATTAGATACCTTTATGGCATCTGCCTCTCTAGGTCCCCGTGGCCTGTTATTTTGTTAAATATTTTTACAACAGAATAGATTGAATTTTTTAATGTGTTTCAGATTCATACGATTTTATTAATACGTTATAAATATATATTATAATTTATCTTATTAACAGGAATTAGTTAAGTAAATCAAACTTTGTTAGTCAAACTTACGATACAAATAAATCAAACTTAGTTAAGTAAATCAATCTTGATCATTAAAATTAAATCAAATTAGTGAAGCAAATTTAATCATATACCTTTAAATAAAAAAAATATTAAGATAACGCAATTATTAAAAATAAAAAGAGATTAATAATTATATTTAATTTATATCAATATATTGTTATAATATTTTTATATGCTTATAATCTTTAATAATAATAAAAAAAAGGTGTTTTCACATTTAGGCGGGAAAACAGTAACTCTACCTCAGTACTTCTCCAACGATCTGTATAAACAATTTAGAATTATATTTTTTTATTGATTGTGGACTCTGCCTCAGGGTAGTTCAAAGTAATTGAAAAGTTGATAGTTTATATTTTATGGGCAGAATAATAATTATATAAAGATAAAGAAAACTCAATATAATGGGAGAATATACAAGCATTCATATACAAAATCTTACCTCTTATATAAATGAACTGCCGTCTGCCTTCTTGCTTCATGCGCTTTGCTTCCGGTTCATGGAATAAGTCAACTGCTGTATCAACTCAAGTATTATACTTTGCTCAAAATCGATAAACACTATAAATTTACTTTAACTATCAAAAATGCAAAACATTTAACACTCATATATGCACTGCTGCCAATACCATACAGATGAATTTCTACACGTTATATAAAAAAATAAAATTTGCTGTTATTACATCACATATTCCTACAAAACAGTGAGTTCTTTTTATTTACATACCAAATGTTTAATTTAGATTGAATTATAAAGGAAATATTATTTATTTATGAAATAACATTTTATCCCCCCCCCGTAATTTATAATTTCACTGTATTACTTACGTTTATTTTTATTTCGCGGTTTTTTTATGTTTGGGGCCCCGACATTTTTTTTTTGTTGAGAACATTTCCTGCAAAAAAAAACCTATACCAACGAAAAATGTCTTCTACATTTACCCTGTTCAAGTAGATGTCCAGAAGACCTTAAAACCCACCATTTTACACTGTAAAATTTTCCCTACACCCCAAATGCTCCCAGCCCCCCCCCCGAAATTATTTTCTATATACGCTAGTGGATATCACAAATATATATATAATGTCGTGAATTTAATTATCTACAATTTATCTTATTTTTAAGCTTTTAAGAATAAAATTAGAAATATCTTTCAGTTTATTCAACAACCAACTACTACGTCTTCCATATTGGAAGGTCTTTTTACTAAATATTTACTCCAGAATTTATGGTTTAAATTGTGATTATTTTATAATTCACTTTACTTTCGAAATCTCAGACGATCAGTAATTATTAAAAGAGATGTATATTTGCTGCATGGTTTTCATAATTTCCCAGTGCTGACACATCTCGGGTCCGTGGAATGTTAGCCTCATAGGCTATTTCAAACTTTATTAATATATTCTTTAATTTGTCTCCATGAAAAATAATGAGCATCACATTGGAGGTAAGGGTCATAAATGATAAAACATAAGACACAAATTACTAATATGATAATTAAATGTAGAATTACTACCTATAGAATATCCTGGGTTCTTTTTTTCAGCTAATCTTACATTATAAATCTAAGAATTTGTCTATGTAATTAAGTTTAATTTAATGTTTGCCAATATCTAATGATTCCAATCTATGAAAATATCAATAATTCAAGATATGATTGTATTACATCTGTCAAGCTTTAAAAACAAAGAAGTCTAAACCTGATTTATTTTTCTGAATTATTCTACGCCAAAACCCAATTTGATTTATTTTCTTCTTAATTTAACTTTTTTCTTTAACTTAATCTGTTTTATATGTTATCTTTCATTTATAGCTATTTGTTGTGTCTTTTAATATAAATTTTATAAAGTGTTTAATTGAATTTATATGAAATATAGTATAATTGATAAATTCATATAACTATATACAGGGTATTTCAGGGTTAACTAGCCAAACTGAAAATATGAACTAAGGACCTCAAAACAAGAAAAAAATTTCCTCTGAAGGTATGTATACCTCTGTACCTGTGTTCCTCTGTAGAGATATTCAAATCTAAAGATTTTCATTATTATGAATTACTTAGGTTTATGAAATAAATAAAAATTATTTATTTGTTCCAACTACTTTATTAATTAAACTTAAACATTAAATTAATATTAAATATTGTTCAATGTGATTTCCTTGAGCATTAAGACAGGCTCGGTATCTTCCTTCAACAGGAGCAGTGGCAGAACGGCACTGGATATGTGTTATTGTATCGCAAGATTAAATTATCCTTCTCCGTAAGGAATTAAGATCATTGACTGCCCTTGCATAGACTTTTTGTTTAATGTCCCCCCCCCAAAAAAAAAAAACCAAACGGTGTCAATTCTGGAGAGCCTGCAGGCCAAGCCACTGGTCCTCCACCACCAATCCATTCATTGGGATAATTAACATTTAGGCACTGTCGTGAAACTCTTTCCTAATGTGCAGGGCAACTACCTAATTGAAACCACATGTCCCTTATTAATTGTTGTGGAATATCTTCAATTATCATAGTAATCATTATTTAGACATTACAGAAATTAAAATATTGTCTAGTAACCCCAAACACACATTGCACTGAAGCTGGTGCTAAAAATGATGCCCTCGAATTGAATTGAGATTTTTCTGCGACTAGAGGTGATTATTTTTCTGATTGAAGATATCTCTTCTTGTAAAGATAGCTTCATCTGTCCAAAGAACGTTTTCTATAAATTTTAGATTACGCTCGACTTGATTTAAGTACCAATCTGAAAAATTTCCTCTTAGTCGAAAACATCGAATATCTCTTAAGCAAAACATTTGCGGACATACCTTCAGAGGACATTTTTTTCTTGTTTTGGGGTCCTTAGTTCATATTTTCAGGTTGACCCTGAAACACCCTGTATAATTTTTAATTAATATAACTGTATATGTGTATCATTTCTATGTATTGTATAATTGGAAGTATATGTAATAATTGTATTGGGCTAATCACTTTGGTTATGGATGCTCATAAAAAATAAATAAATTACATTCTGCAAATTGGCTCAGTGCCCTGAAAATATGAGATGGGGCAACTTTAATCTTTTGATTCTAGGTGCTAATCAATATAATCTACAGATACTTGATTTACTTATAATTTAGTAGAGGGGATTCTTCCACTCGCCTTCCCTTGTGAAAGGACTTACATTAATCTTGTCAGGGTTGATTGACAACCAACATCACTGCACCATCTCGTGATCATGTTCTATGTCAGCTGCATACGTTCTCTTAGTTAATACTTCATCCTCTGGTGATGCCCACTAATTTTTCTACTTATCCTATTACTCAATATTTGGTGTGAGAGAGTAATCTCAACTGAGAATCCACAACAAGGGAGATAAAACATCGTCCTAAAGGCACCCTTAGCCTTAATCCTGATGGATATGATCCCCTTCGTAGTTCTAAAAGGCTGACTATATTTGTTGTCCAGGCTGTTGTATGGTTTCGTCCTTCCTAAGAGGATGTGATAAGTTCCTATTTTCCTCGTTGCTTCCTCTATAGATTTATATGAGTTGTTCTCATATGGCAACCTCCATTTACAGAAATGTTCATGATATATTCTTACTGCATTGTACTTCTTCTATTTGTTTTGTTTGAAGTATTTTGGGTGAAAAACCTCATGGTCGTCAGCACCCTACCGGGCAAAACATGCCACACGAAATATTCATCCCATGCCCCTGGGTTAGGGTGTGCTTTTCTTAATTAGTATTCATCTCAGTATTTATTTTCTTTTTTAAATTTATTTTTATTCATTATTAATCTTTTTCTCCTTTTACTTTATTTTTCCCTAAACAATTTTTGTTTGTACTTATTATTTCCTATTTTTTAATTAATATTTTCTATTTTTTCCTTTATTTCTTTTATCTTTTCTTTTTTCACTCCTTAACACTTTCACTCTCCCTTCATAGACAATCATATTAATAGCTATTAATAGCTTTTGTGTGTGTGATAATTATCACTGAGATTAGATGAACATCTTTTCTTTTTTTTTTTTTTAAAGTTCTATAACACCAACAAAATATAAAACAATGTAACATGAATTATCGCAGAGGTGACTCCTTAAAAATTTTGATAAATATTTAGAGCTAGAATATTTTTTTTTTTAAATTTGTCCTTTTAAGATGTGAAGCAGATACTTTTTACTTTTTAAGTGGTTCTCCTGTAATGTTTTTTATTTATATAAATTTTATGTGCATTATTATTAACTAAAAATTTTAGGACAGGTTTTCTATATGTTACTACCCTTTTCTAGCCAGGCTAGGGCTGATGACACCACTCCATAGTGGGAATCGAACCCACGGCCCTTGGCTCGCACACCGGGCCTCATCTCCTGCAATGTCAACTCCAAAAACTTTCTCTTTTGCCTTATGAACAATAAAGAAAGGACTTATTTGTCTTCATGACTGTGTTAAATGAATGTGTCTCAGCCTCTTAAGGTCCTTTAGTAGAAAAATCAAATCATTGGTTTCGCCACTTAGTCTTTGGAAGAATGTGTGGAAATATTTCAGTTGAGTTGCTTATCTTTACCTTAGGCCCAGTGCACACTGAAGAAGCTGGTTTCATCAAACCTAATTCATTGAAGTGTGCACACAATAAACTGTTTTCCATCAGTTTCGAGATAGATTCAGACGACGATTCAGAAACCGATTTAACGAATTTCATGAAACCTGATTTCATGAAACTCTGTGTGCACCAACCTATGGTTTTCTATCTATAGGTTGCAAGCTACTTGAGTTTCACAAAACCAGTTTCTTCAGTGTGCACTGCGCCTTATGGTATTTGTGCTGGGATGATACCATCTCCTTCTGGTGACTTACACGATTTGAAGTTGACATTTGCCTTTTAACTTTTTCCCTTAGTTTTCCTCTTCCCATTATTATTGAATCATTCCTAAATAATTTATGAGGTCTATTAATTTGTTGATGAGCTTTATCTATTACTAGGAAAGCTTGGCTGAATGTTTTCCATACAATCTATTCAAGAATAGTTTTATTTATTTGTTAAATCCTTTCCCAGCTTTGGCTATAAGAGGCTTACAGATGTTAAATAGTTGCATTCTTAACAAACCTTAACAAAACAATGAAAAGGATATTAGCAGGAGAAAATAAATAACTAAACAACACAGTAAAAAAAACAAAAGCAAAAGGTGTTGATCATTAGGCATGAGAGGTTCAATCAGTGGTATACCTACTTATCAGTTTTCTAATTGGTCTATTAAAATGATTAAGTCATTATGGATATTAATTTAGGATTCTAAATGTGTTTAAACTCATGGGCGTATATAGAAAATAATTTCGGAGGGGGCCGGGAAAATTTCAGGGGGGGGGGCTGAGACCATTTCCGGTGTATGGAATACTAACAATTTAGATCTTGGAAGAGTTTTAGCAAACTTAAATGCTATTACAACCAAAATATAATATGTTTTATGACCTAAATGATCTTATTTAATTTATTTCTAAGGGTTTTATGAAATGTTTACCGTTCTAATCAAAATTTTTTTTGGGGGGGGGGCTGCAGCCCCCTCCGTATATACGCCCATGTTTAAACTTAATGACTATATGTAACAGGCCAATATGTAACTGAGAACTTACAGTCAAAAATTTACTGACAGACTGCCACAGAAGAAATAGTATTAATCTGACATATGATAAGCAAGAACTCTTAGGCAATGACAGCCAGTATATAAACACTGTACTGAACTACTTCAAACCAGAGGAAAGAAGCCCCAGCGAGGAAGCTTATAGGAGAATAACACAAGACTGTACAAAATTATTTGATGACCTAAGCATGTTGTCTTGAAAATATTGTTACCACAAATATTAAGAGATATTTTCATTTTAAAGGTCGTGGGTTCGATAGGGTGGTGGCTTTTCTTTAGAAAAAAGACAAGGCATCCGCCCTATCCTGTCTAGAAAAGGGTGGTAACCTATAGATAACCTGTCCCAAAATTCTTATTTAATAATAATGGGCGTTAAAATTTAAATAAAAATATACAATCAAACAATCTGGTTTCCTAGTGAGACCAAGAAGATGCTGTTTGCAAATGTTTCATAGTCAAATTTGTATTGCAGCTTTTGAAAATATGTAAGTCTTGATTTGTCATAAGGAGTCAATGCCAATGACCTATTCTTAGGCAACAAAGGATTTGCCT
This sequence comes from Gonocerus acuteangulatus, assembly GCA_946811695.1. Lineage (NCBI taxonomy): Eukaryota > Metazoa > Arthropoda > Insecta > Hemiptera > Coreidae > Gonocerus > Gonocerus acuteangulatus. The sequence goes on from OX328125.1 coordinate 73,186,305, forward strand.
CTCAGAAAGGACTTAATTTTTTTAAATGTTATTTTTGTTGGTAATACTAATCACACTGGGTCATGGTCACCTTGTGAAACGTGGGGATATATAAGGAGGACTCCAGCCCTCCCCCCCCCCCGAAAATTTTATTTAATCTGTAAAAATGTGTCATAAAAACCTTAAAAATAAATTAAATAAGATGACTTAGTTCAGAAAAAATAGTTTTTTTGGGTGTAACATTGTTTTAGTTAGCTAAATATTCCAAGATCTAGATTGTTAGTATTCCATACCCCCCAAAATAATTTTCTACATACGCCCATGCTACACCCAAAGACACGAGAGTCCGGAGGAGAACAAAATAAATAGTTATTCATGCAAAAGGCCAGTTGTAATCAATGTTGGGAAAAACTAAAACTACTTACTTTTTAGAATAAACTAAAAATTGCAACCTAAAAAAAAACTAAAATTAAATTAACTAATAGATATTAGTTTAACTAAAAATAAATCATCGGGAATTGATTAAAATCTGAATTAAAGCTTTATTTTAGTTTTACAAAAATAACGTGAATTAATGTAAATTATATGTTATAACGATAATTAAGTAAATTATCAAAACTAATAGAACTTGTTTTCATTTTGTTTTAAATAGGCAGTAGTAACCTCATTTTCCCCCATTATAGCTCATAAAAAACAAAAATACATACGTAGTAAGGTCCATTAGTTTCCGGCCTGGGATAGAAGGAAAGGTGAAAGAAAAAAACTGGTTTTACTGTTTTTCAATATATTCTCCTCTAAGTTCAACACACTTAATACAACGCTTTGGCAACATTTCTATACCATGAAAAAAATAATTTTCTTCTTTGTTAAAAAAATGTTCTTCCACTGCTGCTTGTAGCTCTTCGTCGGTGTTAAATCGCCTTCCACGAAGGTCAGATTTTAACTTTGAGAAAAGGTAGAAATCGCTAGGGGCCACGTCTGGGCTGTAGGGTGGATGAGAGATTTCTTGGAATCCACAGTCCTTCACAGCGGCCTTGGAAATCAATGCTGAGTGGACAGAGGCATTGTCGTGAAGGAGGCGGACACCTCTGCTTAACTTCCCTCGCCTCTTCTCTTTAATGGTGCCTCGTAACCGGTGAAGTAGGGCTGCATAATACTTACCATTCATTGTGGTATTCCTTTCTTTAAAATCTATCAGTAGCATTCCTTTACAGTCCCAAAAAATTGTGGCCATTACCTTTTTTGTTGACTGCGTGACTTTTGCCTTTAAAGGAGGCGCTTCTCCTGGTCTTCTCCATTCCATGGACTCTCTTTTGCTGAGTGGGTCATAATATAGAACCATTGTCTCATGCCCAGTTACAATTGAGTCCAAAAAATGCCTTGGGTCGGCATTATACTCACGTAAAAATTCATTGCAGCAGTGAACTCGTTCCTGTTTTTGAGCAGCTGAAAGAATTTTTGGAACCCATCTTGCACTAACCTTGTTCATATGCAAATGTTCTTTGATGATCCTCAAAACACTTGGTTTTGAAAGCCCTAACCTCGCTGCTATTTCCTTGGTTTTTAGTCGCCGGTCAGACAGCAATTCAGATTCCACAAGTTGGATTGTTTCAGAAGTGACAGCTTCCAATGGGCGACCGAGACGTGGGTCATCTTCTAGACTTTCTCTCCCTAACTTAAATAATTTTGCCCATTCTTTCACTGTGGAATACGAGGGGAAGGACTGCCCGTATACACAATCCAAGCGCTCTTTAATTTGCGCAGGAGTAAGACCTTCTTTACAAAAGAATTTAATTACCGCACGGTACTCGAGTTTGAACATTGTAAAAATGGGGAGTTTCCTTCAAGGCTGGACACTGACAAACAAGACTAAGGAAGTGCGGGCGATGGGTATGGAGTGAGCAGGCATGGACCTCCATAGGCGTGCAGGTCCCGGCACGTTTGAAGGAGGGGAAGCAGGACAGGCAGAAACTTATGGACCTTACCTCGTACATATCTATTTTTTACCCTCGTTCTGAATCGAAGTATGTAATAAACTAATTAGTGAATTAAAAACTAAAACTAAAGTAAAATCATAAATTAAGGTCACTTTTGCTTTAATTCAACTAATTATCATACTAAAAACGGATACTAAAACTAAAAACAACTATTTATTAAGAAAATACTCCAACACATGATAAATAATTTTACAAATCTAAAACTAATTATATCGCACTAGTATTTCTAATATGATACAAATCAAAAATCGGTCTTTTTCAGTTATGACTATGAAAGACATTGGTAAATGTCTCTTTATCACCATCAAAACTGTATGTACCTAGCTTCAGAGCTTGTACACCAGAGGGCACTTGAGTCACTCTTCCTGTATTATTTCGGGTTTCACCAAAATACAGTTTTATGTTAAATTTGAATGTGACTCTCTTTTTTGAAGGCCTCTGGACTTCTAAGTTCCCATAGTTTGTTTTCTGTCTTGTCAAGATTAAAATAAATTAAAACAATAATTTGTTTTCGATTAATCGGCGCTAATGGCCAAGATTTGTTTTGATGCGCCGTAAAAAAAAAATAAAATAAAAAATAAAAAAAATGATTGCGTAAAACGAGTAAAGATTTTCAGTGGTGTTAGGAGCCTCAAGGAACAATTAAAATTGCTAATCTAATTAGCTCCATCGGAGGTTTCTGTTTTACCGTTGCCCGAAGTTGTAAGACACTGCGGCATGTCTCTTGTGATCAGGCATCTCCCGATGAACAGCCGTTGATGATTCGATAATTTACAAAGACAGAATGCGGACAAAGATCTAGCATTCAAGGTCGGCTGAAACAGTTAATACGAGACCGTTACATCCGTCTTCAGAGTGTTTTTATGATATTAAGTTTTATTCAAAAGGCATTTCAAATATGGGAGGCCCGGTGGCCGTGAGATTTAAGGCGTGAGCACTTAACTCTCTGTGCCAAAGGTCGTGGGTTCGATTCCCACTATGGGGTGGTGGCTTTTCTTTAGAAAGAAGAAAAAGGCATCAGCTCTATCCTGGCTAGAAAAGAGTGGTAACCTATAGATAACTCGTCCTAAAATTCGTAGTTAATAACAATGGACGTTAAAATTTAAATAATAATTTAAAACGCCAACGGCCACAGCCATGTTGAGTGCACCGGTTCCCGTTGATCACCGAAGTTAAGCAACGTCGGGCGTGGTCAGTACCTGAATGGGTGACCGACCACGTGCTGTTGGCGTTATAAAAGGGCGGCAACCTATAGACAGCCCGGCGTTAATAGCCTTTAAACCTTAATAAGAGAGAATAATTTAAAATATGCCAATTCAATAATAAGAAGACATTCAATTCATAGCAACGCCTAGTGGAGGCAATAGGTTATTTCGACTTCTGCTTCTTTATGGTAAATCGTCATTTTTTAAAAATGACGAGCAATTATTTCCTATTTGTTAAAGATAGCATATTCGGCCCAACCCTATTATTATTTATAATGAGATGAATATAGTTAGCCTTTGAGGTGTTAAGAAGTCCAGGAAGGGTTGGGATTTGGCTAGGAGAAAAAAAAAAGTCCGACTCGCAGGAGGTTATCTTAGTGCAGTTCCGTTCATACCCCTAGTGCCATTAGTAAAGGAATAGAAGCAGTTGTTGGTAGGTTCTGATCTTTCGTGTAAAATATAGAGTAAAATCTAAAAAAAAAAAAAAAAAAAATGTTATTTATCGTGTTAAACATTTAGTCTATAAAAAGAATATTGGAGCATATTATTACATAATTAAACCTAAATTTTCAGAGCTAAGAATAAAAAGTAAAAAAATAATTAAATTTAGTTTTCCTACAACTAGAATTTTTAACGGAGGAAATTTTATGAGAGTATTCACGCAGGTAGAGGAGAGGAGGGCAAGAATAGCTTAGTCAAATAGGCCCGAACAGGTAGATCACTGTACATCATCGTAGTTGTTTGCCCTAAAACACAAGTAAACAAACAAACTGTACAGCAGGGTGACCCAGCCCCCGCCAATCGCGGTGAAACAAAATATAATACTCATTTCACTCTTCAATGCATTTAAACCAAAAAAACAACCCATTAAAAAGTGAAGTAAATAGGAAAAAAACCTTCTGAATTTTACAAAAATACCAAGAAATAAAGTCAGACAAATAGAACCGTTCAAATTAGATAAACCTACTACTTAAAAGTTTTAAGGACTTATTTCTCAAA